>NWSH02000505.1:7718694-7734753 GCA_002382865.2 Heliothis virescens
CTTAAAGGCCCTTTTCCTGTCATGCGTATTTCAGCCCGCACGCGGGTCTCGTCCGCATGCGGGTGATAGCACGCTCCGGGCCACACGCAGGACTAAGATATCGTTTGCTGCTGCAGTGTTTTGCGTGTCGCCAGTCGCTATAGTGGTGTACAAATTTCTGCAATCGATTTTCAACCTTATCACAATGGAGGTAGGTTAATGTTCGATTGGTAAAATTTGACAGATTCGTATACGTTGACCTGACAGATAGCCGCATCCGGATAGCGCGCACGCGGGTGTGCGCCCGCAGCCAATCCGCATTCAGCACGCGTGCTACCCGCATGATAGGAAAAACATGTATGAAATCATACGATGCGGGCAGCCCGCATGCGGACGAGATCCGCGTGCGGACTTAAATCCGCATGACAGGAAAAGGAGCCTAAAAGTTATTTGAAGTAGTAAGTATTATATTTATTTGTTTTTTTATTATTGAATCATAAATAAAGTTTACCTAGGCACCTTCGGATTTTTTAGGGTTCCGTACCTACCCAAGGGGTAAGGGTTTCGATCAAACGGGAGCCTGTTACTTGTAGCTCTTAAGTTCCTAATCCGTGCTGGTCACCAGGTTGTATCCCATGTTCCCTAATGGCAAGACAGTTGAAATTTTGACAGATGCACAGTGCGGTAAAACCCCCTTTTTAGGGTACATAGTAAACTAAGAAATAAGAATCCTTATAGTTTCGCTAGGCTATGTGGTCGTTGAGTTTCGCCATGCTTGTCTGTCCATCCGTCCGTCAGCGTATAATCGTAGTGACCGTTAGCGCTAGAAAGCTGAATTTTTTTACCAATATGCATATCAAGCACGCCGACAAAGTGGTGGAAAAATGTTTTATTAGGGTGCCTCAGCAAAAACAGCCCGCACTTTACAGGTAGGACACGTAAAATGAGGGCTGTTTTTTTTTTTTAATTTCGACCGTGATAAAGCGTTTGTTAGTTCTATAATGGTTATTAAAATCATTTTTTAATTACTATATTAATATTTTCGGAAGTAATTTCCCCAAAAGTTTTGAACCATAAGTTTAGAAAATATGAAAAGAATCTCAAAGTAGAACTTTATACAGACCTTCTAGAAATATTAAATTGAACTTGATGGGTTGTATGAAAGTTTTGGAAAATAAAAAAAAATCTTAACCAAGTTCGTAATTTTACCTTATGGGCTAGCCATATTTTAAACTTAGTTTACATATTTTATCATCCATTCAGGATACCTTTTTCCAAATAAAAAAATAATGATTACAATGGGTTCACGCTATCCATTCGAGTTCGATAGGTACGAGTATAGTAACAATAGTTTTGAAGGAAAAACATAATTATATGAAACTTCGCACAAAAGCACTTTTACAGTACCTAAAATCGAAAGGAGTTTATTATGTCTTATAAATTATAATTTACATTTATGCATATTTCAGTTTTGTGTTTTATGTTTGCTCATAGTCCGGTCTCTAATAATGAACTATTAATTCTCGGACGGAACTATCAAAGCAAGTGCAATGCACTTGCCCCTCCCGTTACTACTAATGGATCTAGACTGGAACGACAATGTTACCGCGCTCATCGCAAGGCCACCATTGGATTATTTAGTTTGTTAATAATATATAGTCATTTGGGTCTAGTGGGATGTGCTCCCACATGTGGGTGAAGACGGTATCAGGGAGTTTGTTGGCTTCGAACTGCTGGCATTTTCTGTCTCCTGTTATCACAGTGCAGCACTGCGTATTTCCAAGATGCTTAGACATTCGGTGATTACTATATTCATTAAAGTTACCCTGTCCTAGTACTTAATTTTTTAGGTCTGACTGCGTTCTGCAGCTTGTTGACAAATCACTCGCGTCCCGGGATAAATTCTTCCCGTAGCCGGATAAAATATAGCCTATGTCCTTACTCCGGTTCGAGACTATCAGTCGGACAGAAAGACAGACATAGTTACTTTCGCATCTATAATATTAGTAGGGAATAGTACGCAATTACCCGTGCTTCCTTCGTAGTGAAGTAACCAACTAGATTGTTCCGAAATATACAGTGCCAGTGTTCACGCCAGTACTCATGCGACCTAATCACGTATAAACTGGGATAAGCACACGGAACATTTCTACTCCAATCTTTACGCGATCAGTTTCGAGCATATTTTCATTTGGTGTCTTGTCTTCCTGTTGTCTGGCAATTTATATTTGGGCCTCCATTCTCAATATTGCATCATCTTATGCCCGCATAAGTTACATACGCCATACATACATACATCCTTACAAACTTTCGTAATTATTGCATTGAGTAAGTAGTAGGAAGTAGGATAGTAGGATTTCAACAAAACAATTTTTTTGGCTTTCATGTCGGCCAGTGTCGAGTGTATAAAAGGGACTACTAAATTGTTTTACAAACCCATTTATCTTATCGGAGTTGATATCAAACATACATACGAAAGATACGAAACACGAATTATCTGCAATGAGTGAGAAAGATAAGCAAACGGTAACATGATAGCACAATAACAATTGTATAGCCAACAGAAACTATAGGTTTAATAGTATATTATTACTTTGCCTATTAAAGGAAGATCAACAGCACCCCAAGTGTCAGCAGCCCAATGCACTACTCCTGAAGCAAAATCTGCTGTTAATACACCAGAAATTGCTGCTAAAAATAACGAGGCATCCGCTTGTACGTGTCTGGCCATGAGAACACCAGCACAGACACACAATGTGCAACAAACCACCACACAGACCCATTCTTGTAGTCTTTTGCCTGTTAAAACAAAAATTACATTCAATACTTAAAGAAAAACCTATTACAATAGCCAATAGTCACTTAACGGACACTTTTTATTAGATTAATGGCTGCATATTAATTTCGAAACTATTTCATAATATAGACATAAATGTATATTCTACATGGTGCGATGAACACATCAACAATGTTTGACAATATTAATTTATCCTTTATGGAAATTAAGAGCTTGCATAGATCGACTTGGATGAAATTCTAAAGATATAGCTTAGGTAAAGGAACTATATACATAGTGTAGTCTGAGCCTGACAGCAGTCTGTGCACACAAAAAAATTGTATGGCACACGAAGTCCGTCGCAGATTTTTCACAGACTCAACGCACACGACGCTCATTTTGTATCATGCTGTCCACCGAACTTTAGGGAGACCACAGGTTAGGCGTTATAGAAATGCTGGGATTGCGATATTTTACTTTCGGGATGCCAAGAAAGGCTATGTTTTTCTTTTATAGTTGAAGTATAAAAAAGAAAAAGAAAAAACCGGCCAAGTGCGAGTTGAACTCGCGCATGAAGGGTTCCGTACCATTATATATGAAAAAAAACATGAACCTATCTATTACCTACAACTAGCCAAAATACATACATTTTTCGGACCGCAAAAAATTACTTTGTTTTTCATACATTTGTATGAAAATGAATAACAAACTTATAATTTGCGGTTTCACACGTTTATTTTAATTTTTAGTATTTGTTGTTATAGCGGCAATGGAAATACATCATTTGTGAAAATTTCAGCTTTCTAGCTATCACGGTTAATGAGATACAGCGTGGAGACAGACAGACAACGAAGTCTTAGTAATTGGGTCCCGTTTTACCCTTTGGGTACGGAACCCTAAAAATAACAATATTTTTAGTTTTCTTGGAGAAAGTACACTACTCACAAAAAAAATTAGGATATTTTTGAAGAGTTTCTTAGGTGATTTTCAGAATCATACAGCAAAAAGGAAACCAGCACATTGAGATCGACGAACATATTTTTTTAATTTCTACTTCTGGAATAACTGGACAGAAACCAACGAAAGAAATGAAAAACATTACGCTCCTGTCTGTGGGCAGTCGGGTAAAAAATACCAAGTTTTGCTCATCCTTAGAAAGGTAGGTACATATTTAACGCAAGTGTGGATCTGGCTTTGACACAGGCGAGATCAAGTCACATTTTTTAATAAAAAAATCTATACTAATATTTTAATTCCGAAGCGGCCGTAGTTGTTTCTATATTTTTTTAGTCATAATCATAAACCACCGAAAAAGATAATAATAAGAAAGCGCGAACGAAGGGAGCGCGTTTTGATTTCAGTTCGAGAAAACTGGAAGGACCAGTGGCTACTTATAATTATGACATACTAGCTTCTGCCAGCGGTTTCACCCGCGTCCCGTGGGAACTACTCGGCGCTTCCGGATAAAAAGTAGCCTATAGCCTTCCTCGATAAATGGGCGGGCTATCTAACATTGAAATAATTTTTCAAATCGGACCAGTAGTTCCTAAGATTAGCGCATTCAAACAAACAAACTCTTCAGCTTTATAATATTAGTATAGATGGGTGCGAGCGTAGCAAACATAGATAAAGGAGAGCCAATGAAGAATAAGTCGCGAACTCAATTTTTTCTGCAATTTTACCTATACTCAAGAGAAATTTGTGTAATACTAACCTACTAAATGTATAATGTGTATTTTTTTTTTTATTTTAACTATTTGAGCCGCCTTAAGTAGATATGAATAAGCCCACGTTGTACGAGTGGAGTGCGAGTTGGACTCGCGCACGAAGGGTTCCTTACCATTATCTACGAAAAATCAACGTAGCTATGACCTACAACTAGCCAAAATACAAACGGTTACAAAAAATAACTTTGTTTTTCATACGAACATATGAATAACAAAGTTATTATTTGGGGTTCCAAAAAGTGCTATATCTCAAAGACTGCTGTATCACGTTCAAAATAGTTTTTTTTAGAAAGTTTATAGAGAGTTCTACTTTTGAGATTTTTTTTCTAAACTTACGGTTCAAAAGTTAGACGCCTATTTTTCTGCCTTTGGAGCAATTATTTTCGAAAATATTATCATAATCAAAAAAATATTTTAGTTAACCCCTATGCATTTTAAAATACCTATCCAACGATTAGATATTACACGTTAGGGTTGGAATGAAAAAAAAATCACGCACCACTTTACGTGTAGGGGAGGCACCCTAATAAAACATTTTATTCCTCTTTTTATTTTTGCACTTTGTCGGCGTAGTTGATGTACATATTGGTAACAAATTTCGGCTTTCTAGCACTAACAGTCTCTGAGATTATCCACGGACGGAAGGACGGACAGATAGACATGGCGAAACTAATCTGTTATTACTGTATTAGTTAGAGTTAGAGTTGCCTTCGATTTCTCAGGGTTTGCACCACCAGATCCTGACTTGGTGACAATGGGCCCCAACTGCAAGCATACTCTTTCATCATCATATAAAGAAAAAAAAACAAATCAGGCCAGGCTTCCTCGAGAAATCGAGTGAAAAAACCAGTCAAGTGCGAGTCGGACTCGCACACGAAGGGTTCCGTCCCATTATCGGGTACAGAACCCTAAATAAGGTCGACTTGAGAACTGTATAAAGAAGACAAGTCCCGTGGGAACTGCTCTGCGCCATGTTTATAGCAGTTATAGCCTTCCTCGATAAATGGACTATCCAATACTGAAATATTTTTCAAATCAGAACAGTTCCTAGGTCTCGAGGTTAGCAGGTTCAAGTAAACAAACAAACAAACTCTTCAGCTTTATAATATTAAAGTATAGATTCTATTTGATTCATTCGGGACATCAATTCTGATAAGTCTAGGTACCTATGTTATGTTCATTATAANTAACAATATTTTTAGTTTTCTTGGAGAAAGTACACTACTCACAAAAAAAATTAGGATATTTTTGAAGAGTTTCTTAGGTGATTTTCAGAATCATACAGCAAAAAGGAAACCAGCACATTGAGATCGACGAACATATTTTTTTAATTTCTACTTCTGGAATAACTGGACAGAAACCAACGAAAGAAATGAAAAACATTACGCTCCTGTCTGTGGGCAGTCGGGTAAAAAATACCAAGTTTTGCTCATCCTTAGAAAGGTAGGTACATATTTAACGCAAGTGTGGATCTGGCTTTGACACAGGCGAGATCAAGTCACATTTTTTAATAAAAAAATCTATACTAATATTTTAATTCCGAAGCGGCCGTAGTTGTTTCTATATTTTTTTAGTCATAATCATAAACCACCGAAAAAGATAATAATAAGAAAGCGCGAACGAAGGGAGCGCGTTTTGATTTCAGTTCGAGAAAACTGGAAGGACCAGTGGCTACTTATAATTATGACATACTAGCTTCTGCCAGCGGTTTCACCCGCGTCCCGTGGGAACTACTCGGCGCTTCCGGATAAAAAGTAGCCTATAGCCTTCCTCGATAAATGGGCGGGCTATCTAACATTGAAATAATTTTTCAAATCGGACCAGTAGTTCCTAAGATTAGCGCATTCAAACAAACAAACTCTTCAGCTTTATAATATTAGTATAGATGGGTGCGAGCGTAGCAAACATAGATAAAGGAGAGCCAATGAAGAATAAGTCGCGAACTCAATTTTTTCTGCAATTTTACCTATACTCAAGAGAAATTTGTGTAATACTAACCTACTAAATGTATAATGTGTATTTTTTTTTTTATTTTAACTATTTGAGCCGCCTTAAGTAGATATGAATAAGCCCACGTTGTACGAGTGGAGTGCGAGTTGGACTCGCGCACGAAGGGTTCCTTACCATTATCTACGAAAAATCAACGTAGCTATGACCTACAACTAGCCAAAATACAAACGGTTACAAAAAATAACTTTGTTTTTCATACGAACATATGAATAACAAAGTTATTATTTGGGGTTCCAAAAAGTGCTATATCTCAAAGACTGCTGTATCACGTTCAAAATAGTTTTTTTTAGAAAGTTTATAGAGAGTTCTACTTTTGAGATTTTTTTTCTAAACTTACGGTTCAAAAGTTAGACGCCTATTTTTCTGCCTTTGGAGCAATTATTTTCGAAAATATTATCATAATCAAAAAAATATTTTAGTTAACCCCTATGCATTTTAAAATACCTATCCAACGATTAGATATTACACGTTAGGGTTGGAATGAAAAAAAAATCACGCACCACTTTACGTGTAGGGGAGGCACCCTAATAAAACATTTTATTCCTCTTTTTATTTTTGCACTTTGTCGGCGTAGTTGATGTACATATTGGTAACAAATTTCGGCTTTCTAGCACTAACAGTCTCTGAGATTATCCACGGACGGAAGGACGGACAGATAGACATGGCGAAACTAATCTGTTATTACTGTATTAGTTAGAGTTAGAGTTGCCTTCGATTTCTCAGGGTTTGCACCACCAGATCCTGACTTGGTGACAATGGGCCCCAACTGCAAGCATACTCTTTCATCATCATATAAAGAAAAAAAAACAAATCAGGCCAGGCTTCCTCGAGAAATCGAGTGAAAAAACCAGTCAAGTGCGAGTCGGACTCGCACACGAAGGGTTCCGTCCCATTATCGGGTACAGAACCCTAAATAAGGTCGACTTGAGAACTGTATAAAGAAGACAAGTCCCGTGGGAACTGCTCTGCGCCATGTTTATAGCAGTTATAGCCTTCCTCGATAAATGGACTATCCAATACTGAAATATTTTTCAAATCAGAACAGTTCCTAGGTCTCGAGGTTAGCAGGTTCAAGTAAACAAACAAACAAACTCTTCAGCTTTATAATATTAAAGTATAGATTCTATTTGATTCATTCGGGACATCAATTCTGATAAGTCTAGGTACCTATGTTATGTTCATTATAATGTCTCTAATAGGCAGATGATCTGTTAATTGTTGATCTTGGTTTAAAATCTGCTCAAATTAGCCTAAAATGATGTCATTTATGAATGTTATTATTTAATATACAGCAAAAGACAATAGAATGGGTCACACCAACTAACGATTGCTCCAGTTATGATTGCATGTTTTTGTTTATACAGCAAAACCTAAACTATGATAATACACATGATGGAAACCTTGAGAAAATGAAGGTAACTCTTTTTCGATTTTATATTTTAAACAAATATAAAATTGTTTTCAATTAATTTTTTACACACATCAAATGGGTTTTAAAAATGTTCTAAACTGTTTCCCTAAAAGGAGAAGTTCCCGCTTTTTTGCTTGACTTGGCGGGAGCAGATTTTACTTTTCTTTGCTTTAATTCCACTTTACTTATATAATTTTGTAGTACTGCTGTACTGTGGTATACTTTAAATAGACAGTCAAAACCTGATACAACGACATCAAAGAGACCGTGTAGTTGTCGACGATATCCCCGATAGTCGTTATAAGCAATAACAAATACATAAGAATAGTTTACTAGGAATTCGGACAGGACAATACAATCTAGCCGTAATAAGCGATAGGTGGTTGTAAACGGTGTCGTTATAAACGGTTTTGACTGTATTATCATTATTTCCAATAAAAAGTACACTGAAAAATAAAATGGGAAAATGAATGCAATTGTTTTTATACCACTTATCAAGAAAAACTATGTGAAGATTAAAGTAATTACAAGTAAAATAGGAACGTGGGGGTGACGGGAGGCAACTATAACACTTTGCACAATACTATCTCAGGAACTATAGCAGATAGAAGAATGGGATTTGTTTCAAAAAAATGTTTTTGAATGTGTGAACTGTAATACATCACTAAAACTAGTGTACTGTAGGTAGCCTATGTAACTCGGGGAAAGTGGAGCTTACAAACTGTAAAAGAATTTTTCAAATAGGAAAAACATCTGCTTCATAGTAGTCTAATATTTAATCCATGAAATAAAATTACAGCTGGTAGTGTATTTAATTTTGGCTTGTAAAATCCCACCCCTAAAATGCCACTCCGTTGGAGTTAGGGTTTTGCTGCAAAAAATACCCACTGACCCAACCTAAGCAAAATCTCTTATTCATTGTTGATATGTTCATACCACAAATGTTCAACACCTAACATAATAGGTATAACAAAGACTCACTAAAGGGCAATAATTGAATGCTTTGTTTATATTCTAGCATTTTACTAACCTGGACTATAAAGTTCTGCTAATTCTTGAGCTCCGCGATGTCGTGGACCCCAGCGAGGCTGCTTGCCTACCACACTTGGTAATTGTATATTTGCATTCGGATCGTCTTCCGACATGGAATGTTCAAGGATTTGGCGTTCTGTTTTGACCGGTGCCAGCAATGTTGTTGCCATAGTACTGGCATAATCAAAATGTTCACAACTTAAGCCACTTAGGCCATCCCTGTTTGCACAAGGAGGAATAGGCAGTGGCAAAGCCATCACTTGAATACGTTGCCAATGACGATATCGAACTGAAACAATTGGAAATAGTTGAAAAATGTATTTGAGAACTGTGTAAGTAGACATTTTAAACTACAAGAAAATATTATTTGAAAATAATTTTAACAGCACATACAATAAATAAATTCTTACAATAAAATTGAATCTGAAGTCAGGCAAATACTGATAAAACAACAATGAACTCCTCGTAATTAGCCGCAATAAGTCATTATGTCATTCTTTCTTGCAGTCAGTACTCAGTCCAGTCCAGTCAAACGAGCGAGATCTGTCATATAGTCATATGTCATAAGCAGTGTTGCCAGGACCCTTGAGTCAAAAGTTACATTTCCGTTCCTATTATACGTAAAATTTTGTAATAACGCATATTACTATAATTATGTTGCAAAGAAACAAAACATTACATTGAAGAATTTTTATTTTCACTAAACTATCAATTATAAACGGCGGTATCTGAAGCGGCGCAGATTGAGCGCATGTTTCTTACTTACCTTTACGAAATCGATGTTTAAATCAGGATATTTTCATTTTGTATACGCCCTTTCCATTCAAAACCATTTCTTAGTGTGAGTTGGGAATTAAATACTGACTACAACTTTTAGGTGTAACACTATGTGTTGAATTGGAATGTAAACTATTTGTAAAAACTCGAGAACTTTTGGGAATAATGCGATTATTCTCAAAAGTCACTAAAATTGCCGTAAAGAGGTCAAAAGTTATGAAAAGTATTCATAAATAAATCTTCTGGCAACACTGGTCATATAAACAAAGATCATAATTATTCATAGAATAACATTTCAAACTCAAACAAAAATCCAGGGCTGGGCAAAATACATGCTTTGCTTTAATTGAAATACAAATTACAAAATACAGTATCGCAAGTAATTAAAATGCAAAATACAAAATACCTTTAGGTAAGGTATTTGAAATGTAAAATACAAAATACAGTATTTTAACCATTTTTAATTGAAATACAAAATACAAATTACATAATTACTAAAACTATTAAAAAAAAAACCGCCTTCAAAAACCATCAGACAATGAATGATGAATGACTTAAAAACAAAATAACCAACATTTTAACCCTTTGTTAGTTCAAAAATTTAACCCAAATTCTTGTCAATACCTAATTTTCTGACATGATGTGCACTAGAATTAGAATATTAAAAGAAATCTTTGTCGGTCGTAGTAACATCGTTCACGTAAACAATAAGCGAAAAGTGCTCATTCATAACATAAAAAATACTGAACCAAGTGAATGAAATTTTAATTTTGTTGATTTTTCAAAAACCGCTTTTCCGATAACAAGTGCAGTGTTGCCAACTCTAATAGCTGCTTTACCATCATTGCACTCTCGCCTCGCACTCACACTCACGATCGCTAAATGAAGTTTAAATGTATTTTAATGTTAAAATGTATTTTGAAGCCTCAAGTATTTGAAATACTAATTACAAAATACTTCGTTGTCAGGTATTTGAAATACGAATTACAAATTACATTTTAAGGAAGTAATTGAAATACAAATACCAAATACGTATTTGTATTTCAATTACGTATTTTAATTACAAGTAATTCAAATACTGCCCAACCCTGCAAAAATCCTACTATAATCTCATCACTAATGATATGACCAAAATATTAGCAGTTTTGCCGGTACCTATTGTCTAGCTAGGCTATACTCCGTTTGCGATAGGAATAGAAATAAGTTAAATAAAGCTCTTTTAGGTGTGTTAATTTAAATAACAGCTGCCACACTTAATTATATACATACTTAACCTTCTGAAATTGCAATATTTTCATTTAACATTGTTTATTTTTATTGCCTGTGTTGTCCCGATATACCTATTATGATATTTCGCAATAAAAAGTTTATCATCATTCATCAGAAATTACTTTGTGGGATATTATAACCACCAATCATAACGCATCACGCCTCATATTGAATGTTAACTCAGGTAAAACATGAAAAAACCATTTTATATTTGAATTTCCCGCTTCTAGTGGTCGAATTCACCTTAAGCTGTTCTTAGATATAAAGATATTGCAAAAACATGACAAAAACTTAAAATGACTCCACAAAAAACTGAAATGAACAAAATAAAACTTTCACATGGCTCTAGAAATCGATCTCTACAGGTCTGTTGACTGTGTTTATTTTGCCACCGTCTTCTAGAGCCTTCTTCATCTAGATTTTTCTAGATCTATCTATTCTGTTCATCTAGATTCTTCTATAGATGGTATGGATAGGTAAGTCAATTAAACTTAATTGGGGTTAAGTTACCTCGGGATGCGGGAAATACCGCTGGAAGAAGCTAGTATTTAATCATTTTATCTCTGAGGAGGAATGAAAAGTTACGTGTTGCACTCGAGAGCAAAGATTTCACTTCTAGCTCTTTTGATTTCCTAGCTCTCAGGATTCTAATTGTTGAATCCTTTGCTTGCTCGGTCATCATTTCAGAGCAATCATTATTGTCAAACGCGTCAATACTTTTTTAAATCGAGCGTTTCTAGTTTATGTTTCATTTTGAAATGCAGCTACCTATCACCTTACCGATAGGTATTATATAACAACACGTAGGGCCTTTTTTGTTAGAGCTCTCCGTGTCGTTCATTACTAGCACATTACTACTCCTTCATATCGCACGGTGGCCGTGACCGTGTGCATGTAAAAACGGCCTCACGCTCCTCTTCCCAAAAGGATGTTCGTTCATAGTAGGCTACATGGCCCACATAAAATCTAATTTATGCAGAAATACCTACTTAGTTACATACTCCGTATCTATGCGTCTAGTGAAATCCAACATGCCTAATGGCCAGCGTTGTTTTAAGAATCTAAAAATAATCCCGCGCAATGCGCGTGCGCAATATCTTTGACGTGTTTTTATTTTAACACAGCTAATGTGTGTGAAAATAAACTGTTCTCGTTTCTGTGGTTTACTTTACGTATATAATAAAATCATTCAAATGTATTTGTGTTAAGATAATTGTATTCTATCAATAATCAAACAGCTATCAAACCAATCAAAAGACCTACCTACATAATTACTAAAGCGAAACTGTGCTGAAAACATGTCGGTGAGTAACTGCACATTATTGAAATCATATTCACATAGCTAAAAGATCTTATTAATTTTAACATAGGAGAAGAAAGTAATGTATGGTTCTTGCGGAGAATTGGATATTTAGATGATAGTAAGTTGGTTGGTACGATCCAATTATTTTAGGTATTTCCGGCTAAGTAGTTCGTGGGCTTGTTCGTCACTAATATAATGTAGGTAAGTACTTAGGTATAGTTGTTTTTTAAATATCGATCGGATGAAAACTAATAACTCTTATAACTCAAATTATTTTAGTATTCATGAATTAAATTATTAAGTAAGATATTTTGTTTAAAGTTGGATAGGTACCTACTCTTAGTAGAAACTAGCTTTTGCCCGCGACTTCGTTCGCGTGGAATAGTGACTTCCGGCAAATTTTTGGTTTTTTAACCACATAGTTCCCGATCTCGCGGGACCACCATTGCGCGATCAACGCCATCTATCTACGGAGTATAGGAACAGCTCGACATTTATAGTACGAAATTGAACAATAGATGGCGCTGTATGTCCGGAATAAATTTATTTTTTTATTTTTTGAAATAAAAACTATCCTATGTCCTTTCTCAAGTTTCAAACTATGTCTGTACCAAATTTCACACAAATCGGTTCAGTAGTTTAGGCGTGAAGCAAAGACAGACAGACAGAGTTACTTTCGCATTTATAATATTAGTTTGGATATAAAAGAAAAAACATTACCCTCCTGGCTGTGGGCAGTCGGGTAAAAGGAATAAAATAGAACAGAATATGATTTGTGGTACCTACTTAGGTGCATACACCATTAGAAGTAAAATAATGTGTGAAGATGTTTGGAATAAAGCTGTGAACAAAAAAAAAATGATTTCTAAAGTCAACAATAATAATAGGTAAATAGTGTTTGTTTTTAAGTGTATCTTTCTCCGCGTTTTATTTGTAAGTTGGCTAAGGCAGTGCGCGAGTTCGACTCGCAGTTGTCCAGTATTTTCAATGGTAACGGTTGGTTGTATGGTACAGGTTGAAAACTGCCTCGTTGGTCCCGTGGTCGCATAGCCGACTGCTGTGTACGAGGTCTCGGGTTCGATTCCCGGGACGGGCCGAAATCGCTTTGTGGGTTTTAGAAACTTTCACAAAGCAGCCCGGAGTTGGAAGTTGGTGATTGATACACCCGTGCATCGGAGAGCACGTTAATGTCGGTCCTGCGCCTGATCTCTCTCCGGTCGTGTCGGATTGCCGTCCCATCGGGTTATGAGTGTAGGAGGAATAGGGAGTGCACCTGTGTCTGCGCAAATGCTTGTGCACTATAATATGTCCTGCGCAGCTGGCTGATCTGCTTATATGAGAACGGCCGCCGTGGCCTACAATCGGCTAGGACGCCATTACAGGTTGAAAATCTATATATAAACCATAAGTTTCTCTTCCTTGGTAGGTGATACTTTCTTATTTCAAATCAGCCCCTGCCCTGTCGAGTTTGTGGGAAACAGATCTATTTGACCTAGCGCCTGTACCTATGTACAGACGACAGCACATCAAGTTACCACAATCTGTGAAATTTCTTCACTCGATTTTCAACCTTATCACAATGGAGGTAGGTAATATTTGATTGGTAAAATTTGACAGATTCGTATACGTTGACCTGCTGTTGTCTGCACCTACATGCAAATAGGAACGATATATTTTTTTTACTTTTCAGGTAATAATGTCGAGATACAAACAGCCGAAAAAACTGGAGACCATAGCATTAAGCAGACTTGGAGATTGGGTGGCACAACAAGCTGAAGAACAAATGCTACCTATTGCAATGCTATCGCAGCGCGACACTAACGAAGCACAAACAACACTGTCACGTCATGTGCATAGCATTAGATCGTACTTAGATATAAACGTACCTTGGATGCTACACGATTTACTGGTTGATGAAACTATCAGAGCATTGTCAGAACTTCTTGAGAAAACGAAACAGTCATTAGGATTTCGGGGTTGCATGGGGAAGTTTGTCAGCCAAATGAACGTAATCATTAAAATGGCAGAAGTATTATTTACAAAAAATTTAACAATAGTATCTATTGACGCCATTCCAAAGATATTACGTTCAATATTTTATTCTAAATTATACATGCTAAAAGGACTCGTTTCTTTAAATCTAGGGTCACTATCTGGAGGTTGGAAAACTGCAGACATGGAAGATGCAGTAATTAAATCTTTGAAGGAACTACACTGCTTAAAACATTTAACCATGAGTTATGATTGCACAAATAATATACTACAATGTATCGTGGATAATTGTAAATTAATAGAAAAATTGGACGTATCTTGTTCAAAATGTATTACTAATGAGAGTATAGAAATTGTGTCGAAGTTAAAAAATTTGAGAAGCATCCAATTATACAGAACTTTTGTATCTTTAGACGGTTTTGTTGATTTGCTTTTAAATTGCAATAAACTTGAAGATATTGGCAGATGTGACGATATCGGGAGAATTTTGGAAAAAATTGATTCAAATTATGGTAAATTGCTGACATTTAATTTGAAAATATACGTAAGTCGTTACGCGACGAGTAATCAGTTGCAGTTAGCAGTACAAATGTGTCCTTATATAAGAAGTATGACTGTTTTCCATAACAGCCTGCAAAGTGATTTAATGGTTCTTATAGGTTTAAGAGACCTTATAGAACTGAAATTATTATCATGCGACTTTTATGCAGATCAAATAAAGCAAGTTCTACAAGTTAAGGGCTGTAATATAGTAAATTTACATCTGGAGCATGTTGACCAAATTGATTTAAATGCTCTTATGTATATCAGTCAGATGTGCCCGTTTTTAGAAAACTTAACTCTTTATAATTGCACGTTGATACAACACACATCATTGTATACAAAAAAGCTAGAAATAACACCATTTCGTAATCTTAAAAAAATTACTTGTGTATCTACGTGCACAGAAGAACAGTTATTATTTATTTTCACTAATTGCTTGAATATACAATTCATTCATTTAGGGACAGCAATACAACTAACTGATGACTTATTGTTAAAAATACTAGATACAAATCCACTCGTATATTTAAAAGAACTGCGGATAATGCAATCAGATTCCTTGACAATGATTTCAGTAGAAAGAATTATTCAAAGTTGCATGAGCTTAGAGATATTAGTTGAATTGGAGAGTTGGTCTTTATTAACTGATAACACAAGGGAACAGCATTTTTGTTGCATGAAGTATGGGTACTAATATGATATGCTTTCGGGGTATTAATTAAAGATCTGAAGTCAGTTTCCTTGTATCAGCTTCAGTTTTCGAGATATACATGAAAACAAAATTCTTCAGGAAAGATAAATATTTTTTAGAAAATAACAATTAATTTTTAAAAGAATAGAATTGTTTAAGTTTTTTTTGCTAAAATTGGTTTACAGGGACCATCTTCGAACCCACAATGAAAGGCTGTCACCATATGAGCATCACATTAGTCCTAGCACGGCTCGTTCATAGTCTGAATACCTAGATGGAACGAAACCTCTTATACTTCAGTCATATGACTGAAATCGTTTGGGAAATTACCAAAATAGATGCGGCAGAAGTGTCCCTTGTTAATTAAGCTGCTGGAAGTGCGACAACATGTCTTAAATGCCCTCCACATTGTTTTTTGTTATTTATATATCGGGAAATTGCTTAAAATCAAAACGACCTTTTTCCAGGCATTTATTTTCAATTTCAACCATATCATTATTAAAGTTTGCATTCTCTATTGATCTGTCTATTATGTAAAACGTAAAAAAA
>NWSH02000505.1:7737115-7751981 GCA_002382865.2 Heliothis virescens
AATTTAAGTTTCTCTGTATTCTAATTATGGAAATTTTCAGAAGAAAATGTATTTAGAACAATCACCATCAACATAAGAAGGACTTGTTCAGAGCTTTATCAAATTGTTTCAGAAGCCTAAGTTTGTAGTATTATACAATCCTTAGGCACTAGTCATTCTATAAAATTATATTTTTTTATCATAGCTTGCCCAAAAGAACAGATTTTCTAACGTAGAGCTCAACTTGAGTTCTACGGTCCCACGACAAGCAAAGCAAGGATATTTTATATAGTCTCCTTATTCTTCAAGAGGGAAATCACAATATTCAAGTCATTTACATCAAATACTTAGGTTATACTAGGATTTGCTCATAGCAGAAGCTACAGAAGCATGTTATATTTTTTAGTTTTTTTTAGAATTCAGATACCGTTAATTTATAATTTAGGCATAAATATTCACCTTAAATATTACAAAAATAGTTGGGATCGTTTTAATAGCTATTTGTCAACTAATTAATAAAAAAAAATTAACTTTTAATAACCAAAAGTTCGGAATAACGATAATTACGTGAAATTAGGACAAAATATGGCCAATAGCTGTATCTCAAAAACTAAAGCTGTTGAAGAAAAACTGATGGCAGATTTGAAATCAGCGACCACGAAATAGTAAACAACAGCTATAAAATTCCATGCAACAAAAAAAAAGTCAAATTTTGTTCCCTTGTGTAATGATCGCGAATATGTAAGAAACTATATAAAACTGAACAACTATAATATCGACACTTCTCCCATCAGGAGATATGATTCGTAATACATAACGTTTAAAATTGTGGAATTGTTTACAAACACTACCGTATTTACATAAGCGACGTTACACATATGACGATACGGACTTAATGCAGCATAAAAGGTACCTAGCGCTTACCTATAATACAAGCTGTTGATTTCAACTATTATCCTCAACATCACGAATGCAAGACTTTGGGAGTTGACTACTCAAAAGCCTATAACAAATACGAACAAATACATCCCGCTAATAAAGTCGCGCTGGATTGGGCATGTTATGAGGAGACCAAACAATTATCTGTCCTAGGAAGGTCTGACATGACAAGCGTTATCGGAAAGTCTGCCGGGTCGCTCTCATACCACCTGGACGTATTTGAGAAGGACGCTGCATTAACTAGTCACACTGGAAGGACGTCAAACAGTGGAAAAGCCTCATCATCAAATAACGTTATCCTCAACGCCGTCTATCCAAAAACCTAGCATTGCCACATTTGACACATTAGATGCCCTTGGTCAAAATGAAGACCAATCCATAATTACAAAACCGGACTAGGTATGCATTATTCCCAAAAGTAAAAAGCATCTAATAATCATCTAGACGTGCTGTAGGGGGTCGCCCTCGGGTCGCCTTCCGGTCTAAGCACCTGTGACCTGTGAGTAGGTACCTGTGTTTTGACTCAATTTTATTATAGGGAAAAGACTAGCCAGATGATGATATAGCTCGTCTAACGCTGAATTCCTGTGACCTATAATTCTAAGATATAATTGTTATTAATTACGTAACTAGATGTCAAACTTACAATTTATTTTGTGTAAAACGAAAGTTTGTTGATTTCCAATGCCTTGAGATTGAGACACAGCTTGATATATTGTTTAATTGTGTAAAGATATTATACCTACTGATAAAGCGATTAAAAAAATATACATTTATTTATTTAAATATAAAAAATGTACCTAGTAGGTATTCACAAGTATACCTATAATGTAATTTGCTGTTGCTGTAAATATTAAAGGAGTGGTCCAGAGGTGGCAACATAAAGTACTTAAACCTGTATTTTCTTCTCTTTTATTTTATTTTACGTTAAGGTGCATTCGACCACTAGAAGCGGGAAATTCAAATATAAAATGTTTTTTTCATGTTTTACCTAAGTTAAACTTCTTACAATTCAAATGTAGGTAACTGTCGAAACTATGATATTTCGCAATAAAAAGTTTACAGTTACATTTAAATAATAAATTGTAAGAAGTTACGGAGTTAAACAAGGAAATCAGAAATTACTTTGTGGGATATTATAACCGCCAATCAGAAGATCACGCCTCATATTGAATGTTAACTTAGGTAAAACATGAAAAAACCATTTTATATTTGAATTTCCCGCTTCTAGTGGTCGCATTCACCTTAAGCCCAAAACCATTAACTATGACCGTATCTATTACCTTCAACTACCCAAAATACAAACGTTTTTCAAGCAGCAAAAAATAACTTTGTTTTTCATACAAACATATGAATAACAAAGTTATAATTTGCGGTTTCACACGTTTATTGTATGGGGACACCCCTTAATATTTTTTTTAACTTTTAGTATTTATTGTAATAGCGGCAATGAAAATACATCATTTGTGAAAATTTCAGCTTTCTAGATATCACGATTTATGAGAAAAACCTGGAGACAGACAGACAGACAACGGAGTCTTAGTAATAGAGTTCCGTTTTACCCTTTGGGTACAGAACCCTAAAAAATCGTATCCTTATAGTAGTAAAGAGGAATACCTAATTTACTCATGTCCGCGGGTATAGTGCCACCGAATCGTTCGTGCAGTTGACTGATGTCAGTTTTCAACTGACGACTGACTTATTTGCGCTGACCAATGGCGCTGACTGACAGCATCTGTAGCAGGACAACGTACCCGAATCTGTACATTTTTACCAATCGAACATTTAACTATCTTTATTGCGTTAAGGTTGAAATTCTATTGATGAAATTTGACAGTTTGTGGTAGGTTGATGTGCTGGCGTCTGTACCTAATTTCAGCTTTCTAGTGCTAACGTTCACTGATATTATATGCGGACGGACGAACAGACATAGTTTACGAAAATGTACCTAAGAGTTCCTAGTTGACTATAGAACCCAAAAATTGGGGAAAAAAAAGAGTAAAATAACTACTAGGGAGATTGTTGGCCCTAAACAGCGGGAAATTCAAATATACAATGGTTTTTTCATGTTTTACCTAAGTTAACATTCAATATTAGGCGTGATCTTATGATTGGCGGTTATAATATCCCACAAAGTAATTTCTGATGTCCTTGTTTAACTCCGAAACTTCTTACAATTTAAATGTAAAAAACTTTTTCGACAGTTACATTTGAATTGTAAGAAGTTTCGGAGTTAAACAAGGACATCAGAAATTACTTTGTGGGATATTATAACCGCCAATCATAAGATCACGCCTCATATTGAATGTTAACTTAGGTAAAACATGAAAAAACCATTTTATATTTGAATTTCCCGCTTCTAGTGGTTGAATGTACCTTAAGAAATAGTAATCGACAATAATTTATAGTTATAACTCTAATTTATTTTGTTGAACATTACAACAATTATCAAGTTCTTGATTTGTGTTTTCTAATTCTTTAAAATTAGGAACCAGGGCAAACATGTACACTGGATATATCCCATTAGGAAAGTTTGTTTGCTTACATTGCTTGATTCTCTTTAAATTACACTTTTTAAAAATGGATAAATATTGTTTATAAGATCTTGTTACCGAAGAATCTGTTAAGTCCTTTTCAATTTTCCCAGAAGAAGTTACATTTTCTTTTACTACTATTACACCATTTTTCGACAGGGAATTCCTGAAATAAGATAAATTATTATAGTCACATAAAGGCTCATTATGTACTTCACAGCTTTTACCTGGCAAATTCGTAAAAATGGTAACCTTCCCTGTGTGGACCATGAGAGAATGAGACTATGCCCAATGAACTGGCAAAACTTCTGGCTTGTCAAAATTTAACAGACATCAATTGAAGTTTTAGCTTGTTTCCAGTAAATTTGATAGTAAGCCCAGGATATTACTAGGTAAGTACCTATTATTTGCAAGTTAGACATTACATCACTTTTACAGATCAAGCTATTTTAAGAATGCAGGGGCATTTTCTATTCTTGAGAAGATATGCCGAAACAAATTTAAAGGTCGTAATCTCTTTTTAAGTCCAAAAACTGTCATAATATAAAATTATTCTGGTGTGAGTGAAATCATGTAGGTACAGACGAGAGCAGGTCAACCTATCCGAATCTGTCAAATTTTACCAATGGAACATTAAGCCTTCCACTATTGTATATAAGGCTGAAAATCTATTGAAGAAATTTGACAGATTGTAGTAAGTTGATATGCTGTCGTCTGTACCTAAGCAATCTGGAATGGCCTTTTGAGGAAAAACCTATAGCAGGCTTGAGCTAGCCAGTTCCGATAGACTGGACGTATTCATCAGTCATTGTGTAGCTCAACCATACCATAGGGAGCTCAATGACCTGTCACATGACGATAACAGATAAGCAGAGCATTAGCTTAGGCCACATATAAATACTTAAACCAGCCAGACAGTATTTATGTTATAAATATTAGGTACCTATGTCATGTATCGCATACGTTAGACTCACATTCACAATTTTAAATATTCACTATAAAATAAAGCATATCAAAAGTAGTGTCCCACATATTAATATTATTATTTTAGTTATAAGGTTGTAAATGATGTTTAAGTTAATATTATTGTGTTATGAGCACTATTTAAATTACGTTATTGAAAAATATTATAGGGTTTTGTAAGAACCAATAATTAATTTTTAAAATTAAAACAAAGAAAAATATCATGCAAAACTGATACCTGCATCTTATAAGATATGCCTCTAAATCCTTATCTGTAAGATAGCCAAGTACCCACTGGTTCCAAATTACGTCATATTTCCTTACAGGTGTAAACTCCTGCAAACCAATTTTATATAGCATTCCAAGTTTTGAGGCAAGTTCTCCCACATATTCGTTTATAGAGTTAATAAATTTCTCATCAGGTTCAACAACATCAACCGTTTCAAAATGTGGTAGTAACAATTTTTTTGTTATTCTTCCAATGCCAGCGCCACAGTCAAGGGCCATTTTAGTAGAAGGACTAGCCTCAGAAGAGAGTAAAGATTTAAGAAACAATTCGGATCCTTCAATGTCAGCTTCAGAAATAAATCCGAACCCACCCAGTACTCCATCGACAGTGGGCGGAATATCTGCCCAATATTGTAGAGACTTTTCATAATTAATAATACCGTTCATACTCAATCGCTTATTAAATTTTCAGGTTATGTTATGTATATACGAAGATAAAGCACTGATCAATAATACAAGACCTTTTCTATTCACACAGTAAAATCAGGCTTTGAATCTATAATCCTTAAATAATGAAAATTAAGGTATTTAATTAATTCTGTACAAAATATTAAGTAAAAACAAACAAGCACTACTAACACTGATTGACAGAAACATTGATTGATTCTCAGAAATTCACAGATTACACATGACATATGACATAAATAAATGGCAAGCTAGCTACGGAATGTGACAGCAGTCCAGCAGTCGAATTTTAGTTTCATCTAGGGAGTTTTGGCGCTGCGATCGCGTGGCCATAGTGTAGTGATCACTCATCTGCCTAGCCTTTTCCCAAACATATGGGGTCGGCTTCCAGTCTAACTGGATGCAGCTGAAAACCAGTGTTTCACATGGAGCGACTGTCTATCTGACCTCCACAACCCAGTTACCCGGGCAACTCGATACTGCTTAGTAAGACTGGTTGTCAGGCTTTCTGGCTTCTGACTATCCGTAACGACTGTCAAAGATGTTCATATGACACCCGGGACCCTATTTATACCACTGGACTGGCCGCTGTCATAGTGCTTTTGTGCCTGCTTGATAATCGCCATATTGGCGCTATCGGGCGTAGCGAGTGTCTGTGGTGGTACTAAAACTAGTGGCCCCTTATTGACCCATATCAGCGCAACAGCAGCAACTGATGATCATCAAAATGTTTGGCTACCTACTTCCTGAAGTGCTAGAAAGCTGAAATTTGGTATGTAATCTAAGATTGGTGTACAACCAACAAAAAAATTCATAAACTTATAACTTATGGGAGGATGTAAGTTTTTAACTATGTAGATGATCTAATTTTGGGTACCTACTTCTTGAAGTGCTAGAAAGCAGAATTTTGGTATGTAAGTAAACAAAGTTCAATATCCCCAGGTGTCTAGAGTCCTTACACGTTTTTTACAAAAAATCACTACCGTGCACTAACAACTTACAAAAAGAACTGAAATCCCACCAAATACATTTCATGTAAAATGTAGCCAAGAAGACCACATAAAGTTTTCCCAGTGAAAAAGATATCAGATCTCATGTAAAGCTAAGCTTCTGAATCTATACGGCCCAACTCTAACGACACTAACTTCACAAATTCTACAATCAGTAAAAAATATGGCTTGGCTGTTTCGTAACTTACCTACTTCAGAAATTAAATATTCGCATCGCCTCCAAGACGGTAGTGAAACGGCGAAGCCATATTTTTTTAGAATAAACAACATTTATGAAAATAAACGTGTGAAACCGCAAATTATAATTCTTTGTTATTCATATGAAAAACAAAGTTATTTTTTGCTGCCCGAAAAATGATTGTATTTTGGTTAGTTGTAGGTAAGTTCTTATATATAATAGATACGTTCATTTTTCATAGATAATGGTACGCAACCCTTCGTGCACGAGTCCAACTCGCACTTCGCCCGTTTTTTAATTTAGTTATCAACAATGGTACAGTCGACAGCTAGTAAGTGTAGTGTACATAGTATGTTATAAGGCTAGCAACCGCTGGGCTAGCTTAGTGGTTGGAATTGTGGGTTGCCATTGGCCAGATCCTAAGTTCGAATCCCTGATGCGATTTTTTTTTATTTACTTTTAAAACATCGATATCCCGAGTTTAGTATGTATTCAAGAGATTTATTCAGTCCTGGTACTTTACTTTTTGGTGCGGCTGCATTCTGTAAATTAGTTTTAGACTAAGGGTCAATTCACACCGAGACGCGACGCGGCTTTGATGTAGCGCGACGCCGCGCGGGGCAGCGCGACGCTTCGCGGCGTCGCGAGATGCATCTTAAAAACAAAGCAAATCGCGAGATGCAGCACCGATCTTGTACGCCGCGCGTCACCGCTGCGTCAAGATGCGTCGCGCTGCGCCGCGCGGAGTCTCGAGGTGCAGTGCAACGTATCTGAATTCTGACAATTAAATGTGTATCGTTTCGTGTAGTGAATAAAGTATATTTTGAGTCGCTTTATGTAAAATCTGCGTGCAGCGTGGCGTCGCGTCGCGTCTCGGTGTGAATTGACGCTAATAACGCCCGAGAAACGATAATTAAATTTTTTGATGCGCTTTTTTAATAGTTCTTAGGTTAAGTTTTTTTTTGTAATAGAATAAGGTGATTGTAAATATATGTAAATAAATGGTATGTGTTATACCACATTCCCTAATAACCCGAGAAACTAACTTACACCCGCGTCTCGGGGAAACTTCCCGTGCCCAGGTAAATCATAGCCTATGTTCAGCGTAAAGGACATAGCTTCCTAACAGTGAAAGAATTATTCAAATCGGTTCAGAAGATCCAGAGCCTATTCGTTGCAAACAAACAAACAAGTCTTTGGGACCGTCCATTAATCACGTGAGGTTCGAAGAGGGGGGGAGGGGTACATATAAAATCACGAAACATCACATAGGGGAGGGGGGGTTGTAATAACATATCACGTGTATTTATTTTTTCGTGATAATTATCCAAAAATTGCCAAAAAGCCAAAACCAAAAAGCGGCATCCGTCGTTTTGGCCACACGCTAACTTACTTGTCGCGTTGTAGTGTGACCGCCTATAACAGTGTTGATGTTACAAAATTGTATAGGCACGAAAAAATACACGTGATGTAGGAAGGGGGTGGGGGGGCAGTCTAAAACCTCACCATGTATCACCAAGGGGGAGGGGGGCTGAAAAAAAGCTAAAAAAAACATCACGCGATTAATGGACGGCCCCTTTCCTCTCTTATTTTTTACTAGCTTTTGCCCGCGACTTCGTTCGCTTGGAATAACGGGATCTCTTCAAAAATGAGATCAACGCCATCTATCTACGGAGTATAGGAACAGCTCGACATTTATAGTACGAAATTGAACAATAGATGGCGCTGTATGTCCGGAATAAATTTATTTTTTGAAATAAAAACTATCCTATGTCCTTTCTCAAGTTCCAAACTATGTCTGTACCAAATTTCACACAAATCGGTTCAGTAGTTTAGGCGTGAAGAAAAGACAGAGTTACTTTCGCATTTATAATATTAGTTTTTAATGGTTTGTTATATTAGTATAGATACATATTTTAACACGATCTGTATTTGAAGTCCCATAATTTGCCGATCTCTGTAAACAATTACACGACGCTATTCACTGAAGATCTGCATAATTGAAGTGATCAAATTCGACACTTATCCGCCAGAAGTAAGCAGGGTACCAAGTGGTAGTGGGATCCTCAACTCGGGGCTACCGCATGCACTTCACTGGCGGCCACATCAGGAACGCGGCGCCACAACAGAGTTAGCACGACTTGCCCTGTTATCGACAGCTTGCACTCTACAATAAACAATGGAACTGGGCCAATGCGGCACTGGCTCGCTCTCCTACCCACCTCGTCTGCCTCGCACCTTTCATTTTTATGAAGTTGTTGTGACACTGCTCAGCAGCCACGCTGGAGCCGCATCGTGTGTCTGACCCTTACATAAATGGTCCTAAGATTGTATGGTTACAGGAATGAAACCCAAAAAACTATTACAAACTTTATTTAAGCCTTAACAGCATAAACTCGAGGAGGGAACAGAGACTTCTTTCTAATCTCTTTCCTTGTTTTTATCTTAGACTCGTGCTTGCTAAGAGCCTTACGCATCGCACGGGTCTTCTTAGTCCTCAAGTCTAAGGGCTTGTACTTCTTGTTTTTGTAGTGATTTCTGAGGTTAACTTTCATTTTTTGGTGGTAAACGATGTACACTCTTGCAATTGCTTTCCTGACAACACGTCTGAAACAAATAAACTTTAATTAATAAAGTTCTAGCCATCTGCTTGTCTCAGGGAACTGCTTCCCATGCCCAGATAAAAAGTAGTCTATATGTTATTATACAAGCTATATTAGTAGTTGGATCAAAATACATTCAGGTGTTTATACATGAAAGAGCGGCAAACATCCTCGTGTTTGTCTCTTTCATGCACTTTCACATCCTACAAATCTTATATATAAAAATGAATCGCTAAATGTGTTGGTAAGCGCATAACTCAAGAACGGCTGGACCGATCGGGCTTATTTTGGTCTTAAAATGTTTGTACAGATCGAGGGAAGGTTTATATAAAAAAAAACAGGATCCGCGTACGAAGTCGCGGGCAGAAGCTAGTTAAATATAAAATTCATGAAAAAGGCAAAATAATCCAATAAATCCAATAAATAACTCATATATTTAGAACCAAAAATGAAATCCTAGTTTCAAAGCCTCCTGTAAATATGTTCAGAGATTGCTTGTGTTATACTGTTGTCATTGTGGATAACATTTAATCATACTGCATTCACAACATAATCTTCTTTGATGCATTTATATTTTATTTTATATACTAACTAATATAAATATAATAAAGAGAATAATTTTTATTGTTAGTTTGTATCCAATAGGCTCCAAAACTACTAAACCAATTTGAAAGATTCTTTCACTGTTAGGAAGCTAAACTATCACCAGGTTTAGTTCCCACGGGTCGCCAGTAAATGCTGCCATGAGGAACAGCTAGTCTTTACTAAGAGTGTGTGAGAGTGGTGTGTATGGTATCATACTTACATTTTTGAAAGTTTTGATGCAACACCTCCAGTCACTTTAGCAACACGAAGATTGGTCAATTCTGTTTTCAACTCCTCGAGCTGCTTGAACAGCTCCTTCTTATCTTTCGTGCGCAACTCCGAACACTTAACCTTACCCTGTAATTTAACATTTTCACTTAAATAATATCCCAAACACACTGAACTTTCTGTTAACAGATAACGCGTTGGTTTTATCTTCAATAAATTGCTAATGGAATATCACAAACATAGAAATCACATAGAAACTACACAAGAATACGTTTCAGAGGTATGGACCGGTCGTAGCTTCCATATACTAGTTTTTCACAAAATATAGATTTTTTTTGATAAGTCATAATTCACAAATAATAGTTAAGCCTCAATCGTGAATCATTGCTGTGGGATCAGTCGTAATTTTAAAGATAAAAATTATTTTCACAAACCATTTTGAAAACGTCTCAACTCGCGTTATTGACGTACGTAAAAGAAAATATGGAGCGACCAGTGTTGCCACTTGCCAAATATTTTTTTTTCAATTCCTTGAGTCAATATTGTAATGGATCCCAGAGACGAGCAAGTCGACTTGACAAGTCTCACGTGATTGAAGGTTTCACTTGATGGCGTTATCAATAACCATTGCAGCTGTTTGTTTGTTTGCTTGAACGTGCTAATGTCAGGAACTACTGGTTCGTTTTGAAAAAATCTTCAAGTGTTCGATAGCGCGATAGTAGGATTTTCTGCTGGTCAAAGTCAAATGATTTTTTTGCACAGTTACATGAAAGGTCAGTTAAAGCCATTGCGGTAGCATATTGGGATGCATATGTCAAAGTCTTCAATAGTCATTATTATATTTTGGAAACTTCGCTGTTTCCTCAAATGGGAGACGTGAAGTCGGGCACCATGGTCCGACCGTTTCGACCCCAAACGGCTCAAAATTATATTTGCCGACAAGGTATACTATACCTACTTGAGCTGATTGGTGGTCTTTGCAGAAGCAGCACTCGCACTAGCACTCTAGCACAGCTCGCCGTTCTAGGAAGATTCGATGGCGCCAAGGTATTGACACAGTTACATCCCAAATCAAGGGGCTACCTAACTTCCAAGGCAACAACGTCTTACCTTATGGTTGCTTCCCATAGGCGACCAGTAGGATATAACCAATCTGTCGATAAAAATTGACACTAGGACAAATAATACTGCTAGCTAAATAACTATATTTCGACAACGTCAAGCTGTTCTTAGATGCAGAAAGGTGCGCAGGCTTCTAGGAAGCACTCAGTCAAAAGAACGTCATATACTTGCTATTAGTCAAAGTATCCTGCGCAGAACCCTACAACAGAATCGTAGCAAACATTCCACAGGAGAGGGCTGAGAACCAACATTTGCGGAACACCACATGACATTCCACTCCAACAGGATCTTTACGAATATGATCGCATCGACCGTTGAACGCCCCTTACGGAAACCATACTGGTTGTCCGAGATCTCGCCCCTCGTTGGCCGGACATGTACTGAACAAGGCGGCTATGTTTTGTTCGAAGATCTTGCCTAACTCGTTCAGTAATAAAATGGACCTATAGGCAGATGGTGAATCTGCGTCGCCGTTCGTTGACTTCGGCGTTGGACACGCTCTAAGTTCCTATGGCAGGTGGATTATACTACGGCCTTAGGGAGAATACAGCGTTGCGTTGACCTAGAAGTTCCAGAAGTTGTGGCTGCAGACTCTGGGATAGTGGGGGAGCCCACTGGCGCCGCTTGCCCCTCACCATACGCTAACAAAAAGTAACGGATTCGTAAATATGATGCTATTATATAAATTGAAGGATATAGAAGACTCACTCAAAAGGCAGGCCTTTGACATTTTTTACTCTCTGTTTTTTATGTAGGTTAACATCACGGACGTGAAAAAAATTTTAGGTCCGTGGCTAACATCATTATCATTAATCATGCAATAATTTATTTCCGCGGTCTTTTTTAAAAATACATGAGCGGATTTACTTTGGGGATTAACACCTTACCTCTGAGCGAAGTTCAGTCGTTTTCAAGATATTATAATATATTATTGCGGGTTTTTTGTTTTAAAATTCATTTTTTTGGGCATTGTCCTTTGGCTGTCACAATCATAATCTGTAACTTGCTACATACTCTGTGATTGTATTATTGTTACAATATGAAATTTAGCCTTGTGCGCTAAGTTGTTGTTGTTGTGAATTTATTCGACGATCAAAATAGCAAAGTATTCTGTGATCAAAATGCTCCTTTTTCGTTATTTAATTTTGGCTTTAAATATTTTAAGTATTTATTGTTACAATGAAAATGGTTTTATAGTATACTGTCCCTGTATGGGTAAGTAACTGTTTAAAACATGGAACAATTTGGCTTTAGCTTCCAATCTACCCTTAGATCAGTGGGTCAAAATGTACTCCGGGTAAGACCGGTTGTCAGACTTTCTGAATTTACAAATTACAAGGACCTTTAATATGCTCTCTGAAACATGCAAGAACTAGTTATGAACCATCTTTGGACTGACTGTGCCAAGCATTGCTTAACCATTGACCAACCAATCTGTACTTTAACCCTATGTTCCAAATATACTTGTACATGCATAATTTTAAGTTCCTATTTTTTTCAGGCAGATTTGGTAATCAAGCAGATAATTTTTTGGGAGCATTAGCTTTTAGCAAAGGTTTAAATAGAACATTGGTATTACCTCCATGGGTAGAATACAGGTTTGGTGAACCTAAATCTATACAAGTACCTTTTGACACATATTTCAAAGTTGAAACTTTATCGACATATCATAATGTGATTACCATGGAGAAGTTTATGAAGGAAATGGCTCCTGTTATTTGGCCTGTCACAAAACGAATTTCGTTTTGTTACACTCAAAGAATGGGTGAGCAAGAAAATAGTTGCAATGCTAAATCCGGTAATCCATTTGGTCCATTTTGGGATACATTTGATATAGAGTTTTCTTACTCTGAATTTTATGGACCTTTAAATTATGATGTGCATAATAAAGCAATGGTAGAAAAATGGAAACAAAAGTATCCTCCAAATCACTGGCCTGTTCTAGCTTTCACTGGTAAGTCAATTTTAGATGTGTCATGTTCTTTCACCACTGTGATATGCCCCCAACAATCTTAAAATATAGTAGAATAGAGAATACTTTACTTTTTGTGAAGTTTGTGTTCATACAGAAAGTGGCTTTCTGAATTCAGATTATTAAGTAAACATGTAATTACCGACCACCTATGTAGTTAAATAATCTGATTAGAAATGGTGGTCCATTTTTTCACTTTACTCTCAATAGTAAAAAAAAAAAGATAAAGAGATTTAAAACTAAGTTTAAAAATATAAAACATAAAAAAAATTGGTAAATGTTACCGAAAATCTGTATAATCCAGAATGCAATACAGTGCTGTTTATTATAAATTTGGAAAAAAGAAAATTAGAAAAGCTTGCAGAAGTATGATGTTCTTTTACACAACATTGGGATTGAAAGCTTTATTTTCTTTACTGGGGGCACTGGGCACATAATCTGAGGGGCCTACTAAAAAAGATGAAGCGGTCATTCCAAGAAGGGGTGGCAAGAAGTGGTAATTTGTCATTTAACTGTTATTTTATTGTTACAGGTGCACCTGCAAGTTTCCCAGTTCAAAAAGAAAATGTACATTTACAAAAGTACCTTTCGTGGAGTGATGACATATCTAATAAGTCAAGACAATTTATAAAGAAGAATATGGGTGGAGGAGGTTTCTTAGGTTTACATTTAAGAAATGGACAAGATTGGGTTAAAGCTTGTCAGCATGTCCACGATAGCACCATGTTATTTGCCGCACCTCAGTGCGTGGGATACAAGAATGAAAGAGGACCACTAACAATATCTATGTGCCTACCGCAGCCTGACGACATTATCAAGTAAGGAATGTTTACAAAGTCATTAAAAAAACAATCTGGACTAGCCATTAACATTGGATATCGGTAATACGACACAATTGATCAATTTGTTATTACGCCATGGCTTAGGGAGGGTTTGTGGGTGTCTTTCGTTTGTTTGGTTGCCGAGATTTTTAAATCGAAATAGGTATTTAAAACCCAAAGGTGACTGACTGACATAGTGACCTATCTACTTTTTTAATTAATATTGTTTTTTTTTATTATTACAGGCAGGTGAAGAGGGCTCTCAAAAAGAGAGAAAACATAAAGTACATCTTTGTGGCATCAGATTCTAATCATATGATTAATGATTTCAACAAAGGACTACAACATGCTGAAGTGTTAGTTGTCAGGTTGCAGCCGTCGAATCCACACCTGGACTTAGCAATTCTTGGTCAAGCTAACTATTTTATTGGAAACTGTGTATCTTCATATTCAGCGTTTGTCAAGAGGGAAAGAGATGTAAGAGGTTTACCTTCTGAATTTTGGTCGTTTCCATACAGAAAAAAAAGTAAACACATAGAACTGTGATTATTTTAGATTATGCATTAATATGTAATTCTTAGGTATGTACCTACGTACTTATGAGACCATGAGTTCAACTAAGTGACCAAGTACATAGTATTCAGCCACCAAGCTTTTCATGACAATACTGCTGGATGCCATTTTGAGTAATGCATTAAGAACAGAGGAATTGAAAACATAGTTTTACATATTACAATGAGCGTCCAAACATGTATTTCTTTTTGTGGCGCAAGGCTGTGCAGTGTGCACGGTAACATTTAACTTTATTCATTACCAGCGGCTTCACGCGCGTCCCGTGGGAAATAATCGGCGCACCCGGTTAAAAAGTAGCCTATAGCCTTCCTCAATAAATGGGCTATCTAACACTGAAATAATTTTTCAAATCGGACCAGTAGTTTCTGAGATTAGCGCGTGCAAACAAACAAACTCGTCAGCTTTATAGTATTATTAGATAATTGACTACTAACATTTAAAATACGTGGAGTTTGTTTTTGTGCCGCTAAATATATGTAGTTTGTATATAGAAGATACTCTTTGTGACGGGGAAAAAAGATTCTCGCGATAACTCCCGATAGGTATCACGTGACCAACCGATTTGAAACCCGAAAGTCTGTAAAGGCTTCCACACAAACGATTTTACACGATACGACGTCGCGTCGTATTACGATGCGGCGTCGTTTCACGATACGACGTCGCGTG
>NWSH02000505.1:7761629-7775030 GCA_002382865.2 Heliothis virescens
AGGTGCATGCGACGACTAGAAGCGGGAAATTCAAATATAAAATGGTTTTTTCATGTTTTACCTAAGTTAACATTCAATATGAGGCGTGATCTTATGATTGGCGGTTATAATATCCCACAAAGTAATTTCTGATGTCCTTGTTTAACTCCGAAACTTACTCTGTAAAAAAAAACTTTGTAAAAAACGTTTTATTGCGCAATAAAACGTTTTTTACAAAGTTTTTTTTTACAGAGTAAGTTTCGGAGTTAAACAAGGACATCAGAAATTACTTTGTGGGATATTATAACCGCCAATCATAAGATCACGCCTCATATTGAATGTTAACTTAGGTAAAACATGAAAAAACCATTTTATATTTGAATTTCCCGCTTCTAGTCGTCGCATGCACCTTAAGTTGGGGTTTAACTTGGGTGTTAAACTGTTAATGAAATAAAAACTAACATTTACAAGAATTCATATTTTTAATGAATATTATTTTGTTCTAATGCAAGACATAACTGAATATAGGCTAGGTTCCAAAATAGCTATTTGGACCTAGGTAATGCCTGTACACAAAAAAGCTAACATAACCTCAAATCCTCAAAATTGCAGTACATAATACCTAATATATAAAAAAAATACTTACCATTATCTGATAATACATCCTCGTCGCTTGTGTAATTAGATGAACTATCCTCATCTGAGGAGTTTTTATCGAATCCCTTAAAATTTTTCGTCATATTGATGTTTATTCTAAGAGTGCCACCGAATCTTTCAGACTACGAATCTTTTGTGCAGTTGACAGCTGTAATTTTTAAGGGAAGACTGACATTTGTACTGACTGACAGTATCTGTCAAGTGGTACCAAGAAACTGTCAGACCCTCAGGTCAGACGTTGGTCAGACCCTCAAAATTCTTGGGTCAGTCGCAACGGCAATGCATAATGCACATTGTAATATTGGCTTTACTGTAATTCACCTGCCTTAAATTATTTGAACATGGAAAAATGTTTCCTACCTTAGATATACCTACCTTCAGGTCACGCCACAATAGTGCTGATAAGTCCCCTTTTTGAGGAGTGGCTCGGGAAGAGTCTCACCTTCCGCATGACGCAGGTCTTCACCGGACACGGTTGTTTCGGGAGGTATGTATGTACATACATACCTGCAATGCATTGGGTGGGAGGTGGCGCTTGGGTGGCACCACTGTACAGAAGGTCTAGAGGACACGGTGGAGCATACTGTCGAGGTGTGCCTTGCCTGAGATGGGCACCGCCGTGTCCTCGCAGCGGCAATTGGCGGCGACGACCTCTCGCGCCCAGCCCTGGTTCAAGCCATGGTGCGGGGCGAGAGGGAATGGGACGCCGTCGCCTCCTTCTGTAAAGGAGTTATGCTAGAGAAGGAGGCTGCGGAGCAGTTGCGAGTCCGCACCGGTCATCCCAGCCGTTGCGGTGGACCTGGTAGACATCACAGGCGCCGGGTGTTGAGAGACGACTGAGGAGTGTCAACAAACCCTAGCGGGGCCCATTAGGGCCAGAGCCTGACACCTTTCCTCGATATACTATAATATATTGCAATAAAAAGTTTATTGAGTAACATTTGAATTGTAAGAAGTTTCGGAGTTAAACAAGGAGATCAGAAATTACTTTGTTTTGTGGTGTATTATAACCGCAAAAGCTAAGATCACGCCTCATATTGAATGTTAACTTAGGTAAAACATGAAAAAAACATTTTATATTTGAATTTCCCGCTTCCAGGCGTCGCATTCACCATAAATAAATTTGAAAGACTCGATTCTATGGTCATGAATAAATTATTAAAAAAAATCTACGTCTACAGGTACGACACGACAGGTACATACAACACAGACAGAACCAGTGTTGCCACCTTAGCCCTTTTGGGGCTAAATCTAGCACTTTTTCCTGTAGGTGAACTCGTTGTTTAATTTTATCTTATCTTTTTTTTACAGCAAGTCTTTTCTTGGTCATTTGTGCGCCATCTAGCCCGATCTAGCCCTTTTTAACTTTTTCAACTGTCCCCATTACTAAAACTAAGGTGGAAACACTGATCTAGCCCTTTTTAGCTTTTTCAACTAGCCCCATTTCTAAAACTAAGGTGGCAACACTGGACAGAACTTCATTCAATCAAAACTTCTTGTAACACAGAAACGAACGATATCACACAACACAAAATAATATAATTTGGTTAAAACAGTTCCTTGTTTACCTGAATGTTGACAGGTTTAACTTTACTGTTACGTTTTTAGTTACGTGTGATTATATTTTCAACATTGGCTTAGTGACACAAACTGTTGCTTGTGCTCGTTGTTTTGTGATAAAAAATACATCGTACCCAATTGGAAATCATAATATTTTCATGGGATGAAGTTAACAATTCAAAAGGAGAAAACTTCAAAAGGTAAGAAGTTGCTTTTCATATCGTTTATTGCATTCCGTATTCTAAATAAGGTGGAAATATTAAATACCAAGCTAGTACAGAGAGGAAGGCTTTCATGTAGATAGTACTAGGTAATTAAGTTTATCCATTTAGCGTATACATATAAAAATCCAACCCTAAGATGATCCACCGTCTACTATTTACTTTAAATAATTTAGTTATGACTTATAGATCAGGGGTTCCCAAAGTGTGCGCCGCGGCGCCCTGGTGCGCCGTAGAAAGCAAAGAGGGGCGCCGTGAGTCGATCCTTTTATTATTGGACACCACAAATATTGGCGGGTACCTTTTTGAGTGTTCGCATTGGAAACGAACATAGCGTCGTGGAAATATTTTTTCGCCGTCGCATTGCCGTCGTTCACTCGCCAAAAAGTGCCTACTCGCTTGAAAACCGTTGATACCATACCCCTCTCACGTCTTTACCCGCCCGCGCTTGCTTGCTAACCATTATTGTAGGTAGGTACCTGTTTCTTTCGACAACTTCCTCAAATAGTTAACTAGGAGAGGGCGCCGTGAAAAAATATTAAACTTGTAACTGCGCCGCGGGTTACAAAAGATTGGGAACCTCTGATATAGATTAACTCTTTACCTTATTATCTTAATTTATATTCTATATGTTGACGTTAAAAAAGGAAATTTTATTTTTATTGTTTTATATTATTTTTATACTTAAAACTAGCTTTGCCAGCGATTTCATCCACGTCCCGTGGGAACTAATTGGCGCACCCGGATAAAAAGTAGCCTATAGCCTTCCTCGATAAATGGCTATCTACACACACTGAAAGAATTTTTCAAATCAGACCAGTAGTTCCTGAGATTAGTGCGTTGAAACAAACAAACTCCTCAGCTTTATAATATTAGTATAGATTATTTGGTTAGTAATAACTAAAAGGTCAAAAGTCGTGGTGGTGGTGGCCTAGTGGGTAAAGCACCAACCTCTCAAGTATGAGTATGTGGGTTTGATTCCAAAATGACAAATTTTGGAAATGATGGCAAATTTTCTACCAATGCCTGATAAAAACATTTTTCCAAAAAAAACCTACTTCACAAAAAAACACTGAAAGGGCTAAAATAAACTTTTCACATGGCTCTAGAAGTCGGTGGCAGGTTTTTTTTTATGCTTTTCAGTTTTCGGGTTTAAAGCTATAATATATTTAATACCGCTGCAAATCAGCTGTCAGGGTCGCAGCATTAAGCGGAACGAGGGCCATATTGCGTGTTTGCGACGCATATTCCTCCCATCATGTCTTAATTTCACGATTTGTCCAGTTTGTGTCATGTGTCCTAAGCACGCAATAAAAGGAATTTCATTTTATTATAATTCATTTATCCACCCACCCACAGTGACAGTCGGTTCCCGTAATTGTATATAGAATATCAAGTTTTCACCTATAACATTGGAACAGTTCTCTCGATTTCTCTGATTAGTGCTCAATCCTTCTCCGTGTGAGAGGAGGCCTATGCCTGTAAATTTTCTGTGAATCTTTCTCAAATTTTAAGTACTAGATAAAAAAACCTTCACCTTTGTGTTTGTTCCGCTGTTCATCAGTCCATCCGTCCGTCCGAGAAAATAATAATATTAGGTGGGGCTCCCCATACATGAAACTGATGAAACTTTTTTTTCATCAAACGTATATGTGTGGGGTGTCTATCATTAGGTCTTAAAAATTGGTACTGAGGTTTCTAAAACCATTTTTTCTTACAGTCAATCATTTTAGAGTAAGCCAATTACGGACGTAGCTATAGCTTTGACAAGGGGGGGGGTCCCCAAAATAAAAAAAACAGCTTTAACGCCAATTAAATCTATCATTTACAAATTAAAATTATTGCCTGCAACTATAGCGCGCAAGTATAGTCGCAGGTAATCTATAATATACAGGGTTACTTGTAATTCGACGTATATCCGGAAGGATGTGATAGAAGTGCAACAAATTAAGCCACTCTTATCTCTGAGCAAACTTCAGTGGTTTACGAGATATTCGCAATTTTTGGAAAATCGCACCTTAATCAATAACTCCGTCCTCAATATTAACACTGAATCAAAAACTATGAGCAATTTAAAAAAGTAGGTAATCCATAGCAACATTTTGTATGTTAAAAAAATGTATGGTATGTACTAGGCGTGCAAACAGTGAGGATAAGTTGCTTATTTTGTAGGTTATCTAAAAAGGTATAAAAGTAACAAAGAAAACAAGTAATTCATTATACAGCGTGTGTTTTACTAAGTGCGGGCGCAAATAACCAAATCGTCCATGTATAAAAATCGACGCTAGCACACAAAATACTGTTAGATTTAGACATTGTTAAACTGTTCTATGATGTAGAGATGTGCGTAAGCTTGAGAGGATTAGTGAGAAGGTTTTCAAATTCGTTTTTTGGCCATTGCAACACAATGGCCAAAAAACGTCATCACCTCCTCCCGGATATTCGTCTAATTACAAGTAACCCTGTATAACTTAGGTTACTCTAAGTAGGTGCATTTAAAGAAAGTTATATGTAATGTATGTATTGCAATATTTATTCAAAAGCAACAAAGTTGAAAGTTTAGAGTAATAAATTTAAAATACTACGTTTTTATATACGTTTGTTGTTTGTAATATACATTTGTTTCCTACAATCGGCGCGGTGCATGTTACGTGTTTCTGTTGGACAAGTAAGACAGATCTGAAAGGGGGGTGTCCGGACCCCCCAAAACACCCCCCTTATATATTTCCGTGAAGCCAATTAGAAAGTGCCAAAATGTGTGTCCCCCCATGTAACTTTTAAACTACCAAAGTGAAAAATCTGATAAAAATATATGTTATAGATCTTGATAAAAACTACCAACTAAAATTGGTTTGAATGAAATATAGCCAGCAGTTTTTGAGAAACCGCAAATTATAACTTTGTTTTTCGTATATTTGTATGAAAAACAAGTTATTTTTTGTTGCCGATAAAAGTTTGTATTTTGGCTAGTTGTAGGTAATAGGTACGTTTATTTTTCATAGATAATGGAACGGAACTAGAGATGTGCCGTTGCCGGCAATATTGATAAAAACCGGCCAAGTGCGAGTCGGACTCGCGGACGAAGGGTTCCGTTCCGCATTATCTATGAAAAATAAACGCACCTACTACATACAATTAGCCAAAACACGAACATTTCTCGACAACAAAAAATAATTTTGTTTTTCATACAAATATATGAATAACAAAGTTATAATTTGCGGTTACTGAAAAAGTGCTATAACTCAAAAACTCTGATTGTATTTCGTTCAAACCAATTTTGGTTGATAGTTTTTATTAAGATCTATAACATATATTTTTTTTAGATTTTTCACTTTGGTAGTTTAGAAATTACAGTTTAGAAATTTGCTAAAATGTGTACAGACTACACATTTTAGCACTTTGAAAGTGTCTTACTCTGAAATGATTGAGAAAAAATGGTTTTAGAAAACTCAATCTCATTTTTAAAGATCTATCTATAGACACCCCACAAGTATAGGTTAGATGAAAAAAAAAATTTAGTTTCAGTTCCATGTATGGGGAGCCCCCCTCTAATATTATTATTTTTTTATTTTTGTCTAAGAATCAAAAAGCGGTTAATGTAATACATCTAGGTACTTACCGAGTTTCAATTGTGTAGTCTTAATAGTTTTGGAATAAAGTGGCTGTGACATACGGACGGACGGACAGACAGACATGACGAATCTATAAGGGTTCCGTTTTTTGTCATTCGGCTGCGGAACCCTGAAAAGTGGGAATATTGGTAGCAATATTCCCTCTCTCTAAACGGAACCCTTTCGTGTGCGAGTTCGACTCGCACTTGGCCGGTTTTTTTATTTTTAGTATTTGTTGTTATAGCGGCAACGGAAATACATCATTTGTGTGAAGATTTTAGCTTTCTAGCTATTACGGTTTATGAGATACAGTCCGGAGACAGACAGACAGGCAGGTTCCCGTTTTACCCTTTGGTTACAGAACCCTATAAATATGTTACTAAATCTCTATCACATCATCACATGTAAGGGTGGAAATGAACAAATCACACTCCCTGCATAACATGTGGGGGGGTTGTAGAGGTTGCCCTAATAAAACATGTAACACTTGTCGGCGTGATTGATTTATTCGGCAATAAATTACAGCTTTCTGGTGCTTAAGCTTACAGTCACTGAGATTATCCGCAGACGGTTGGATAATCGGTTTCTACGATACCCTAAAAAAGATTGTGTGTAGATGCTTGGAATAAACTTGAGAACAGAAAATACATTTAATTTCTAAAGTCTACAATACTAATAAAAAATGGGAACAAATATAACGACCACCAAAAAATGTTGTGATACCCTTAGATCTATCACCAAAAAAATTTACTTAACACTGTAGGAGGGAGAATGTGTACAGAGAGGAAAGAAACCCACAATGCATACAAAACTATTATTTATTTGACTAGCTCTAACACTTAACAAAATATAACTATAACCATTAACTAACATAATATAAATGAACAAAATCAATTACGGCTAACAGAAGATCTAATCTACGCGAAGCCCTACGTGCGATGTGTATCGCTTGCTGGTGTGTGTGGACCGCTAACGGTGACAGCACAGCCAACCAACAATACACGCCGCTAGTTCAAGTCCAGCAAGGGGCGAGGTACTCGTGACCGACCTAGGTCGATGCGAGGAGTATGCTCGGAGCGTGCTGAACCCGAACTGCCGTTGCTGGCTGTTGCGGGCCTTTTTATAGGCGGGCCGCGGTGGCGACGCTGAGAGCGGGGAGCCGGCGACTCGGTGGGTAGCTGCGCGGGAGGGGCGATGACTCGTTGTTTTGTTCGTCGCGTTACAGTCTCCCCCTCTGGTCCCAAAGTCGTCCCGACGAGGAGACCAGGTGTTGCTTCCGTTGCTGTCTGCTGCTTCCTGGGCCTGCCTCGTCTGCGCAAAGGTCTTTCTGGATTAGGTGGGTTAGAGGCTGAGCCTTGGTATAGGCTCAGCGCGGAAGAATGGTAGATACCAAGTGGAGTTTCTGGGTCCGCTGGATGTGACACTTCGTATGAGCACGGCCCGTGCCGTCGCAGGATGACGTAGGGCCCGTCACGACGTGGAGCCAGCTTTGCCGTGCGGTAGCGGGCTGCGTTGCTCAGGACATGCGCCGCTATCAAGACGAGGTCGCCGGGTTGGAAGGCAGGAGCGGGCCGTCGGCGATCGTCGGTCCACTTCTTTCTTGTTTCTTCTTTGTTCTCTTGCACCTCTTTCGCTCTTTTCAGGGTATCTGCTAAAAGGGTGAGTTTAAGAGTTATTTCTGGTACAAAATTTTTGATAAAATTATTTGTTGTAGAACGTGTTTGACGTATCGGATGCTTGGCAGCCTTTCTGCCCAATTAACAGCATCTTCATCTAGGACTGGTTTCTCCAGTGCATCTATGATGGTCTTTAAATAGCTATCTTTCGATCGTTGTATGCATATTCCGCGGGGTGCTCAGGGGAACCCTCCCCCTGCACTAAACAGCACCAATGGAGTAATCACTGGTGTCAGTTTTGATTATGTATGCCTTACTCAAATCTGCTTGACGTAAGATTGGCGCTCTGGCCAGGCATCGCTTGAGTGCGTTGCAGAAAAATTTATATAGGCGCTCGGCGCGAAGTAATCGGCGCGAGGCACACGGCGCGAGGCAATCGGCGCGAGGCACACGGCGCGAGGAAATCGGCGCGAGGCAATCGGCGCGAGGCAATCGGCGCGAGGCACAAGGCGCGAAGTAATCGGCGCGAGGCACTCTCTACCTAATGCGGCCTAATCTTTAGGGACAGGTACAGCGACCGTAGCAATATCGGTGCCAGCAGTACCGAATAGTTGCTGACTATGTGGAGACAGCGTTATTTCAGCACCATTGATGCTTGATTGCGCATCCCGGAACAATGCCCCGACAAACCTCGGTGAGTAGCCCGACAGCGTGGGCTCCGGTCTTGAGGGCGATTGCGGCGGCGTATAGAACTCGATCAATGGTGGCGGCCCATACGAATCTGCCATGCTACATTCCTCAGGAACATATGTAGATGGGGCCGGGGTCATAGGCAACGGGCTGAGCATCGGTTCCAGAGACGTGATCTTGGCTAGCCTCGAGATCACTGACTCGACTTCCAGTGGTGCCGTTTGCACCGTAGCCACGGATACATCCACCTCTTCCTCGTTGTAGAGATCGTACTTTCTGGCCGGCTCCTCCAGGAAATGGAATAACAGCTGCGGTAAGTTGAGCACAATCCCTGCATCCTGAATAAAATCTACTCCTAGGAGTGTTCGATTATCGTGTGTTTCAGGCAACACGATAAAGTTTGTGGGGATCGTCCGACCACATAATGTTACCGGGACGGTAGCTGTCTTGACAGACTGTCTACGCCGTAGGCCGTCAGCAAGGGTGACCGTTGCTTTTTCTGTCCGGAATTCGGTTCCTTTTGATTTTAGCACGTCGTGCAATGTCGTAGATGCGACACTTAGCTTGGCACCAGAGTCAATGTGCGCTTGTCCGTTGACGCCAGCAATTGAAATTTTAACCGTCGGCCTAAGTCGTGCTGCAGTTGCCGGGTTGCAGTTGAAGGAATAAAATCCAACGTCAACTGCGCTAACCTTGTTCCTGGTGCATTTCGGGCATTTACTCCTCACTACGCCGGGCTCACCGCAACCGTAACAAGTAATGGCGGGACCAGGCTTCAGCTTGGGAACAATTGGTACTGCCGTGACATCTGCCGCTGGAGTCTTGTCTTTACCGGCTTTCTTGCGACATTCCTGCTCAGGGTGGCCAAAAGCACGGCAAAAGGTACACCTAACTCGTTTGCCTGAAGGCGTGGCAGAGATATTGTTTAGGTTGGATTCCGCTCGCGCGGCGACCGTCTCCTCGATTTGCCGTACCTTTGCTAAAAACTCTTCAAACGTTGTAACGGTATCTCTTGGTATTCGGTCTCTGATGGTGATATGAAGCGAGGTATACAGGAGATCCAGGCCCTGGGATGGGGTGAGCGATGGCTTAGGCAACTCCGCCATGAGGGCTCGCTTCTTGGCAACAAACAATTCCGTGCCCACAGGACTCTTCTGCTTATCGCAAACCATCTCATCGTACACCAGATAAGCTGGTCTTTTTGGCGCAAACGTCGTTCTTATCAGAGAGACAGCTTCTTGCCAGTTAGAGATAGCTTCTTTTAGCCCTAGCCACCAGATAGATGCCTCATCAGTCAGTAGCAATGTGAGCCCTTCAATGGCGTTATCATTGCTTATCGCTTCTATCTTCTTGTACGTGCTTATGGTTGATAAGAATGCCTCAACCACTGCAGTATTCCTAGTCCCGTTGAAGCGAGCAGTACACGACGCAAAGCTACCGGATTTCTGGGGGACCTGCTCGTTTCGACTAGCTAAGACCTCTAAAAGGTCGCGAAACTGGTCGTCAGAGAAGCTGACGTTCGACATGTTGATGCCTAACTTCCTACGGCTACGCCTAGGTAAAATTTTATAAAAGTCAATATTGTTGACAATATATTTTACTCAACTAAATAGAATGCTGCCTACCTCTAAAGGGAGCTAGCGTGATACTAAATAAAATAACCTATGAAAGTGACTAACTAAACCTATTTACCTATTCTGCCTACCCCTAAAGGAAGCTAGCGTGAGGATCCAATAAGTAGTAAATGTAACTATTTAACCTACAAAGCAAACTAAAAATAAAAAAAAATTGTGGGTAGGTAGCTAAACTACTAACAAGTAACTAACTAAACAAGTAAAATAACAACTAAAAGCTACGTGGGTATAAATCTAAACTATCCAAATAATCTAAACTATCTAAATAATCTAAACTATAAGCCACTACGTTGGGATGCCAATTGTAGGAGGGAGAATGTGTACAGAGAGGAAAGAAACCCACAATGCATACAAAACTATTATTTATTTGACTAGCTCTAACACTTAACAAAATAATAACTATAACCATTAACTAAAAATATAAATGAACAAAATCAAGTACGGCTAACAGAAGAACTAATCTACGCGAAGCCCTACGTGCGATGTGTATCGCTTGCTGGTGTGTGTGGACCGCTAACGGTGACAGCACAGCCAACCAACAATACACGCCGCTAGTTCAAATCCAGCAAGGGGCGAGGTACTCGTGACCGACCTAGGTCGATGCGAGGAGTATGCTCGGAGCGTGCTGAACCCGAACTGCCGTTGCTGGCTGTTGCGGGCCTTTTTATAGGCGAGCCGCGGTGGCGACGCTGAGAGCGGGGAGCCGGCGACTCGGTGGGTAGCTGCGCGGGAGGGGCGATGGCTCGTTGTTTTGTTCGTCGCGCGTTACAAGATATATTTTAATGTATTAAAAATATAATTTAAACATAAGTAAAAAATAATGCAGCGGGACAAACAAATCTACAATTAGTACAATCTGTATTTAGCATTAGTACATTTTAATACATTAAAAATATCTTTTGTTTATGTAAGTACCGAATAAAATATAATGTACGGTGTACTGTATACTCTTTACACTAAATTATAGAGCTTGTTTTTCCCTTTTTAGTTTGTGGTTATTTTTTGCAGTCGGGTTTTTTGTTTTTTTTAATAATAACTTTTTTATTTCAGACTTTTTAGTTTATTTTTATAAATAAGTGGCCCAGTTTAGAATGCTTAGAGTACTTCTCACAACTTGGGGAAATTTACTGCATGAATTAAATTAAGGTCCCATAGACGTTGGAGCTCTTCTAACGAATTTTTGGTAATGTGGCTGAAGCAATAACTTTTTTGGGCTAAGGTTGCTGATGGTTAGTCCGTCTAGTGTTTTTCATTCACATAGGGGACCCCCCGCGTCTCACCGCGCCGCCGCCGCCGCGTAAATAGCAGTCGGGTATTATATAAAGTTCTATTAATCATTTCATTTTGTTATTGTTTAGTTTGTATTTTTACTGATTCTTTGTTCATTTATTATCTAACTGTTATACACACATCAAAAGTGTCTAGGGATCAACATATATTTTTGCAATAACTTTTCTCCTGATTGATATTAATTAAAATTTTCTTTAAGGATTCATCAAATAAAGTGTTTTCGTTTGTCACAGTAACGATAAACCATGTCACCTTTGCATTAATAAAGAAATTTGCCATTTTCCTAATAAAGGATTTTTGACATTTGAACCACTAACACAAAAGTTTGAAAAAAGACTGAAATAACATTTCTTTAAAATTTTATTATGTAACTTAAATAATTAATAATTCGTGTTTCTACCGCGAACACTAACAACACAAGAAACATCGGTTTGGCATACTCAAATGAGTTCATCCAAATCACGCTGTGGAATGGCCGCCCATGTTCGTTGCAACAACAAAAAAAGGTTTTCTTGCGACTGGATACCCTCCATATTCGGCAGAGCTCTTCTCTGTAGCATTCCCATGCATGCTCAATCGGGTTCAAGTCTGGCGACTGAGCAGGCCAGGGGCAGGACATTGATGTTAGCTGCGGCGAGAGTCTGTCTTACAACTCTTGCGGTGTGCGGTCGTGCATTATCATGCATTAACTGAAATAAGGGACGATTTGCACTTGTAGAGGAACGATGACGTCTGATACAATCGTCTCAGCATAAATTTGAGCTTGAGGTTGCCTCTGATCAAATCAACTCAGTTCTTCCGCCGATCCAAATACCCGCCCATACCATGATGGTTCCACCACTATTAAGGATGGACTTCCTGGCAGGATTTAATCGCTGTTGGCGTCCAGGGGTTCTCCAGTGTCGTATACGTCTTGTATCCGGTCTCATACCAAAACGAGACTCATCAGAAAAACACGAAACGCCATTTTCTTCTGCCCAATTTCTGTATTTCAAGAGCCATTATATCGAATCCTACGATTGGTGCATTGCTATAGCGTGGTACCCGTAGCGGTTTTCGGGAATGAAGGCTTCACTTCATGCAAGAGGTTTCTGACTGTTTGGTCGCCCTAATTAAGTATCCCTGAAGAGTGATAAGCCCTCACAGCTACATCAATGGCGGTTATTTGTGGAGCTCTTCGAGTTAAGATTTGAATGTATCGGTCTTGTCTCCTGTGGTTGCAGCGATTACCGTCCCCCATGGCGCTTCAAGCCACGCGTACCAAGTGCTTCGGTAACGTGTCCAAAGTCGACTTGATAACAACTCTGACTTGTATTCAGAGCTAAAGCACAGTTACGTTGCCAGGGAACCAGCTTTCTATCATTCCCACGGCTTCTGAGCATTCTTCCCTGCTAAATGACGTTCGGCCGCTCCAATAACGTTGGTTTTAATCAGTAGTAGGAAAACCAGTTATGCACTAATAATTTCAATGTCGGTTGTTTTTATAGGGAAAACTATTGACAGCTGATTTTCATCTTTTAACTCGAATTTGATTCACAGTTCCTGATTCAAAATATCGAATGCACCCAATAAAAGGATCCTATATTTGAATTTATAAAATCATAAAAATTTAGTTACAAAGCCACATCTCCAATCTCAAGAAATCCGCATAAAATGGCTTGATCCCTAGACACTTTTGATGTGTGTTACTTATATTAATAAAAGGACAGGACAGTAACCCCTTAAACCCTACCTATTTATGTTATGTACGAATAGCTCAAAAAGTACTTGGATCAATTTAAAAAATCCTTTTCACCATTTGGATGTTATTATCTTTAATATCATTCATTCTAGTATAATATTTGTCATTTGTATCGAAAACTTGAGATTTAAAAGTTTTTAGTTTTATTATTTCGTTAGACGTAAAAATCTTTCATTGAAATTGAAACTGAAGTTATATATAATATTTGGACATCGCTATTTAAGAAACTCTTACATTTTGATACCCCACCTACGATGGGGTTGAGTAAAAAAATTTTTTATGTACCTCACAATATGGATAACAGGTAAAATCCGCCATTTTGTTTTTTTAATTTTCTTATTGTACCGCATGTCACTCGAGATATCAAGACAGAATACTAACAACACGCAAGAATCTCTCTTG
>NWSH02000505.1:7780582-7799450 GCA_002382865.2 Heliothis virescens
TATTTTTTGCGTGTCATTTTATATTAAAATGGCGTTCAGAATTTGGTATTCATTAAATAGTTTTGGGTTAACAATAATTTTCTTGGAGTTATTTTGCTTAAATAGGCTACTGAAATGTTATTTTTTTGCATATCATTGTATATTAAAATGTCGGTAATAATTTGGTGTTCATTAACTATTTTTGGGTTAAAAATGATTTTCTTGGAGATATTTTACTTAAATAGGACAGTGAGATGTTAAAACTTTGGTGATCATTTTACTTTAAAATGGGGGTACTAGTTTTGGTGATCATTTACTATTTTTGTCTGTTAAAAGTTACTATATTTGGTGGTCCGTTAAACATAAGCCATAAAAAATTAATTGAGAAACTTTGTTTGAGGATATTTTCTTTGTGCGACGAACGCATGGCGACAGCGTTGATAGATCTCGTTTTTAACTTACGAAAAGTTTCACGCATGTCTAAATACAGTAAACGTTAGCCTTTTTTTAATGAAACTTTTTCCTTGTAAACTCGTATAAAGCAAGATTGCCATTCATCGTTTGTCGTTTCATTACACATAAAAGTAGACGGACGTCACCACTCAGAGGTAGGGGAGTGGGAGTAGTACGTAGGTGGCACCACGGTGAGTTGACGATACTCTTTGACAAGCACGTGCAGTGTACACGCGACCGCGTGAGCGTGACCTACTGTGCGCGTAGGATAACGCTGTTTTGCTCACGTGGGATATAATTCAGATGTTTCCCTGTTCAATGCGTAATTGCGTGTTTTAGTGTATCTCTCCGATTTAATGTTTTCCTGATTACTTAGTATCTTTTGTATTTTTTACCGGGAGTGGAAACTAAGTCGATAAATAAATATTATCGATGAATTCACAATAACGTTTGTGTTTATGATCATCGCTGATAGTGTTTAATTGTAGTGTGTGTACGTGTGTGAGTGCATACTGGGAGTTGGTTTATACTACTATTTTTTTTCACCCATGAAGAGTAAGTTCTGACTGTGGATAAAACTATGTATTTAATATGTATAGTATAATCGGGGGTTTCTAAATAAGAAACACATCAACAGTTATTGTAAAACAAAACCAACGAGTTAAAGAATCATTTTACACGAATTGCTTTATATGTTTAAATAACAATCATTTGGCATTATAATAGGAATACTTCTAAGATAGATTTAACATTATAGCAATGTTTATCTCAGGACACACGGACACGACGGAACGTCGTCCGTCGACCGTCTTAGCTACGAACGTTTTAAGGTGGCCATTGACAATATTATGTCCATCAATCCAAATGGAGTGGACGTCTTCCAAAATAGTTTTGTTATTTAATGTGTATGTTTGTCTCTTGACCGTTTAATCAAGAGTCGAAAATAATTTCAACACTTCAGGGTAAAGATCTCGTCAACACTAATAAAAGAGCCCCAACATGGGGTTGCTGCTACCAACCCTTAATTAGTTCCCTAGATAATATTTTGCCTTCTCGTCCCAGCCTTTAGAGGCAATTGTTACCTATTTCGTTGCAAAGTTATCGGCAGTAGAAATCAAATAAACATGAGACAGCTGCCTTAGGGAGCTTCCATACTCGGCTGTGGGCTTCGCCCATATTGGCACATTGGAATTAATTCTGATAAAATCCGGCCAATTCAAATCTAACCAAAAACTACCAAACCATGCCATACATTTTTATAAAGTAAAACGCCATTAAAATTTACTGTAACCATCATACAAAATTTTGCTATGGATTGCTTTTTAAGTAGCTCGTAGTTTTTGTTTCAGTGTTAACTTTGAGCTTCAAATTATTGATTAAGGCGCGTTAAGGTATCTGGTACCGCAATGTATTCGAATGGTTCCTTTTTAGTAATGGCTTTTCGAGAAATCTGTAATTAAAAGTAGAATTTTGGGGAAATTTCCGGAAATCCAAAAATTGCAAATATCTCGGAAACCAGTGAACTTTACTCAAAGGTAAGAGTGGCTTAATTTGTTGCTCTTGGGTCCTTGTATCAGCTCATTCCGGTTATAGGTCGAATTACAAGTAACCCTGTATTATCTAACACTTGTTCCTGAGGTTAGCGCGTTCAAGCAAACAAACTCTTCAGCCTTTTTATTAAATGACTATGACTTTAGATGTCGTATAGTCGTTTTTATGATGTAAATTTTAGGGTTCCGTACCCAACGGGTAAAACGGGACCCTATTACTAAGACTTCGTTGTCTGTCTCCACGCTGTATCTCATTAGCCGTGATAGCTAGTTTTTCATAGATAATGGTACGGAACCCTTCGTGCGCGAGTCCAACTCGCACTTGGCCGGTTTTTATAAATTGTCTTACTGACTTCTGCGATATATACAAGAACCAATCTGATGAATCCCTATTATTGTTTTAGATACAAGATGGAATGGGTTCTACGAAGTCCGCAGATTCATAGTACATTCAGCAACCTTGGATTTCCACATGGAGATGGATATCACGTGAACGAAAATTGTAATGGTATGTGTTGACCTGAACTTATTTCTTCAACGATTTAACTTAATAGTTTATTTACTACAGTGAATTTATTTATTTCAGCTGCTTTGGAGACAATTCTACATAATATTTTAACAGAGGATAAATATTTGCGTACATACCGCAGAAGTATAAGTTTTGGACAGAATATAAAAAAAGATTTAATACCTCTGTTACTAAATGCCAAAGAAGAGTCAACCATAGAACTATTGATTAGAATCCTCGTAAATTTGACAATTCCTATCGAGTGTCTGTTATCAGTTGATGTCATTTCAAGAAATGATTTCGGGAGACATACTATTTTTGAAATTAACAACTTACTCGGATCTACAAAAGTAGCTTTCACTGATCACCGAGCAACTAAAGTCGTAATAGAATTTTTGAAGAAGAATGTTGATTGCGAACAAAAAGCTAAATTAACAGCAGAACAATGTACAAACATAAGTAACGGGCTTTTGTTATTACGGAACATCTTGCACATCCCAGAGGAACCTAGTGGCCAAATTCCCAGCTACAGTGGGCCAACTCACGCTGTACAGAATCAAATCCTATGGAACATATTTAGCCAAAGTATTGATAAAATTCTCATTAAGTTAATGATTATTCCTGATGCGGTAAGTGATGCAAAACTATAAAAAACACGTATAATATTTTAAGGTAAACGTCATTTTATGAATTTTACTATTACTAAATTATTTATTAAGTGAAATTAATGGTTTATGATTATGTAATTTAATGATATTATGCCTAATTGTATTCATCTGTTTTAGACTGCATGTGTAAAAGCGCGTCAGTGTGCCCGTGATTTACGTTACACAAGTATATACATGTAATGTGCGAAACAGTTTTAAGAGTCGAGATGTGTGTTTTGTATTTGTTTTTCCTTCCAGAATAAATGGGCTGTAACAATGGTTCAATTGATAGCTTTGTTGTACAAAGACCAACATGTTGTTACCCTGCATAAACTATTGAATTTATGGATTGAAGCCTCTCTATCCGAGAGTTCAGAGGATAATGAGAGTAATACTTCTCCCCCAGACAGAGGTACTTGACATTAACATTAGTAAACCTCAATTATAATTGTGAGACCTAGTTTCTTACTTAATATTAAAAAAAAACCTGTTATGGTGCTATTCGATCCGGTTTCGCAACTTTCTATTGTTGAAAATCTTACCCACAATAGGCTTTGTCCCGCAATAGGTGCGATTAGTGAATTTGTCTTGTCAAGTCAAAGTCACATGCGAGTATCGTAATTAGGCTCATTAAATTTGATAATTTTAAATGTTTCAACTGATTAAGTATTGTTAGATATTGTTGTATTTATTTTATCGGCAACCTGTAAAATTCTGTTTTCATCATTCTATTACCACTCCTAGGCAATGTATGAAATATTATAAATGTTATTGTCTATTACATACATTACCTAGGTAATGAACATAATTCCTAGGGACTGTATAACATATCTGTTGTTAATTCTGATATCACATGCATGATAAGAAAATAATTGATCAAAACTCTAGAAATCAGAAATGTATTAAAAAAATAATGAAATTTTCTCTTATAAGAAAACGGTGACAAAAAAAATAATAAAAAAAACCCGAGTCGAAAACATATTATCGAAAACGTAAAAAATTCTATTATAAAAAAAAAAATAAAGTTCATTATTTCATTTTGATACAATTGTTAGGGTACCGACCTTTTTAAAAAGGAACAAGGAAACCTTATAAGAACACTTTCTTCTCCGCCTGTAACCACCTACTCCGTTTATCACGGGATTGCGTGCAGAGTACTGAACTTGCATTAACTAGAGATTAAGCTTAACGAGTGTAAGTACATTTTATGGAACTTTTGCCTATAAAAAGATTTCGTCAGTTTAACCATATTTTTGAGATATGTAAAAATATTATTATGAGAAGTACTTTAGAAGAGCTCGTGCGCGACGAATTCGCTACGCAGCCGCGGCGTATTCGTCGTGTGCGTGCCCACTCCGCTCTCAAACCCCTAGTATGATCTTTATCCCTCGAATGATCTATAAAGCTCTTACTCCGTAGTCGTAGATTTTGCGTAAGCTTTTCACCTTGGGCGCAATCTAACGCCTTAGAAAGATCACAGAACTGATTCTTGTCTTTGGTCACAGGTAGCGACTCTTCGCCAATGTGTACGTCTGAGCCAACATCGGATTCATCTGATACGGGTGGCAGCGGCAAGAGTAATGACGATCCCAATTCTGTAAACAAGGACTGGGACGCATCCTCGCAAATGAACAACACTAGTGAGAATGGTAATCCACCGTTTCAGACACCCGAAGAGAAGGAATCGGATTCGGGACAGAAAAATACTTCCACACAAAATACCAACGATGATATTGTGCGAACCGATAACGTAAGCTGTTTTGTTTATATAACGTCGTTGGAATGATTTTCAATAAAATACTCATATAAACTCTTCTTTGTTTATTGTAGGGAAAACTGACATCTTGCAGCAGTGGCGTCCAAACTAATAGAAACACCCAGGGCTCAGGTTCAGGCAATAACGAGAAGAAGACTGTTATATCGGAAAATTCTGATTGCGGTTACGGTACACAAATTGAAAATCAAGAGTCAATTTCGACTTCAAGCAATGAGGATGAGTTACCTACAAAGAAGCCAGTGCACCAGAAGCCGCACAATCCCAAGCAGCGCGCCAACAAAGCACGCTCCGGCGCCACCATGCAGGACCGAAAGCGGAAGAAAATTGTCAAGCGAGGCAAATCTAACATGTACGTACGATTATTTCGCTCTATGTGCCTTATGAGTTAGTGCGCTACTCAGCTACTCACTTTATACTCATCATTTGTTTGCTATTTCAGCATAAACGTCCAGGGCTTATCCCATAAGACTCCCACGGATGACGACATCTCTAATGTATTAAAAGAGTTCACCGTTGATTTTCTTTTAAAAGGATATAATTCTCTAGTACAAACTCTCCATAATCAAATTCTCACCAACCTCCAATTAGAAATAGATACATCCCACTTCTTCTGGTTAGTCACTTACTTTCTGAAGTTTGCTACACAAATCGAACTCGACTTGGAAAATGTGAACTCGGTTCTGTCTATCGATATTGTATCGTACTTGACTGCGGAGGGAGTCAATCTCTGTGAACAGTTTGAGCTGGCCATCAAACTTGATGGTAATGACCTGAAACCCAACATAAGGCGTTTACATTTGGTAAGTGCATCAACTTGTTTTCTTTTGATCTGCCCACCTAACTTAGGTGTTCTTCTATCTATGTTTAATACATCCGATAAAATATAATGGTAAATTATGTATGTGTGTATATTTGCAGGTAGTTACAGCTATAAGGGAAATAATACAAGCCATTGACGTGTATAAAAAGTTTTCCCACATATGCAAGGATGATCAAGAAGCACTTCTCAAGTTACAAATTAAAATGTGTGAGACTGAAGAGCTCAGATCACTGCTTGTGTTACTGCTGCGTCATTATAATCCGAAGTATCATTCCAAACAGTACCTACAGGTAAATTTAAAATTATTGTGTGGTTATATTTATTGTATATCAAGTGGAAATGTCCACAATTGAGTAGGTCATCATGGGTGGAAGACATTCGCTCGTTAATTTACCTGTCATTTGACAAACAAATTAAGAAAGTTTCAACTTCATGCTTACCAGCTCATTTAGGTGGAAGTTTTCAACTCGTACACAAGTCCTGCCATTTGGAATCGCGGCTGTACCTACCTAGCGTATGATCGTGACTATATTTTGCGCTAACTATGTCGTGTGATATTACGATTTAAAAATATTGGTTATCGATTTTATATGGGCCATTTAACCCCTATTGGTCTTTACGGATTTTGTTGTAACACTCTGTATACAGAACTAACCGATTCTCAAGGTTGACACATTTACTGTTTACTTCCACCATCCGGAGGGATTGTAGCCAGATTGTAGCCTCTATTATTTTTTATTACCATCTACTTGGTACACAGCTCCATATCAGATATCTCAGTTCAGATATTATGTTAAGCTTGCTTAGACTGACATCTTAAGTTTAGTAGTATTAGTTTATCTTAGACTGCATATATGTTAATTAGTAAAACAATAATTTCGCTCTTTTCAGGACGTGATAGTAACAAACCACATACTGTTGATGTTCTTGGACAGTGCAATGAAGTTGCCGGAATACAATGGTTCCACCAATATGCTTGATCACATTAGACAGTAAGATATACAATTATTTAGTATCTGTAGGATTCGTCAATGATTTGTAATCCCTCTTTTCAGTACTACTCCTCGGTAATACCTGGGGCTTACACGAAATATATCCGGTATAAAATATGAAGTCCAGTGCTTCGAAAGTAAAGTAGTACTGAAAACAGGGAGTATATTATATTGATTAATTCTAAAGTTTGTTAGAAGGAAGTAATGCGTGTTGTCAATGACCCCTTTTTTACCTTGTTTCACTCGCTTCCCGAGGGAACAACTTCCCATACCCCGATAAAAAGTTACCTATATGTTACTGCGTGTATATAAACTTTTTGAATTTAATATACAGGTGTGGTAGGCAGGTAACCGCAGGTATTACCTGCGTCCCGACAGAACTTCTCTTCGCTCCCAAATAACATGTAGCGTAAAGGTTATTCAAATGCATAAGCTACACTAAAATTTCATCAAAATTCGTCGTCGCCTCTAGGGAGTCTCTCTAGTATCAAGTCACAGACAGCCCGTTTCTGTAACACGAATATGTGTATAATTTCGGCAGCACTGCCACACATGAGAAGGCCATAGGGCATAATGCTGTGGAAGTAGAATATACTAAAGGCAACGTAGCTACATCTGCAGCCGCAAGCCTCAGTGTTGCCTGCGGTTTCAGTCTGCGGTCTTTCTTGGCCTTGTACCTTTACATACATCCATACGTACATGCATCCAAATTTTTACATTTAATGTGGAAGAAAGGTATGTCGGCCACCAATATATAATAACGATATTTTTTTATTATATTCAGATTTGCTTCATCTGAAATAATGTACCAGTATGGGTTGCTGCTAGAGGACTACGCTGGCAACGGTGAATTCGTTAACGATTGCATATTCACCTTGATGCATCATGTGGGCGGAGAACTTGAAAGTTTAATTACTTTATTTCAACCAAAAATTTTGAAAACTTTTACTTCAATTTGGAAATCAGAATTCGAAATATGTGACGTAAGTTATTTACAATAATTTAATTTAATACTGCATCATATAGTGTTTATTTGCGCTTCAGAGTTACTACATAATCGCTTTCATCTTTATTTAAATCACATTATTATGTTCACATCAAGCTAAATACTTTCGCATGCAGGTAGGTACACTACTTATATGGTAGTTTTGTGGGAATGAGTCCTGCCTGATGGCATGGCAGCGTTTTTCCGATCTATACAAGGCCAGAACAGAGTGGTACCTAAGTGACTGATCGCGTATATATTGGAGTTCACATTTATAACTAAGATCCTCTACGAGTAGTACGCAAATACCCGTGTATACTTCGTAGTGATCTAACCAACTAGCTTGTTCTTAAATAGTCAGTATGCACACCAATACGTACCAGTACCAGAACTAATAGAGTACCTATATATTGGAATAAGCATGCTGAACACTAACTCCACGATCAGTTGCGCCCTCGCTATAGTCTTTTGTTGACTTATCGTCCTGTTTAGATTTTCGGGCAAGTAATATTTGCGCCACATGCATCAATTTATAAATAATGTGATAAATATGTTCTTAGTTTTAGTATCTTAATAGGATTCAAAGTAGGGCAAACTACAGCATCAACGCTTACAGCAAAAAAGGATCAGAAAAAGGAAACATGATCCTTCAGATTGCAGTTAACATTAACTATGCTTGCTATAATATGAAAATATAAGAAGAAAAATTTTAATTAAAGCTGTGTTAAAATCTTTACAGAGAATGATGATTTCTCATCCCAAAAGTTTTCAAAATCATAAAAATTCCACCTCACTTTCTCAATTTTTTTTTTGTTTTGTATTTTAGGATTGGTCTGATCTTATTGAGTATGTTATAAATACTTTCATCAAAAAACCACATTCTCTACAAAGTACTGCAAACTTTCTACTTGATACTGATAGTTTCGAAGATGTCAAGATTGCACCAAAACCTATTAGTCCAGCATCTCAAAGCAAAACAGAAATCGTTGAAGCTGACGATAAGAAAAACCTGGCTAACACAAATGCAGTCTGCACTTCAAATGGAAATGTAGAATCCAGGTAATTTAATTTTTTGGTTTGTGATATTAGTTTTGGCATGCAAGTTGTATATTTTAGTATAACATCATTGCAAATAAATATGTTACTTTACGCAAATGCATACTTTTATTCAGCGGGTGGACGGAGGACGAGCTATCATCGCTTAGTTGGAACTACATGCAGTGCAGTGCTCTGCCTGATGTCGTCGGGGAAATCATCACGCTGTATAAGGAAGATGGCATTATTAAATCTCGAGATTCTGTTATCAAAGAGCTTTACACACAAAATCTGATTAACAAAGAAGATTACGATAAATACGTCAAAGGAGAAACCGACAGAAATGTTAAAACTGTACAGGTTATGAAAGAAATGAGAGATGACGAAATTAACAAACTCTGTGAACAACTAACACAAGATGGAAAGTCGAAATTTTTAGATTGGGTTCAAAAAGTATTACTGGAAACTTGTTATGTTAAAATATATTTGGATAAATTATCCAGAAACAGCGAAACTGACTGTAGCACAGATGAAAATGAAACAAAATTGACGAAGCTAAAAAAGACCAATGATATGCATATACTGTCACCAGTCTCTTACCACTCTCTTCGTAAGTACCTATTTATTTTCCTCTGTTGAATTTGGACTCTGGTGGTTCTTTTAGATTGACTGTAATGTATAATCACCCTTTATGAAAAAATAACAGGCAGAAATACAGACGCGGGAAGGCGGGGAGGGAGGCAATAATATAGATACGTGACACAAAATTCAAACATGTTTATACAGGGTTACTTTTAACTCGACGTATATCCGGAAGGAGGTGATAGAAGGGCCCAAGAGCAACAAATTAAGCCACTCTTACCTCTGAGCAAAGTTTAGTGGTTTCCGAGATATTGGCAATTTTTGGAAATATACCCAAAATTCGACATTCAAGCTTAGACCTGTTTGGCCATTATTACACCATTTGAAAACCTTCTGACTAATCCTCTTAAGCTTACGCACTTTTCTGCCTCATAGAACAGCTTAACGATGTCGAAATCTAACAGTATTGGATTTGGTAGCGTCGATTTTATACATGGACGATTTGGTTATGGGTGCAAATTAGTAAGACACATACAAAACAAAAATTGCGAAAATCTCAGAAACCACTGAACTTTGCTCAGAGGTAAGAGTGGCTTAATTTGTTGCTCTTGGGCCCTTCTATTACCTCCTTCCGGATATACGTCGAATTACAAGTAACCCTGTATATTGTTGCTATTTATTTGTGAGAGGAAAGATCATACGTGTTTATTATTATAGGGTTATCTAACAGACGGACTAATTAATTACTTCTTTTCATTCCACATGCCTATTGTGACTCCTTATGCTTATTTTGGTGTGTGTTGTACACATTTTTAGTTCTCAATCAATCCATACCATTGGTGCCGTGGAACTGCAAGCAGGCGTCTATTTGTAAGGATCTCAAGTTCCTGCAGCTGCTGCATAAATTGGGATTCCACATGCCAGTAGATTCCGGGAAAGTTTTCATCCGGATTCCTCACTTTTGGACTGCTGATTTTCTGTATGACGTGGCAGGAAAAATATCGCCAATAGACAAATGTAAGTTGTTATTTTAAAAAATATTTATTGGTGCTACATTTTATTCATAAATCCTTATCATTCGTCCTATTTGTCACCAGAAATGTAAAAGGCTTATGTTTAACTTACCACCAGATACAGTAACATGTAAATGATCACCAAAATGTTAACCCGCATTTTAATGTAAACTGGTGATAAAACTAAGATTCTCATAGGCGGCCGTTTTTTAAAACACTTTACGATAAGCATAATTGAGGTTCAAGAACGTTTTTCAAATACCATCAATTTATTTATTTACAGCTAAACTAAAGTTCTCTATTAATGATATATCGGACAGCAGCATTTCGAAATCGATGCAATCAGAAAGCCTATTATTATTGCCTGATCTCACGAAGGATATCACTATGATGGAGAGTTCTGACAACTTCTATCAAATCCACAAGCAGAAACACCTCGCTACTATGGTTAATTTCACACCCATGTGAGTACTGAGTACATTATATTGCTGTGTGTACACGTAAGTACCTAAGCGTGAAAAGTATGCGCGTTTTTACCCGACTGCCCAGAAGGGTTATGTTTTTACGCATACTTATCATGAATTAATCTCGGAAACTATATTTATGACGGGTTCTACCAATGATGTTTCAGTAAACAGTCTCAGTAAAAAGGTATCATATTATTTATGCAATCAATTCTACAACTACTTATGAGAATACCTACGCCACGGGGCCGTTTTATTTTAGTTGTCACAACGCGGCATTCGATTTTGCAACGGTGGTCGTGAAGAAGGCATTATTATAATAGGAATTTGTCATGCCTTGATGATCGTGGTTTTACAAAATAATGAGTATTCCGCCGTTACTAACCATACCTTCCACTTGTATTAGCAAGCACCGATCTATGTTACAAAATGACGCAACCTTTTTTTTGGTGGGAAATCATCAAATGACCCCGCCTAGGGTCCTGCGGGTGCAGCGTGATAAAAGTGTCAGACTTTTGCTGACTAAATCCCACTATGTTCCTTCTGGAGCCCTTTGTGTACCACCTCAAGCGTGTGCTCCACCGTGTCCTCCGGGCTATCCGCACAGTAGGCACACCCGGTTCCCACCTCCCGTCCGATACGATGCAGGTACCTCCCGAAACATCCTTTTCCTGTGAGGACCTGCGTCGCGTGGAAGGTGAGGGCACAGTGACTCCTTCCACTTTAAGCCACTCCTTAAAGAAAGGATTTGCCACCACTATTTTGACACCCTAAATGATGCAACCTTACTTGAAGATTAACTCTGACTTTTCGAAGTTTTTAAACATTAAATTCCTACATATTCAATATAAGCGTTTACAAATGTTTGTTTGTTTCAGGCCTGGATCCTCATTTAATTCTGAAGGCGGCGATGGTGATAAACAGAACTGGTTGGAAGTAGTACAAAAATCACAAGAGTACAAAATAGCACTGAAGTTGGGAAGGTAAAATTAAAATTGTTGTTTTGAAAGCAACGTTATTTTACTGTAGTAAGTTTTCATCGAATGTATTGTTATATTAAATAAATTCTTTTCGTTTGAGGCACATGAATGGGCATTCATCTAAGTGCATTTTAATTACAATTTAAATACTATTTACATGAGCCAATGCTACCTAAAATGATAGCAGCTGACATGCCATGAGACTACTACTTCGTGTGACGTAACTACAATTATTATTATTGTGGTTTATCAATTATTCTATTTTTCCTTTAGTTTTGCTAGTAGGTAGATTGTTTTTTTGACTCGGACTAAGTAATTCCAACAATTAGGAGCACTATTCTCTAGAAAACTGATAGTGGTAAATAGAAACAGGTTTTGTAATGCTGTTCTGTGAGAAACTCAAGGCTACTACTTCACTAAGTATCACCGTATCAGCAGCAGTAACCGTACTAGCCAGACGACCATGTGAAGTTAGCTTGCGGCGGGGGACAAAACTTGGCTGATACCTGAACTTGGCCATTTGAGGGTCCCCCACTTCTTCCCAAACTGGTTAATCTATACTAATATTATAAATCTGAAGACTTTGTTTGTTTGTTTGAACGCGCTAATCTCAGGATCTACTGGTCCGATTTGAAAAATTCTTTCAGTGTTAGATAGGCCATTTATCGAGAAAGGTTATAGGCTACTTTTTATCCGGGTGCGCGCATTAGTTCCCACGGGAGAGCGGGTGAAACCGCTGGCGAAAGCTAGTTACTTTATATAGACTAGCTGTTCCCCGCTGTTCTACCTGCTTACCGAGCGAGGAAGAAAAGTGTCCCTTCTTACTCGTATGTAGGTTTTGGAAATCTAGACTAACTACATGTGTATCATTTAAATGCAACAGAGAGATAGAGTTCATTTATAATTTAGTAACGATTAGAGACCTGTATGTAAGGTGACATTCCTCGTAAGTTCCGTTAGAGTGAACTTTCGCAATAATAGCTATCACACAAACAGTTGTGAAATAGGGCGTGTTGTAAAACTATATGTAGGTGTAGACCGAAAGGCCAAGCAGCAATGTGATTAAGAATATTATTTTCTTTCACTAGTAATATAATAAAGAACGAAGACGACGATCAGTCAGACATCGTAATGCAGCTGCCCGTGAAGGACACAGAGGTGTCGGTGCCTCCGCTGCTGCTGGGCGCGGGCGCGGCCGCCCTGGTGACGCCCGCCACCGCGCCGGGCGCCGCCTTCCCTGCCGCCGCGCTCATGATTCCCACCATTATGAGCATCAAGCAGGAAACCACTCACTTCAATTTACCCGTTCCGGACTCCGAACATTATAGGTAATATATTTTTTTGCTAATTTATGGGAATTTATTGGAAATTATTGGAATCGGGCCAGCCGTTCAGTCGTAACCAGATAAAATGATGATCCGAAAAAAATATTGGGTGATTATTATCCCTTTGGCCGCTTACGAAACCAACACTACGTAACTACAAGTAATGTTATGTAGATTAGTAGTGAAATTCAGTATACGAGTATAGTTTTGAGCTTACCGAAGAGTGCTGCATTTGTGACCATGTCCTACTAATATTATAAATGCGAAAGTTTATGGAAATGTATGTACAGATGACAGCAGGTCAACGTATACCAATCTGTCAAATTTTACCAATCAAACATTAACCTACCCCCATTGCAATAAGGTTGAAAATCTATTGCAGAACTTTGACAGATTGTGGTAACTTGATGTGCACTGTCTGTACAATGTTTATTACAATTTCATGGGCAAACGGCTGAACGGATTTCGATGAAAATTGGCAATAATAAAACTAGTACGTATATCACAATAACAAATAGGCTACTTTTTATTCGGTAGCGGGAAGTAGGTAGTTAGTTCCCTCGAGAAGCGGGTGAAAACGCTGATAGAAGGTGATACTGTGCAGCAAAGATGTACGGAAAGGTTTAGGTGTTTCCTGTGGCTGTAACCTACTAAAATATGATGTGAATGTGCGGAATAAGCGATGTTCAGGTCATGTGTGCTCACATACCTACAGCGAATTCCACATATGTATTTTTACAATATTGTTACCAGTGTATGCGAGACGGCATCAGTCGCTTCGGACCTGACGCGGATGTACGTGTCGGACGAGGATGAGAAGCCTGAAGTGGTGCGGCCGCCTATCATCGAAGTCAACCCTATTCCTATTGTTGATGAACCATGTGCACATTCCGACGAAGACAGTGCAGGGAAACGTCCGCGCGTTAACTTTTTTTCTCCATTTTGATATAATAATAATTCGTAAACGTAACTGTGTGTTAATTAACATTGTGATGTGATAGAAAATAGATATCATCTGTGGAACTGTATTATAATTATCCTTTTCCCAGATTTTGGTATGTATGTGTTGTTACCATTACCTACACGTATTTCCGCTTATACAATAATATATTATATACGTTACATAAATACAAGAGATTGCATTTTTGCAAGAGGACGGAATAATATTCATTCGGCGATGCAGCGTTATTATTATATAATTCTTTCATTATGTAACTTCGTAGTATCAAATGATTTGCACAGAATTGTAGTAGGTACTTAATACATATTTAAATTTAAGCTAAATTGTAAGATGATTAATGGGTATTAATAATTATATGAACATAGTTGTCTTAGGTGCATCCCAGATGGTCAAAAAAATGCGCAATTTGATGTATTGTGCAAATTTAAATGCCGTTTAGGATTAAGATTATGCAATGATTTTTAACCAAAAAATAATAATTGCACCTTATTTTTATTGTAATATTGAACAATATTATTGTAGGTCTAGGGGCCACCTAATTGTAGTGAAATTATATAAGTATGTTCTGCTCGAATCCCATGATTGATGATAATACGTTTCAAATATATTTTATTAAATGTTTAATTACTTAGGTATAGTGGAATAAATGGATTTATTTTAAACACATTTTTTTATATTGGTAATTTATTGAAAGATAATAACAATGTTGTGGAATACACATCTAGCAACAACAATAGAACAGAAAAATAGGTTTAAGAATAAATATTACTGCTCCAACACGCCCGTCGCTCATACAAACCATCACACATAAATATACTAAAACGAAATGTTAAACTACATACAACGATATCGTTGCCGATAGTTTCATACCTAATACAATTTCAATCTTATAAACTTATTCTGCAACGTTATCAACAGGCATTTTATTGGAAAATATGAATCCATGTCTCTACGAGCATCATCTGTTGATCTTCCATTTATACAGTGTAAAGGTATGTCAAACAATCTATGTGGTGTTATTACGAAAAAGTTAAACAGATGTTTGAAACGAGTTATAAAAAATCGCGCACTACGTCGTCAAACGACTATTTAACTTTTTCGTGTATGTAACACCATTATAAACACTAGTAATGATTTTGGAAAATAGTCCGGAATAAAAAAATTGGTTTATCACAGACAAAAGTTATGTCCTTTAGTAATAAGGCGGTTAATGCTTAAAAACAAACCAGTCAGGTACGTCTCTACAAACCTATTAGTATGCTGAGTTAATGGTATTTGAAAGTGTTGATATCAGCTGTATTTCCATTTGAATTAGTTTTATGGAGGTTTACTGCTTGATTGTAATTTCTGGATTCAAAAGATTCAGCATCGCTCCCGCCATAGTAACCGGGAGACGGTGCTCCGTAGGAATTACCAGACGATCCTTCAGAAGAATATCCATCATTGTAGGGTGCAAAACTATGATCGTGACCGGAGCTGCCTCCGTTGTATGATTGACTTTCTGGACCAAAAGACTCTTCGTCTGAATGACTGCCACGAGGATGTGCTTCTTGTACTTGATAAGAATTGCCCGGATAGTGGCTACCTTGACTTCCAAGAGCTTCATGTCCGTGCAGTTTCGGAGGGCTTTCAACGTGGGGAACTTTAACTATTTGTGGCACTGGAACGGGGTAAGGCTTATTGATGTGAACAGGGTAGGGCACCTTTTCGATCACTTTCACGGGATATGGCACGGGAACCTTGACAGCCACAGTTTTGGTGATTTTTACCACTCTTACTGGAGTTTCAGGAATTTCTACGTGTTCACCCAGAACTTGTAGTTCAGTTTCATAGTTTTCCACGGGTATCGTTTGGACGTGTTGTGAATGATGTGATGCAAAGACATAATATGAGCAGCACAGCAATATTATTAATTTCTGAAAAAAATAATACATAATTATCATAGTGGTTTATACTCGTCAAAAACAGGTTAGGCATATACCTACCTAATTTAGTTTATTAGTAAAGCAAAAAAAGAACGTATTTTTCAATTTTGTAAATCAATAACCAGTTGCACCTAGAAAATAAAACTTTTGACTAATATATAGCGGGTTTGAACCATTTCTTTGAAATTATCTGCCTATGCCAAGGGCAGGAGCGAGAAGACTCCAGGGGGAATAAAGCTATATGTTGTTTAGGGGTTTCTTAAATATGCTTATGTCGAAGTACATATATCGGCTGTGATTTTTATAAAAGTACTTAAAGTATTTGTTGCATATTTCTACCTGAAGCTCTTAAATCTTGTATTAGTTTTCTATGCTCCCCTAATTCCGTTTGCGCAACTGAATTGGTAGGTAAGTATTGTATCAAATGTCCCGAAGCACCATTTTTTTTTTCTAGGTCTACGTAACACCTACTTATATAAAAACAGGAAGTTTCATTATATAAGAAGTTATATAACTTCGACAACATTGACGACATTATTAAATAATAAAAATAAAAAGATATCGAGCAAAGCCGTATAGTCCAATGAAAGCAATTGAATTGTTCACTAACCGGAATTTCCATTGTCGTACAAGTGTGCGTCCGCAGTGCAGTTAAAAAACTACCGAATAGCGAGTCAAGTTAGTGGCTTATATATCGCACATTCACTCTTGGCGAGAGACAGGCTGCGATCGCGTCCATTTACTTTCTTCAGTAGCCACTTGTGCGAACAGCAAGTTTTCTGCCAGCGATAGACTCTCAGGAAGTTATCCGTGTCAGCTCTTTCTTAAAAACTTCCTTCTGTAAAATCACTGGGTCAAAATGGAATGACGGATGCGGAAGCTTAGTAAAAGTATTTAGCTAAGGATTCAGGCGTACCTAGCTACCAATAAACATACCAAAAAAATTGCTACCTATAAAATAATGTATATACTTAATATAGTATAAATAAGTCATAATATTTTTTATTTATAAATACATCACTACCTACTTAAAGGAAAACAACACCCCGGATTAAGATCCTCCTCTTTTTGATAGTCACCGCTCGCCCGGGGCGCCGAGATGAGTTTGTTCCTCGATAAATGGGCTAAGTATTTTAACACTGAAATATTTATCTTACAATATTGGTATAGATTTGGTACAGCATTTTTAAAATACCTAAAATCACTCTCATTTATAGTTTCAACTGAAAATTTACTTTTATGATTTTAGAGTTCCGTACCCAAAGGGTTAAACGGGATGCTATTAGACTTCGCTCTCAGTCCGTCAGTCGGTCACCAGGCTGAATCTCGGACAGTTGTTAACAGTTTATGTATGCCTATACGTTGCTGCTATTAAAAATATTGAAAACTCACGTAAAAACTAGATTAAATTAAATATGTTATGGGGCTCCAATATTATAACAAACGTGATTTTCATAGATGGTACGGAATCATCCTGCGCGAATCCGCACTTTTTTTTTTATTTTTTTTTTATAGGTAGGGCATCTCGCAGTTCAGCCAAGAGGCTGTTTACTGCTTAACCGGACTAGTCCCTGTGGATGCCTTGAGTTTAAGGCCTCCAGCCAGGGCAAAAATTCTTATAAACTAAGCGACAACGCTAAGGGCACCCCCTGTGGGGTACGGACCTCGGCTTAGGGCGTCGCTGGGGGAGGACAGCAAGGGACAGGCTGGATCGGTTCCATTATTTAATGGGGAATTTTAAAGCTAAGGCTCAGCTCGCGGGCTGGCTCGTGCTAGGGACGGGGGGGCGTCTATTGGGACGTCGCGACGGACCTCGGCGGCGAGGTTTGAACGAACGCGTCCGACCCGCACTTGTTTTTTTATCTATATGTACTAATTTGATAAACTTTTTTTGTTCGTTACCTTAATCACTTAACTGCCCCGAAATTACCTAAGTACTGAACCGATTTGAAAAATTCTTCCGCTGTTGGAATGTTTCCCCTAGGATGCGGGTAACCGCGGGGAAACAGCTAATTAACGATATAAGTAATATTACGGCCACTTTTCCAGATAACGTTCTAGATAAGTAGGTATCTGTCTGACAGAAATGGCCATAGCATGATATGTCAGATATTTATCTAGAATTTTATCCGGAACCTGTGAAACTGGCCGTAAATATCGGGACTGCATAAACGAGTGGTACTATGAAGTGTACCTATAAATTACCGACATACAGTCCTTATCAGTATTCACTCATCACTGTCTGTCAGAAAGAATAGTCTTGTAATCACGTTACATTTTCAATGAGGGCAAACTACACATTTGTCATTTTGCTATTGGAAAATAGGTAGGTAGTTAGTAGGCGTCAAATCAAATAATTGATTTTAGCGTTCATTACATTTTTTAATTTACAGCTTATGTTTTGTTATGAGTTTATGAGGTGCAGACGACAGTACATTAAGTTACCACAAACTGACAAATTTCTGCAATCGATTTTCAACCCTATCACAATAGTGGTAGGTTAATGTTTGACTAAATTGGTTTGTTAATGGTAAAATTTGACAGATTCGTGTACCGTGACCTGCTGTTGTCTGTACATACTCCTGTGATTTTTGGTAACCACGGGATCATTATCAAGACTATTTTTCATAATTCTGTTTGCCACAGGATAATCCTCTCTAAACGTCAGACAATCAGTATGCGCGAGCAATAGCCAAAGCGCACTCCGCGGTGTCGGTCAACTCTTAAGGTGCATGCGACGACTAGAAGCGGGAAATTCAAATATAAAATGGTTTTTTCATGTTTTACCTAAGTTAACATTCAATATGAGGCGTGATCTTATGATTGGCGGTTATAATATCCCACAAAGTAATTTCTGATGTCCTTGTTTAAC
>NWSH02000505.1:7801705-7818485 GCA_002382865.2 Heliothis virescens
AAAAAACTCTGTAAAAAACGTTTTATTGCGCAATAAAACGTTTTTTACAGAGTTATTTAATTTGTAAGAAGTTTCGGAGTTAAACAAGGACATCAGAAATTACTTTGTGGGATATTATAACCGCCAATCATAAGATCACGCCTCATATTGAATGTTAACTTATGTAAAACATAAAAAAACCATTTTATATTTGAATTTCCCGCTTCTAGTCGTCGCATTCACCTTAAACATCCTGACTAAAAAAAACCGGCCAAGTGTGAGTTGGGCTCGCACAAAAAGGGTTCCCTACCATTATCTATGAAAAAGAAACGTATCTATTACCGTACAACTAGACAAAATACAAACATTTATTATTTACTAGCTTCCGCCAGCGGTTTCATCCGCTTCCCGAGGGAACTACTTCTATAGCCTATATGTTATTCTGATATATAAGCTTACTTGCCAAGTTTCATCAAAATCCGTCCAGTAGTTTTTGCGTGAAAGAGTAACATACATACCTACACATACATACTTACATCCACCCAAATAAACTTTTGGATTTATAATATAAGTAAGATTATATTGCCTCGTTGGTCTAGTTGTCGCATAGCCGACTGCTGATCACGAGGTCTCGGGTTCGATTCCCATGTCGGGCCGAAATCGCTTTGTGGGTTTTAGAAACTTTCACAAAGCAGCCCGTGGGCTGGAAGTTGGTGATTGATACACCCGTACATCGGAGAGTACGTTAATGTCGGTCCTGCGCCTGATCTCTCACCGGTCGTGTCGGATTGCCGTCCCATCGGGTTATGAGAGTGAGGGAATAGGGAGTGCACCTGTATCTGCGCAAATGCTTGTGCACTATAATATGTCCTGCGCAGCTGGCTGATCTCCTTATATGAGAACAGCCGCCGTGGCCGATAATCGGCTAGGAGGCCATCATCATCATCATAATATCGGAGAGCACGTTAATGTAGTTTCTACGCCTGATCTCCGTGTTGTGTCGGGTTGCCGTCCCATCGAGCTATGAGAGTGAGGGAATAGGGAGTGCACCTGTGTCTACGTAAATGCTTGTGCACTATAATTATGCCCTGCGCAGCTAGCTGATCTCCTTATATGAGAACAGCCGCTGTGGCCGAACAATCGGCTAGGACACCATCATTTTTGGCAACAAAAAGAAATAAGTTTGTTGAAAAAACTTTTTATAGTTTTAGTTCCATGTATGGGAAGCTATAATAATATTATTTTTGTGTGAAAATCGCAAAGCGATTAATATATATCTACCTACCAATTTTTAACTGTCGGAATAGTGACTGTGACATAAGTAAGGAGGGACAGATAGACAGAATGACGAATCTCAGGTTTCCGTGTTTTGCCATTCGGCTACGGAACCCTAAAATACCCCAATAGCCTAGTCTTTTTTTAATTGAATTGTTCCTCCATCGGCTATAATTTTAGAACTGTAAAAAAAATTGATCCACATTCTGAAATTAAAATATTGGTTAATGACCTTGTCTATAGCTCCATTCCATTTGATTTATACATACTTATATCGAGACATTTATATTCATATATCCTGTATGTAGATTCTCAGTAAAACCTTACCATAGTATTTTGTAAATAAAATGTACATTAATAAATTGTATATAAATCATTTATTTTGCTTAATACATAAATTAAACCTTCATGCGATCAGACAGTACCCTGACTATGGAACCAGAGCCACCAACATTAAATGCTTTCTCATGCCACAATAACAAATGCCCACTTGATCCTTCGGTAGGATTCTCAAAACCTCTATAAATATACTTCATCAGAATGTCTACGTCATCCAAACACAGGTTCCCCACTGCTTCTTCAATCTGAGTAGACTTTATTGCAAGTAACACTTTCAAAGTAAGTGCCAAGGCGTTATCCTGAAAACATATAGAATAGAGCAAATGAAATGTGATGTGCTTTGACCAACAATATCAACATCAGAATTCTTAGTTGAGATTTATCACGCAGGCAGCTTCTCTGTTTTAAGGATTTAATACTTAAGTTTAAAGATTGCTATCAATCTCGCAAAACCCTGGCTCTATGCATTCCACTAATTAGGAACCACAGGTTTAAAGTGTTAATAGTGTCAACTTAGAACTTATAGTGTACCTACTATATTCTAGATACTTTTCATTATACATTACTTCATAGACATACCTTGACTTGCTGGTTGGGCGATCCTAATGGTGCATTGTTCAATACAACTTTTAATGCATCAGTATATCTGCCTGTATGGTAGAGTTATGGACTTTACACATAATTATTCTTATACATATTAATAATATATCTTCCTATCATTATAAATCATTCTTATAATAATATATCTCTTATAAAGCTAAGGAGTTTGTTTGTTTGAACGCGCTAATCTCAAGAACTGCTGTGTCTGATTTGAAAAATTCTTTCAATGTTAGATAGCCAATTTATCTATAGGAGGCTATAGGCTACTTTTTATCCGGGTGCGCCGAGTAGTTCCCACGGGACGCGGGTGAAACCGCTGGCATAAGCTAGTAAATTCATATTTAGAATTCCTATAGAAATTAAGGTGACCTATACAAACAATAAAAGTTTATTTAAGCATTTTCATAGCTAATTTTATGGACTACACAAAGCTTTGTTTGAAGAATATTCTAGCCAGACTACAAGTTTTCAGGAAAAACGTTTTATACTCGCTGCCATACTGATAAAATGCGATGATTCATGCCTTAAATCATTCTAAATGAAAAATGCTAATACTATGAATCTATAGGTCACTAACTGTTAGAAAATATTAATAAAAATTGATTATTTTAAAAGGATATTGATTGAGCAAAGTGCAAACTTCTCCTTCATCCGGTCCGGTGGGTACGGACTGTTCAGCTTCCTCTTCTCGAAAGTTATCTTCATTATATTGATCGATATCTATTTTGCGGAAAGCAGAACTAGAAGTGTTTTTCGCCATCTTGTAAGTGTTTTTTCAAATGAATGAAATTTTATGAAATAACAAACAAACCGATTAAAACAATACAATCCAATTATCAACACCGAAATATTCAATCAAGAAAAAATGACATCAGATTAGGGATGGGCAAAAAATATCGATATATCAAAATATCGATATTTTTTCAGAAAAATATCGATATAAATCGGCGATATTTTTTTCCGCGATATATCGATATTCGATATTTATTTTCAGATATCAAATTCGTATCAAAATCGATATATTTTTTACAGCTCTGTATGTCTGGTCATGCGTCACAATATCATCATTTGAAATTGGATTAATTTCTTAAATTTAGAAAAAGGCAGGCTGTATGGATTTATTTTTTTGCTTCAAACACAAACAAAAATTATAGACTATGACCTGCTTGTCTGTTTTGTTTGTCTGTGACAATGACACTGCTTGTTGGTTTGGTTGGTATCACTGACTGCGTGGTGGTGTGTTGGTTGGTTGGAGTGTTGGTACATAAATCCGAACAAACCAGTCAGTCCTCTATCTATCTAGTCCAGACATGAGAAATTATTAAACCAGAACACTGCTACGTCAGAGGTTCCAAGCAGAGGCTGTGTCCCAAATGAGCTGAATTCCTTAAAATTTCGAACATTTTGGCGATTTTTATAATTGAATTTTTTGCAAAAATATCGATANCCCAGACAGACATGAGAAATTATTAAACCAGAACACTGCTACGTCAGAGGTTCCAAGCAGAGGCTGTGTCNTTGACACTGCTTGTTGGTTTGGTTGGTATCACTGACTGCGTGGTAGTGTGTTGGTTGGTTGGAGTGTTGGTACATAAATCCGAACAAACCAGTCAGTCCTCTATCTATCTAGTCCAGACATGAGAAATTATTAAACCAGAACACTGCTACGTCAGAGGTTCCAAGCAGAGGCTGTGTCCCAAATGAGCAGTATTTGGACCAACCACTTTTAGACAGAAAATCGGATCCGATCAAGTTCTGGGTAAAATTGCCAAGATTTCACGCCAGTTCTCTCGGAAATCGCTTTTAAATATTTAATTTGCCAAGCTTCTTCCGTGTCATCTGAACGGCTAGCTTCTGCCGTAAATTTGACTGTGCCGAATGATAGGAGCAGATTGACAGGGGAGCACAACCAACAAAGAGTGCTCCTGATGTCAATACCAAACAAGTACTGGTTTAATTGATTAAATTATGTAATTTTTGTTAGTTGATGTTTTTGTTTTCTTGAATAATAAAACTGATCTCAAAACAACTAGATGTGTATTTCCTTTAAAATTTCGAACATTTTGGCGATTTTTATAATTGAATTTTTCGCAAAAATATCGATATATCGAAATATCGATATTTTATGGCTGATATATATCGATACATTTCAAAAATATCGATACGATATATATCGATATTTTTTTCCCAAATGCCCATCCCTACATCAGATGTCAGACATCTACTATCATAGGGATGTTATGACACGGTCTTGTCTCCCAAACATGTTCAAATCGACTTGAGCCACAAACCGTTCAAACCGACTTGATGAACCGTGACCCCAGGACGAACCGAGTAGCGAGCAGTTTAATAATGTTATCGATTTGAGATGTGATGGTTATAAATACTTTTAATTATAATTACCCGACTGCAAAGAAGGGCGCGTATCTTGTATTTATGCATGTAATATTCTTTATTACCTCATTAAAACGGCTGAACGGATTACTACAATACTGATTGTCATTATCATTGGATTACTCTCGATATTTAAAAAGAAATCTAATATGACGTCTGGAAGACACTTAAGACTAAGGTAAAAAAAAGATAAAGTTTTGGGGGCTGCCCTTTGTAAAAAAATTTTTGGACGCTCAAAAAGTGCTGTTTCGCAGTCAAGTTCGAATAAATGATTTTGAGTTTATACGTAATTAGTTACATCGGGAATACGCTACACCGAGTTGAAAATTTACCGTCTCCAACGGATACCATCGCGTCGAGTTGCAGCCCGGGTTGGGAACCGAGTCAACTCAAGTTACCAAAAAGCCGTCTCGGCCAATCGCTTCTTCGTCATCACGGTATACATGTCGCAGTAAGATAGATAAATCCGTAATATAGTTATATCCCTAGGGATATAATTATATACCGGAACATAGCAAGCATACATCATGCAACAGTCATGTTTTCTGTCACGGCTCCGGCGCTGCGGGGCTCCGGCGGTCCCACGCGAGTTTATCGTCGCAGATATGTTTAAAGCTCACCACCGCAGCTTCGGCTTGCTGGCCGGCACCGCCGGCCAGCCTCAGCCGCGGTGGCGAGTTTTACAACCACCAGCTCCTCAACTCGCGGCCCGCCTCGCCCCTCCGCGCCTACGCGATTTTGAATTACACTCTAGGGGTAGGGCAGACAAGACTACGTGGAGTCGGATTTACAGCGATTTGTTTCTGTCATTAAAACCTAACTTTTAGCGCTTAGCTCGCTTTCTTATAACTATGTTCCGGTATATAATCATATCCCTAGGGATATAACTATATCACGGCTATAACTATTTTACTGCGACATACATATAACTAGGTTTCAAACCGGTTTACATAGATTGAAAGGATTAATTTGCGTGGTATCTAAAGAAAACAAAAAAAAAAAAATATTCAAGGCGGATCAAATGTCAAATTTTGTGTCATTATGACACATCATGACAATAGCAATGTCTAATTGAAACTCGGACGGAAATTCATCACATCGCACTGCTGTTTCCAAATACTTCAGTTTGACAATATCCATAAAATCATAATCATTGTAATTTCGAATTATTAAATCACATTTTCCTAACCACAATGACAATGGGTGATGAACTCCCTGTTACTTCTTTAGTTTTACCCGTTCTCATACGTCCCGTCTTAACTCAGGTATGTACATTGTGTTCACTTCTTTTAGTCTATAAGGAAATTGTAATTTGTAAGTATGTTTTTAGAGTATGTCATAGTGAGAATTGATATAAAATATGATTACTGGTGTAACAGACTTGTATTATAAAATCGAATTAGTTTGCATTATAGAAAGTACCTGTTGGTAGGAAGTGATTGCGACACTATTCAATGATATTAATGAAATTCAGTGATGAATTTTTGTTACTAAGTTGGTCATTAATTAGTTTTCCTGTTCTTGAACAATGTTGAGTATGGTTCTAAACATGATTAGAGAATTATTAGTTATGTTATAAATGTCATAAAATCTAAAGTACTTGGTAAGTGTATTACCAATTATCATTTTTAACATATCAATAAATTAATTTCCAGCTAGAGAAATATGACCTGGGAGCTTCTCAGACACTTCGTGCAGCTCTAATAAAGGCGGAAGCTGCCGTTCCAGGCCTTAACTATGATTTGGTGGCGGGTATCATGAGAAGAGCTGATATACCTGTCAACATGAATGAAAGCTTGCTGCGGTTGCAAGGAACATTAACTGAAGCTGAATGTAAGTGGTTTGATTATTTATGAGTAGTTCCAAGTTAAATGGAATTTTGTTAATAACATACATATTATGACCAATCACAATAATGATGAAAAAGCATATACATATACAGATTTTCTTTAAATTCCTTAATTTTAAAACAGTAAATTGAAATTAGTTATTAAACATAACAGCAATGGGATGTACAGACAATGGCAGGTCAACATATACCAATCTGTCAAATATTACCAATCGAACATCTACCTTCCACTATTTGTGACATGGTTGAAAATCTGTCGCAGAAATTTGACTGATTGTGGTTACTTGATGTGCTGTCGTCTGTACCTAACATGCTTGATTCCAACATTTAGTTTCATTACCTTGATAATTTTTAGTGTCTGTACTTAAAAACAATGTACTATTTTAGGTGCAGATTTGAGACTGAATAGAACTGAAGAAGCATTCCAAGAATTAAACAAAAAGTCAACAGCTTTAAAGAAAATTCTGAGTCGCATTCCAGATGAGATAACAGATAGAAAGACCTTTTTGGAAACTATAAAGTAAGTGTGTTTGGTTTTTTATCTTATTATTGTGAGTGAGATAATGCATATTCCAAACCAAAAGATAATTGAAGATAAGTATGTGGTTCAAATTATAGGTAATGTATTTTTTGTATGTAGTAGAAATAGTATAGTAAGTTGTAATTGATCTTTCAGCATTTGTCTACTTATCTTTGAAACGATTTACAGGGAAATTGCTTCAGCCATTAAAAAGCTACTGGATGCAGTGAATGAAGTATCTACCTATACACCAGGAACAGGGAAGCAGGTTTTAGAGCAAAGGAAGCGCGAGTTTGTCAAATACTCCAAGAGATTCTCTAATACATTGAAGGAATACTTCAAGGAGGGACAGTAAGTGTTCTTTATTGAATGTTTTATTTGTCAATGCTTGTTTCTTCAAAGCCCAGTTTATATAAATAAGAAACAATTTGTCTTGATTGTGGATAAAACTTTCTAATCTTTTACGATTATGTCAAAAACTACCATCCAAGTGTATGTAGCAAAACCTCCAAACAATTCCATTAATCTTTAATTTTTATTGACTTCTTATTTAATTATTATATTTACAGTTTTAGTCAGCCATTATACTTGTATATTTACAGGGCCAATGCAGTGTTCGTGAGTGCCTTGTACCTGATACATCAAACCAATCAAATCCTATACACCGTTAAAAGTAAGTCTGAGTAACATGCATAAGAGACAGTATTAAAATTTTAACCAATTATATAATGTATAACTGTCATATAGAATAAATGCATCTGTTGCTTTTTTGTTGTTAAATAAGCTGGGCACGCTAATATATATTTTTGTTAATATATTTTGGTGAAAGGAGGAGTTAATCATAAATGAAGAAAAATATGTAAATAATATAGCTATTCCGAAAGAACCTATGATTGTGTTATACATAAAAATATTTGAAACATGATTTGGAGTAATATTTCATAAGTATTGTGTATCATTATTGATTTATTGTGAAGTACATTATTGTAGCTATCTTATTTTATGGTCTGTTGTAATCATATGCATAGATCAAGGTGAGTGAAATGAGGTTCAAATTTTAGCAAGTGTAGTGTCGGTCTAGCTATTTTATTATATGTTTAGTATTTCTTGTACAGTATATTGCTTGGTTGTTTGCATTATAGTTAAATAATTAGTCATAACTTTCCAAAGGAGACAAATCTTTTTGTTTGGGAAATAGGCCCCTGTGGCGTATAGTATCGAAACGCATGTTGATTTGTTTCTTATAATAAGCAGATTACAATAGAAATATTATCTATCTCCGTCCACACACAAAAATAACCAAGCTAACTGACTTTATTGTATATGTTGCCATGTCTACACTAAAATTAATCGTTTCTTGGTTACAGGAATTGGTATTCGGTGATATTTAGTAACAATTTTCAGATTCTTTAATGTTAGATTTTTCAGTACTCTGGTTACACATAGTGTAGATAACATTAGTGTTGTAATCTACGTATTTTAAGGAACAAATCAACTTGTGTTTCCATATTCTCCTTATCTTCCATAGACTTCTCGGTTTTTAAACTTTGAAATATAAAAACGATGACAAAGACATAAAAATCTATTTATTACTGTAGCTACTGGTATCATTTGTATAAGTAAGCAAAAAATTATAAAAGTATTCTATAAGTTAGGACTTTAGGAGTCAAATTGTTTAAAAATATTTGATTAACCATAATTATGAAAAGATTGTAATGATGACAATCGTCTATTCTTTTATGATATAACAATAAAGTTATAGCAAACAATGTTTTTGATTATTTTCCTTTAAACTTGGATTACCTTATTTACCTTGTGACATTTGGGTTAAGATTTGGACCAACCAAGTGTTGCTTAGGAATATGAGTTGGCCCAGTGGTAATGTACAGACGACAGCAGGTCCACGTATACGAATCTGTCAAATTTTACCAATCGAACATTGACCTTCCACTATTGTGATAAGGTTGAAATTCTATCGCAGAAATTTGACAGATTGTGGTAACTTGATGTGCTATCGTCTGTGCCATTAACTAAAATTAAAAAAAAAACCTCGATACCTTTTAGTAAGACTGATTGTCGGGCTTTCTGGCTTCTGATTAATCGTAACGACTACCAAAGATGCTTAAATGACAGCCGGATCCACCAATTAAATGTGACTTACAAAATACAGGAGCTCGTTATAACAAGACAGTCAAACAGACAGTGTATGGGTATCCACAGAGCAACCGCGCCAAGTGTTGTTTTTTACTTTATGATCGGTCAATCCATGCGAATGTTACTGAGCCACGAGCACGAGCATTGTTAACTGACTTTATCAGTTGTATGTTAGTTAGATTGGTTGGTATTTGATGAATATGTATTGACTGGGTACAAAAAAAACGCGAACCCGGGTAAATCCTAACTTCACACAATGCTGAAAAGAACAATGTAAAACTTGACATGGCTCTAGAAGTCTGTAGCAAAAATACACACTCAACAGACACGCAGAAAAAGTTTAATTTGTCGCTTTCAGTGTGTGTTTCATGAAGTCGTTTTTTTATGCTTTTCAATGCTTATCTACCTACCGTATTTTAATACCCACAGTGGCAGTCATACATAATAATGGTGTCCTAGCCGATTGTCGGCCACTGCGACTTCTTATATAAGGAGACCAGGCAGCCGCGCAGGACATTATAGTGCACAAGCATTGGCGCAGACACAGGTGCACTCTTTATTCCATCACTCTCTTAGCCCCATAGGACGGCAATCCGACAAGACCGGAGAGAGATCATGCACAGGACCGACATTAACGTGCTCTCCGATGCACGGGTGTAGCAACCACCAACTTCTAACTCCGAGCTACTTTGTGAAAGTTTCTAAAACCCACAAAAGCGATTTCTGCCCGACCCGGGAATCGAACCCGAGACCTTATGGACAGCAGTCGGCTATGCGTCAACTAGACCAACGAGGCAGTTAATAAATACATCTGGGGTTATACATAGGTTAGGTACATAATCCATACTCGTGGAAACTAATTTTCAATATGAATGAAATATGCCGAAATACGACATAGTTGCTGTCTACCCCTAAATGTGAATAGTGTATCCGTCCACCGGTGTACACATGGTGTACTACTTTTAATAACATATTTCAACTGCATATCACGTAAAATGCAAACTACTTCAAGATTGTAATTAAAAATACAAAAAAAACGTGATTTTTCGTAAGTTTGGTGGATTTTTAAGTACTGGAAACTACTTTCTTTAGAGTCAAAGTAAGTATAATAATAGAGCCAAACCTAAGTACCTACCTAGGTTTGGCTGGGACCGTAGTCGACCGATCTTTACCGATAAACTTGATTATTTTGATCACACAGGTCAATCAAAATAGTTTTACAGTGAGAGTTCGTGGGAACGAAGTCAAATTTTTGGCAGTTCAAGTAGTTTGTGACTGGTGTCGGTGGTAAAATGATTTCGTGACCGCTTTTAATGGGTCATGATGCCTCCGTTGCGATTCGTCTCGTCGTGCGATCGCGGACAATGGCTGGTCGTGCCTCCTGCCCTCGACGCCCCTCCGCTCCGCCTGCCCGTGACACTTGACACAGGAACGCGCACTCCACGACCTCCAAATATTTCCGCGTACATCTTTTTTATCTCGAAAACGTGGACTACCTACCTACGCATCAATTTACTGACCCAAGGTAAAAACGACATCATCGACTTTAAAATTAGGAATGAAAAAGCATCGACTGATGGTCCTATTAAGATGACCTTATATCAACGTGTTCCTAGTTGCAACCTGTTTTTGGAGTTATCATTTTTGAATTGCAACCTACGAGTTCCGTGCCAACAATATCTATCAGATAAAAAAAATGTTGTACCTACTTATCGAAAATCATTGCCCATTTTCTTCGTGGTTATACCTTATACCTATTAAAAGTACTTATGCGTTAAAACTATAACAATTCCGTGTTTTAGGATGTCAGTCTTGAAGAAGCCGACAATCAGATAAAAAGACTGCACATTTGTTTTTAATAAATATATGTCTATGATTTTTTCATTCCTTGTCACAACAAAACAGAACTTTCATTTCGGATCACATAAGAACTTTAGGTAGGCACTTCTTATGACACCGAATCTTAACAATGAGTCAATCACACGGATCAGTTAAAATATTCATAGCTTTAAACCGGAGGCGTAATCGATTTTAACTTCGACGCTCTCAGTCCTGCGCCGGCGCCGCACTCACCAGATGAAAGTGTCTGATATGACGCCATTTAATGTACAGACGACAGCAGGTCAACGTATACGAATCTGTCAAATTTTACCAATCGAACATTAACCTACCTCCATTGNATTGACTGGGTACAAAAAAAACGCGAACCCGGGTAAATCCTAACTTCACACAATGCTGAAAAGAACAATGTAAAACTTGACATGGCTCTAGAAGTCTGTAGCAAAAATACACACTCAACAGACACGCAGAAAAAGTTTAATTTGTCGCTTTCAGTGTGTGTTTCATGAAGTCGTTTTTTTATGCTTTTCAATGCTTATCTACCTACCGTATTTTAATACCCACAGTGGCAGTCATACATAATAATGGTGTCCTAGCCGATTGTCGGCCACTGCGACTTCTTATATAAGGAGACCAGGCAGCCGCGCAGGACATTATAGTGCACAAGCATTGGCGCAGACACAGGTGCACTCTTTATTCCATCACTCTCTTAGCCCCATAGGACGGCAATCCGACAAGACCGGAGAGAGATCATGCACAGGACCGACATTAACGTGCTCTCCGATGCACGGGTGTAGCAACCACCAACTTCTAACTCCGAGCTACTTTGTGAAAGTTTCTAAAACCCACAAAAGCGATTTCTGCCCGACCCGGGAATCGAACCCGAGACCTTATGGACAGCAGTCGGCTATGCGTCAACTAGACCAACGAGGCAGTTAATAAATACATCTGGGGTTATACATAGGTTAGGTACATAATCCATACTCGTGGAAACTAATTTTCAATATGAATGAAATATGCCGAAATACGACATAGTTGCTGTCTACCCCTAAATGTGAATAGTGTATCCGTCCACCGGTGTACACATGGTGTACTACTTTTAATAACATATTTCAACTGCATATCACGTAAAATGCAAACTACTTCAAGATTGTAATTAAAAATACAAAAAAAACGTGATTTTTCGTAAGTTTGGTGGATTTTTAAGTACTGGAAACTACTTTCTTTAGAGTCAAAGTAAGTATAATAATAGAGCCAAACCTAAGTACCTACCTAGGTTTGGCTGGGACCGTAGTCGACCGATCTTTACCGATAAACTTGATTATTTTGATCACACAGGTCAATCAAAATAGTTTTACAGTGAGAGTTCGTGGGAACGAAGTCAAATTTTTGGCAGTTCAAGTAGTTTGTGACTGGTGTCGGTGGTAAAATGATTTCGTGACCGCTTTTAATGGGTCATGATGCCTCCGTTGCGATTCGTCTCGTCGTGCGATCGCGGACAATGGCTGGTCGTGCCTCCTGCCCTCGACGCCCCTCCGCTCCGCCTGCCCGTGACACTTGACACAGGAACGCGCACTCCACGACCTCCAAATATTTCCGCGTACATCTTTTTTATCTCGAAAACGTGGACTACCTACCTACGCATCAATTTACTGACCCAAGGTAAAAACGACATCATCGACTTTAAAATTAGGAATGAAAAAGCATCGACTGATGGTCCTATTAAGATGACCTTATATCAACGTGTTCCTAGTTGCAACCTGTTTTTGGAGTTATCATTTTTGAATTGCAACCTACGAGTTCCGTGCCAACAATATCTATCAGATAAAAAAAATGTTGTACCTACTTATCGAAAATCATTGCCCATTTTCTTCGTGGTTATACCTTATACCTATTAAAAGTACTTATGCGTTAAAACTATAACAATTCCGTGTTTTAGGATGTCAGTCTTGAAGAAGCCGACAATCAGATAAAAAGACTGCACATTTGTTTTTAATAAATATATGTCTATGATTTTTTCATTCCTTGTCACAACAAAACAGAACTTTCATTTCGGATCACATAAGAACTTTAGGTAGGCACTTCTTATGACACCGAATCTTAACAATGAGTCAATCACACGGATCAGTTAAAATATTCATAGCTTTAAACCGGAGGCGTAATCGATTTTAACTTCGACGCTCTCAGTCCTGCGCCGGCGCCGCACTCACCAGATGAAAGTGTCTGATATGACGCCATTTAATGTACAGACGACAGCAGGTCAACGTATACGAATCTGTCAAATTTTACCAATCGAACATTAACCTACCGCCATTACGATAAGGTTGAAAATCTATTGCAGAAATTTGACAGATTGTGGTAACTTGATGTGCTGTTGTCTGTACTTGATCATGATTCATAGTGTCACGTTACCCTCATAAGGTACTTAATCTCCAGCCAAATGCAATTGATTTGCAGAGTAATAATGATAATCGCTTTACCTTCCGTTACGACGTGCAGTCGGAGAAAAAAACCGATACAAGCATTTCTTTTGGTATTCTAGGTACCTTCCTGCTGCCTCGTTGGTCTAGTTGTTTGTGCAGGTCGATTCCCAGGTCGGGCCGTCTAATCTATCTACTATTCTAAATATATGATTCAAACATCCACTTTCATAATAATAAGACCTGATTTTTTCCTTTACACCTATCGCCTTTTGGAGATGCAGATGTCCATGGTCTTACGGCCGTTCCTTTATAAGAATTTGTAATTTTTATGGGGCTAAATATGTCGAAATTTCTCCCGTAAGTAAATAAACAGATTATTGGGATTCGCGCGTAATCTGCAATTTATATTCGAACGAAATTATGCTACGTTCCTATTAGATTGTGATGGGTTGGATACGCGACCCGATCATCTATCTACTTGGGTAAGAGATCTCACCATGGCTCTGAAAGCACGTCAAAGCTGTTTGTCCTGGCAAAAAATACGGTTCTTTAAATACAGAAGTCAGAAAGTCTGATACCCGTCTTACCAAGATGTTGAAGTCAAAATCGTTTTTCAGCCTAAGTATAATGCCTATACTTAGCGTTAGCTACACGGGTCAGACTAGAAGCCCACCCCAACATAATTGGAAAAAGACCTGGCAGATGAGTTTGTGATTAATTCCCCTAGAAACATGAAATGTAGCACTACATCATTCTATTACCATATTAAAGTTAAAGGAGATCATATAAATCACATTTCATATAAATGTAGATACGCGATGTAAAATGTAAAGTGGAACGATGGATTGATCCTGTGTGTTACCATTTATTTCCACTTACATATTAGCATCACAGACTTCAAAAAAAGCTGTTTGTGGATGCAACACATTTTGAATGTATGCTTCAGGAGCATCCCGTAATTGTTGCACATCAATCTCCGTTCGTAGTTGCAAAAACAAAACATTTATTACTGAACATTATTATGATTCGGTAACCGAAACTGTTATCATGATTTATACTGACCATTCAAATTGGTACATTATACAGATCGAAATGCATGAAAGTTCAACGACGAGTCGACTGCTTAATTCAGGACGGATGACGTTAATGTGCACGGACTACATGAGTTTTGTACGCATCCGAATATTTTGTTTTCAAACCTACCTGTTATCAAGATATTTTTGGTCTGAAATTATAAGTAACAAACAAGTGTGCATTATACTTGTATTCTAAATATTAAAGTTACGAAAAGTATAATTGAACATTTGTATAATCTCTGTTCAATACTTAATATTGAACCTGAATAATGAAACTCAAAATTATTCATCACAATATTTTCCAGTGAACACCTACGGATGTACAAGTGAGAGCGTGTTTTGGGAATCATGGATGCATCTTCATCATTTAAAAAACGGTTGTTGACTGTATACCAGACGTGTGCATGCATAATTTATGTGTCCATGTCTAGATTTCCCGTTTAATGAATAGAAATCTAGGAGGAAGATATTGATAGACATCAGTAGGTACAACATAAATTTCCTTAAATGTTTTCAGTAGTTGATAAATTTCCATGTTTCAGTAGACAGATGTGTCGATGAAAAGTTTGGCGGTATAGCAACCGGACTATAAATTGACGTTTAATGTTATGCCTGATACAATATTAATGGAGCATCTGCTGGAGAGGACGGCGGGCAGGCGTCGGGGCGCGGGCCGGCGTCGCATATGCAATGGCGTCTCATGTCATCGCCAGCCGACCCATGAATATACGATACACGGTTACTAATGTGCTGTTTTGTCGGGTCAAGTGTCTGATTGTTGGATCACAATTTATAACTAACATTTATGTACTCGAAGTACTTATTATTTTTCACACACTCAACATCAACAATACACTTTTGGTCCACTTCCGTCTCTAATATTCGAAATGGTTTATTTATTTATTTTTTATTCCCAAAACAATTAATTTATCGCAAAGGGTTTTTTGATTTTAACCGACTTCCCAATAAGGAGAAGGTTTTCCATTCGAACGGTTTTTTGCTTTTGTTAAATACTCGATTTCTCGAAAATGCCTCCTGAACTTACGCATACACTGGCAATATATATTCATTTACACATACAAGTATGGCTTAACCGCTCTCCAGAAATAAAAACTACTTAAAATTAATTCAGCTTTCAGTTTTCGTACTCTATAATCATAATGCTTCACTCCTTTTATTTATTTGCAGAGTATCATTAATATGAAAAAAATGCACTGGGTGACCCTAGACAAGCAGTCGGCATAATTGTGCAACATTGATGGGCATTATTATTCCCATAGCGGGTTTATTCCCACAGGTCCCACGGACAAGAGTGCGAGTGACAGTGGCTGCGTCGGGTGTCGGCCGTCGGCCGCGGCCGGCATCTGCTCCCTGTCGTGGGAGTGCACGCGGAAACCGATCGCACCACCGCGCCAACAATAACACACAAATCAACGAGCCGACCGTGCCGGCTCACCCCTCTGGAAGCTGTGGGAACCACGCAATTAATAATATCATTCGCAAATCCCCATCTAAATCTAAACAAACCGTTCTCGAGTGTGATGTGTGGGGTGGGATAATGGGTAAACTTTGCTATACAAGTACACTGACCGGAAACAGCTTTATTTGATGCTTTATCGAACAGTGTACACGATGTATTGAGATTGCTCAACGAAACCTTTTTTCCGTCGACTAAGGTACTAAATGTTTATTTGCTGTTAGATACAATTTTTCCAATAAAGTCTATCATGTACAACATTTCAGATATTTATCTATACTAATATTATAAAGCTGAAGAGTTTGTTTGTTTGTTTGAACGCGCTAATCTCAGGAACTACTGGTCCGATTTGAAAAATTCTTTCAGTATTGGATAGCTCATTTATCGAGGATGGCTATAGGTTTCTTTTTATCCGGGTGCGTCGAGTAGTCTTCTATCTTCTTCTTCTTCTATCTTCTTCTTCTTCTATATAAATAAAACTCGAAGTCCTGACTGATACACTGACTCAACATCGCATGGCCCAAACCCGTGAACCTATAAAGCTGATTTTTTTCACAGAGATTCATCTTAAGACTCTGACGGGTGTTAAGGAAGGATTTCTTGAAATTCGTGTCCTAAGGGGTTGAAACTTTGTATGGCGAATGATTATTAATTACGAATTTCGACATGAAACTTGGTGAAGTTACTCCTTGAAATAAATAAGTAAACACGTGTTTCACATTTTTTAAAATAAATCCATTAAAAGGTTAAAATGGGGTTGACAATTTGTATGGTGAACTAATCAACGCAAGACCCAAACCCGTAAACCAATAAAGCTGAAATTTTGCACAGAGGTTCATCATAAGAGTTTCACGC
>NWSH02000505.1:7818854-7830911 GCA_002382865.2 Heliothis virescens
GTGAAGTTACTCCTTGAAATAAATAAGTAAACACGTGTTTCACCTTTTTTTTTTAAATAAATCCATTAAACGGAGTTTCCGGTTAAAATGGGGTTGACAATTTGTATGGTGAACTAATCAACGCAAAACCCAAACCCGTAAACCAATAAAGCTGAAATGTTGCACAGAGGTTCATCATAAGAGTTTCACGCGAGATAAGATTTTTTTTAAATTCGTCTCCTCAGGGGTTGAAATAGGGGTTGAAATTTATATGGCGAACCAATATTAATTACGAATTTCGACATAAAACTTCGTGAAGTTATTCCTTGAAATAAATAAGTAAACACGTGTTTCACGACTTTTTGAAATTCGTGTCCTAAGGGGTTGAAATAGGGGTTGAAGCTTTGTATGGGGAATGAATATTAATTACGAATTTCGACATGAAACTACGTGAAGTTACTCCTTGAAATAAATAAGTAAACGCGTGTTTCACCATTTTTTTTAAATTCCACCCCTAAGGGGGTAAATAGGGGTTTGGTAATTTGTATAGAAGGCTTATGATTTTTGAAGAGAGTGACATGAAGTGTGGAAGATAGGTTTCCCTTAGGGTGTAGACATCGCATCGCATTTTACGAAAATATACTCCTTGGGGAGTAAAACGGGGGTTGGTAGTTTGTATGAAAGTCCTATGTTTTTGATGTGTTTACCTGATGCAGAACCGCAACAGACGAGCTAAACTATAAGAGATACAAGAATGGTGCCATTGTAAAAATTTATCCACGTGATGAAATTTTTCTGCTGAGATATTTAATTTGAAGATCTAGAACACCTTATGCGGAACTTCTAGAGCCCAGCTATACTATAACACGTGTAGGAATGATGTCTTAGCAAAAGTTGTTTAAACTGGTGGGTTGACTTACAAAAATGAAAGTTCTGAATCGCCTCGCATATTCAGTCGCTACCGGGCTCTTAGAATACGACATCAGATGCTTCAGATCTTTGATTTTGACGACCCCGTTGTCGCTGGCATAAGCGACATGATCCGCGTACGAAGTCGCGGGCAGAAGCTAGTATACTATATACTAGCGTCCACCAGCGGTTTCACCCGCGTCCCGTGGGAACTACTAGGTGCAGGTCCCGGATAAAAAGTAGCCTATAGCCTTCCTCGATAAATGGGCCAGCTAACACTGAAAGACTTTTTCAAATCGGACCAGTAGTTCCTGAGATTAACGCGTTCAAACAAACAAACTCTTCAGCTTTATAATATTAAGTATAGATTTATACTTTGTTCCGGGAATTCTACGTGTTTGGATCGTTTGGAAGTTTTCCCTTTAAGCCTTAGAAAGTATAAAAAACTTCAAAAGGACTTTACCATCACCTGTCTTCCTTCCTCCTTGGTGGGTACCTATACCTATGCTAAAGCATTATGTTTATAACTGTAGTTAGAAAGCACTTCATTAGTGTTCATTATATAGGCATATAATAACAAAGTATAAAATTCTGTCCTGTCAAATATATGTAAGTATTAATTTAGTAGTAAAGCGCCCTCTTTTGCAGATGTTGATAATTTCACGATGGTCAGCGGTCAATCATCATAAAAGCATGGTACAATATAGTATTATGTTTAGCAATTAGTAAGCATCGTATTTGATATTACCTACTTTCAAATTGGGTAACAAAAATATTAATTAATTAAATGACGTAATATGCATTTGGGACTGCATGGCTGGGGTGGCCGACCACCACCTGACGCCCGTGATGAGCTGTGCGTGACCACAGTAAACGCGTGCACATGGACGATATTATCTTTTGTATTTAATACTACTTAATCTATTCTTTCGCTAAACGAGGTCTATGACTGGTTGTCCTTATTATTTAGTTTGTAACAGTTACCTATTGTAAGATGTTCCTATTATAAGAAAGGGAAATGTATGTATTCGCTCCACTGAAAATCCTTTTAACATTATGTAACATTTTATGTGCATGCTTCTTATTTTTTACTAATATACATACCGGTGTCTAAAAAAATATCTAAGCAAAACGTAGAAAACAACAAAAGAGTGATCACCATAGTATAGCTGGGTAAATAAATATACAAGCGAAGTGACTAGTGTCACGGACCATAAGTTTTTCGATTAGATCGCACGCGTGCGCGCAGTGCGCAACTGTCATCGGTCGCGTGCCCGCTTAATAAGCTCTTAATGAAATTAACGAGTGCACCATATTGATGGGGATGACCGACGAAAACGAAACAATTACAAATGTACCATGTTGTTGGATACGCTACCCTCTGCTGCAGTATAAATTACTGTTAATGTTACCTGCATGCTTGTTGCACTACATCGGAAATGAAAATGTATTGTATTATCGAATTAAACAATATGTAATTATTCTCATGGTGGGTTTACAAAGGCTACCTAGATGACCTTTTTGTTTTTGTAGTGAAGATCTATTTATGAACCTATTGTTTTCATTGCATCGCTAGATAACTGTTAAAGGATAATTAGGATTTTTTTTTGGGTTAGGAAGGTCAAGATTAAATCACAATTAAAATAAAAATAACTTGTAAGACAACGCATACTTAACTAGCTGTTTCCCGCAGTTTTAACCACGTCCCAGGGGAACATCTACGTACTTACAAAATATCGCCTAGGTTACTCGTTTCTAGTTTCTCAGCCGTGAAATATTTTTTCAAATCGTTTCAGTAGGTTTGGAGCCTTTAGAGTACAGACAAACAAAAAAGTTTCCTCTTTATTATATTCGTATAGATTATAGTTAAAAATCACAACTACGGATTTTTTTGTCAAATGATAGAAAAGTTGCGTATGCGATAATAGTACCTAGTAATAAACACCTGATGTTTTTACACATCGTAAAAGTTGTGTGCAGTGATGAGTACAATGACCCCTTTTAGGTTCGACCAAGGGGTTCTCACATATCTTATACGAAAACGATAAAATAATCATGTTCCCATACCCATGGAAATCTGAAATATAATTTTGATATCAGATTTCCATGCTCTGCATACGTAGTAGTAAGTACCTATTGGTTTGGTCCACCGGTGTAGTATAAAGATTTTCTTTGTAAATATTATCAAGTAACACATGGGTGGTGTTTATCTTTGAGTTGCTTAATGTCCTATAGACGGAGTGCGACCCTCGAGTGACGGGGACGCGACTGAACACGTGCGGTCCCGCAAACACAAGTGGGCTAGTCTTCACACTGGCTCCTTTCAGAGCCTGATTAGATAAGGCTCTGTGGTAATTAACGGAATCGATTGATGGCTCAGATGTGCAGATACCAACACATATGTCACTACTTATTTAGGGGCAAGGAGTATTTCGCAAGTCAACTTTTGAAGTAATTGATAACACACAAAATTATGATGATATTTCATGATACAGAAAGCTTATATGCCTCATTTGCATCACATGAGGGCTGAAATTCATCACTTCATAATACATACTTATATTGTATAAGCATTAGCATAGGTTCTCGTGATCGCCATTCGTTGCCTGAATTTCATATCCGATCTAGTCAAACTAATAGAAATTACAACTGACACCATTAATTAATTTCTTGTAATAATCACTTCCTATGAAGCAATATCGGAATACGTCTTATATATTTAAGGATATTCCTGATTTAAGTAAATTACTTATAAATAAACGGGGATCTTCTTATTCCTTACAGATCTTCTTTCAACAAATTGTTTAACCGGGAAACCGGTTGCTTACTTTACCATTCCCATTACATACATTATTTTACCATTTTTCTTCGTCTATTTCTCACCCTTGTACTGACTTGATTGTTGAGTCAGAATTTAAGCATAGGTGGAATGAGGTACTAGATTGATAATAAATTATAATTTCGTCCTCTTCGTGCAGTATTCGTCGGCACAGATATCGGCCAGGGGATGCATACTATATTTAAAATCACGAGGGTAACACATGTGGCTCACTTAGGTGATTCCACTAAGTGGATTCCTCACGATACATATTTTTTTAGTCATATACATATTTATATACAGAAAAACATGTATGTAATTACATTATATAAAACACATATATATGTATACATATATACCTGTTAGTCTATAAATATTATGTATATTATTATACCTACATAGGTTATTTATATGTATAGAAGATACATTTTGTAATTTACATGGATCCGAATCAAAATATAAAGAAGCTACCAATTCTCTTTATTAATAGCCAGCCCCAAATAACATTGTGATGAAGGAAGTAGGATGATGATCAATTCTCTTTATTCTGCGGCTGCGGTAAGCTCAACAAAAGGTTTTGATTTAGGCAGACTATGTTCTTCTTCTCGTGTCGTTTTCCTCATTGTGCCTTGACTATTCCAGAGAATAACTTTCACTCCTATGTTGTCCTCTATCAGTTACGATCTTTAGCTTCATGACGGTCAGTGTGAAGTTTGGTCCATCACTTTATACGGCACCCTCCTGGTCGCTTGCTTTCTAATTTAGCCGTCACCATCAGTTATTCTAGTTGTTTATGAATAAAATATTCTCGTAAAATGGATGCAGGTACGGAAGATAGTCCAGGGAATTTGTAGCATCTGCCTCCAGGTCCACGTGACTTCCTCTAGGGTACCGGCATATGATTTCGTATCAGTACTGTGTGAAATATGAAGAAAACTAGTGCCTTGATGCAGACTTAAATCAGAAATGTTAAAGGGTAGCCACTTTTGCACAGAATTGTATCGCGGTTAAATTGTCTGAATTAGCAAATTTTTAGGTTCCTAGTAGTATAATATTGGCCGCGATTTGTATTCATAATTTACAGCTTGTTTTCTGTATTCTAAATTACAGCAAACTGCACGAAAACAAGTTGTATTTTCTTTATAAATTGGTAAGATACCTACCATACAGTTGCATAACAAAAACTAAAGCATTGTCAACGTGAGAGTGAACGCATTTAACGTTATTTAATGAATATTCAATAAAAAAGATTTATTGAATATTTGTGTTCGTTATTCAGTAAGTGGTCCACATCGTGTGATCTTGGCGACGGATTGGGCTCACCGCACACCTGCTTACAGCTTCCGATTGAGTACTTTGAAAGGGAGAGCCCGTTCGACCCAACAACCAGTCATCGTTATTTTTTCAAACAATAGATACTGGTTTATAATTAATTCAACATAAATATGCACTACTTTTTTATTGAGCTTCTTTTGTTATCTGCCGATCGATTTTGTCACAAACTTATGAATGAACGTGATATATTGTTACCGTTTACAATTATATTCTAACGCCTAGGGTTGCGTTCTAAATAACAGCTTTTACCCGACTAGAAGAATGTTAATAACGATGCCGAAATCAAAAAGTGCATCAAAACGGTGTAGGTATCTACTGTGAAAGGAAGAAATATCTTAATATTATTAGCCCTGGTAGTTTAATAAACTACACTACATGGCCTTTTTTTCGATGGAAAATCATTAGATGACCCCTTCCGCTGTGGGCGGCAGCGTGAGGGAGTGTCAGACTTTTACTGACTAAAACCCACAGTGTTCCTTCGGAAGCCCTTTGTGTGCCAGGGCCGCGGTAACTCTTTCGAATAACCCGCAGCCCCGGCATGCTCTGGCCCTAGTGGGCCCCGCAGGGGAATTACATGGCCCTTAAAAACTAAAATTGTGCTTGTTCTAGCTAAATTACTCAGGTGCTCGCTACTACTTAGTTAAATACAAAACAATTTTAGTATTTAACTAAGTACATGGCCTTTAAATATCTTGTAAAATTGTTAAGTAATGAGCACCTAAGTAAGTTAGCTAGAAAAAGCACAGTATTGAAGAGTTTTGAAACTCTGAAGTGGATATGCAATAGGAAAGCATATTAATTACTTTAATGGTCTAATAATGAGTACGACCATATTTTAATAATTATTTATATCTAGTGTAGACCGAGGATGTCACAAGTGCCATGCATCGAGTGGCCTGTAGAGCACCGAACAAACCCGCTTAAATCGGACAGATCCCATTGCTTTGTCAATAAATCATCGGAAGTCATGGGCAGGTGTGTTTAATGTACGAGTATAACATCCTATTGCTCCACTTTACCGAAATAGTGTGTCTCATCCGTTATCGGTACAAATGCCCACAGTGAGGTCCTCCATATTGCGTGCGGCACATGTACCTATGCAAATACATCAAGTTATAGGTGCCGGAGTCGCCGGTACATACTCGCTCCTACTCCGGATGTGAGGACTTTAAATACAAATGGTATTTACGTAAGAAGCGAGGGCACATACAACACGTGCTCGTGCTCGGCACATAGGTGTTCAGGTGAAGGGGGAGCGTACAGCTGTTTCCACAAGAGTAACATTAGACCACGCCCGCCTTGTGCAACGATACTATTAACAGTCTTTTATTGTTACTGACTGTAGAAAAACCCGTTGAGATTCGATGTCTATTTCCTATACTTATAAAAAAAGTAAAATAGACATTAACTTATGTATAGTTATCATCATCATCCCACCGCAGGGCCTCTCACACACAAAAGGGTTGAGTAACTACATACCTACCTTTATCCAGAGCTTAAAATCATTAAAACCATAATTTGGAAATAATTGACTGTATCGTATTTGGTTCACCGATTAAATATATCTTGCCTATCAGTAAATAAATTGTTGCGTAAAAAAAAGTAATTATTACTTGACACCCCTTAAAACTGAAGAAATTGTACTTACTCCACTACTCTTGCATTTCGCACCTTGGATTAGCAACTAGTAACGTTAAGTAAGTTGAAAATTTTAACGAAACATTGCTGGTTTTATTATTTTAAACATGAATTTGTTTTTGGTTAAAGTGTAAAGTTTGTTGATATCGACGATAGAGGACAAAGTCTGAATGTTAAACAATCACAGCGGCACATTGTGTGGCGGGTGCGTTCGAGCGAAGGTGAATTTCTTCGAAAGTGAGACCATTTGCAGCGCTCCTCCAACCTGTAAAGAATCTATTGTTAGGGGAGGATCAGACGCGCAGCTGCCGCATACTGGCATCAACTGCCATTGATATCTAATGCCACTACTATGTATCACGACGAAGATATGAAAATACATACTTATTTCGTATTATGAATCATACAATTTAGCAGAGCAACCGAAGTAGGTTTGATTATTTGTGTAATAAAGCCCTTTCATGAAAACAGGTTAAAGAAGGTTAAACAGTTAAACTTTTGGCAGTAGATCTAACTGAAATATAATTCGCATATAATTGTTCTGATTGTAAAGTTTTATATCTATCTAGTACCAGGAAATTCTTCAGATAACTGTTGTGAATGAAAGCGTCCTGGCTGCTATAATTTATGTTGAAGAATCGTTTGGATTTTAGTTTATGACTTTTTGCGCCCAAGAATTTATATGAAAACGTCTTTTATTTACTTTGTGACATAAAGAATCGATTGCATTGTGTTGACGGTCCTACCTGTGCGCCGGCACATGTGCCAGTTTTTGTGCAAATACTTATTTGAGGAATGCTTTGTGTGCGTATATCTGCCGCCATGACGTACCTACGACATCACGACTGAATCTGTATAACGTCTAGATTTTTCTACAAATCGTGTTTTTCTAGTTGTACCATTGAGTTGCGCAAACGTCGCCAGATCCGTTGCTCAGATAGGCGCGCTCGTAGCTCAGGCCCTGAACTCAGCTAACCTAATTGACAAGCGGTGGCCGCGCACGCGCACACATCATCGATCAACTTGACCACCTCACAATCGAGTTACGAAATTCACATTCGTCTAGATACTGATCCTGTACAATTACCGTAACAGCTGGAGCTGGACTAGTTCCATTACGAGGAAGTTTAAAGGCATTTAGGTAATGTTTTGTTGCTCATAGATATCTACAATGAAAGGTAGATATTTCTTTATATTCTCTATCTATTGTACCTAAGTATGTACCAATACGTACTTACTCCTGGTATATGTTTTCTGTTTTCATGAATTTTAGGAATGTTAGTTTAAATCGAAGAAATCAAAACATATAAATATACAACTTACAGAAGTTATAAATCATTTAAAAACAATCTGTTATTCAAACGTGTAAGTACAGCGAGACCAAAGACAGGTCATAAACAAGCATTGATATATTTTAATATTAGACTTTATGGTAAACAACCTATTGCAAACGCGTAGTTATATCTAGTTGGGCACCAATTCTTGGTAGTGACGACGTAAACCCAATAATAGCAGAATTTATTATTTATTGCGATAGTTATAGGACTAGTTATAGAACTGGCTTCTATTTCCGCAATTTTGCACGGATTACAAACAATGGGACAAGTGGCTGAAGTCGATCCGAGCTGCTCGTGTGCGTCGCCTACAGTGCTACGAGACGGCGCGTGCGCATGCTCGCCGGTGCGCGCCTGTTTTTTCATAAACTACGTCAGTACCTCAGCTGGCACATTGGTCGCTAGATAAATCTTTAGCCTGCTGCTAAACTGATTCGCTGAATTGCCTAGACCGCATCACATTAGCATGAAGTGATACATTATGATTCATTAATGTAGACAGATGTGGTCTAGAAAAAATCTATCTTCAAATACATCAATTATTTAAACATTGGCCGTAAACACCTTTAAAATAACGGTTTTTTATGCTATTTTTTACAGATCTGTTCATGCAGTGTTCAATTCGAATAATCCTTAAGTAAAATTTATTAGTCCACAAAAAAAAGATCTAAGTATATTTATGTCATTGTTGTAGATAATAATTATAAATGTTAAATCACATTAAAAATCATACTCCTTAATATCTTATGCACATGGTTTTGTATTAAAGCTGCGGTTAAATGAAGTTAAAGTCAAAACTGGACAGTTATGTCAATATATCTTATTAGCACATAGCAGTGGATGACATGTCGCTCGTCGCGCTGGACTGAGGAACAATCGGCGAGCGGCGCCCGCGCACCGATCTGATCTGCACTCCTGCGCCGCAGCGCAAGTCACAGGCGCAACAGTTTTTTGTTGTTGAAAAATAATGATATGACTTGTTTATTTAAGGCTGTATTTATGATTCACAGCCCTAGTAAGACATGTAGGTATCGTTGTTCTTTCATACCTATTGATGATGAGAGAAGTGTGAATATCGACACTACGTAACGCCTTTTGTTACCAGATACACTGCAAGTGACGGGAGCAGGGAGATTACATCAATTTATCAGTTTCTTCTAAATTAGCGGTAACCTAACATATTTCTAGATATTCTAGAAGTGAGACACAGTTCGTAACTTGTGGCACTGTCTAAGCGCAATGGTATTGCTTACAATCGTTTCCTGCACGCAATGCGCAACAATATTATACGTACATCATTATTTCTTGTTACTGACAGCGCAGATAACTGAGTGAAGATGTTAACTGACGCGTCCTCCTTATTATATTGTTACAATCTGCACTTCGTTTCAGTTGTACCGTTTTTGTGTGATTTAAAGTTGACAATCTGCTGGTTTGATTGACGTTAATCGGTGAGAAGTAGCTTTGGATGTAGCCGAGGAATTTAAAGCCTGTAATATCTAGATAAGGATACTATTTACACTCACATCAAACAATTATTGTTCTTATCGTATTCCCGTGAAATCTTGGCCAACTCGTCTTGTTATAGATGTAGTGACACACGCCAGTAACATAACTTACGAGAATAAACCGAAATATGTAAAAACTTAAAAGCTTTAAGATTGAATTGAAATAAGAGTGAAGTGTAATGCCAAATTGTTGTAGTATTTAGACAATAAGTGCATTAGAATTTGTAATGGTTGTATCATTTCTAACAGAGAGCCGGTTTAATATTCAACGCGACTGGCTACTATGAGTAGCAACAGCAGTAACGAACATGACTAATGAACTGATTACGCTTACGGCGTCTCGCGGGAAAACGTTAGGCGTCAGCAGGTATTCATTGATCGCGGCTATCAGATTCATTCATAGCGTATTTGTCTGTCGCCGTTCATTCCATGATGTTAATTGCATGACGTTATAGTTGGTATTGGATCAGCTATCGACAGATACCGGCTGTAAACACGTCGTCTATATCGCAACAATCTATTTATAATCACCGGCCGGCTAGACCACTGTGTGTTAAATGTCTGATATTTACGATTACGAGCCGAGACGCCGGCTCTAGTGCGGTTTGACCCTCTGAAATCCAACATATCGATACTTTTGTATAGTAAGAAAAGTGACCATTTTGGCGTCATTGCTCTGTTATGTAAATAGTCGAATAATAATTGATGGAAATACAATTCCAGTACAAGAAATACCTACAAGCAAAAACCAATGTACTTCTACAAATCAAAAACCATTTTTTTTAATGTTGGTTTTATTAAAAAACAAATTATGTACAGAAATGTAAAAGCACACTCGTTGAAGTCTTTTTAAGGAGATATAGTGAGTTATAAAAATGTGTATGCAATGTTGGAAATGGTAGCAATAGCGGGCTATTATATACTTGTAGTTGTATGTAATGAGCACCTGTCCATCATTATCCGTAGAGTTTCAAAGTTATCGACATGATTGTTAGGTAAGGCACTAATCTGGGAACGATTAGCGCAGCCGCGGCCGCGGTGCGGCGGCGAGGCGGCGCGCGCACGTGCGCAGCCAGCCGGTGAGTAAGCTCGCGCTCCCACTTTACACAGGTTACTTTGTTTATTAAGCCAAACTCCAACATCACCTAACACTTATTACCATCGCTTACGGTTCAAATTCAATTGACACATTCCTGCGACATATGCAAATATGATATTGTCGCTGCACTGGCCCTTAGCACAACTATCTCTAGACTGTCACGCAAACAAAATCCAAGTAAACAACTGTTCAGAAAATGTGTCTTGAGTATTGTAATTGTAATAATTGTAAGCAGTGTAGGATAATTGACCACCTGTTTTTGTTAAAATCTAGCGCAATAACATGGCATTCTTGCAGTAGGAGTGGATTCTAAATGTACGTTTTCCATGTCCAGTTCACCGTACCAGTACTTAAACTTTTTGACTTTTAACTGAAGGCTTATTTGTCTTAAATACGAACCTGAAGTGATTGTTTACCACCAGCTCATTCTCAAAATTAAGACGGCTTCAGGCATAGCCGTAGGTCTTCTGGATAATGGTAATAAAAAATAAAGTAACACATAACACTAATAAACTTCGATTTGCGGTTTTAATGAATCAATAAAATGAATAAAAAATACATTATAGGTCGGAGGTGTAATAACTAACCAGACATATTAATTGGTATTTAAAACGATCACTACCTAATCAATGAAAAGTTCGTGCAATAGTTGAATTATAACATTTTGTATATTGGTTTTCGGTAATATTTAACAAAAATACAAAGCATGCACATTTAGCGAGGTGACCCTATAGCCGGCTGCTACAGTTACTCGTATGTATAAGCTACACAATGAATCAATGGTTAGCAGAAAAAATAGCGATAGATAGGTACAAAGCGCCACAGATGCGCGGGATATGTCACCTGCGCGCACGCACGTGCGCTGGGCGGCGCAACAAACACGTTGTGACGTCACACTGCGACAAACAGACAAACAGATTGCGCAAAGCTACTCTGTATTTATTTTATTTATCAGGACAGTATCGATACATAATGGTGAATAAATTAGTGAACCGTTTACGTTGAAATTATTTATGTATTAATATTATTGATTGTACATAAAATGTAAAGTTTAAAAATCATTTCATGGAACTAAAATAAGCGGATGTGCAGATCAGACTCGACTTGAGTAAACTAGTATTAGAGTAGAGTATAGCTAGATTAAGCTAGAGTTAGCTTTGTGCTGCTTAAACTACTTGAAAACGTCAATCAGCCTCTTTGAACAGGAAAAGGTACAGTACATCATAATCGTCCAAGTAAAGCCTTACGTATGACGGTAATCTATACTAATATTATAAAGCTGAAGAGTTTGTTTGTTTGTTTGTTTGTTTGAACGCGCTAATCTCAGGAACTACTGGTCCGATTTGAAAAATTCTTTCAGTGTTAGATAGCCCATTTATCGAGGAAGGCTTTAGGCTATATAACATCACGCTGCAACTATTAGGAGCGAAGAAATAA
>NWSH02000505.1:7857118-7867545 GCA_002382865.2 Heliothis virescens
ATGAGAGTAGAATCATATTTTTTTAACATCTTCTCGAACAGTCTTGGAAAATAGTCTGACAGTTGTTTCTTTTGCTCCATTGTGATAACTTCAATCTTTCAGTTACGAATCAATTGGTACCCTTTTGGTCTCTGGATGTCAATCCAATAGGCTAGCTTATTGTCCTTCTTCACTAATTTCTAATCTTGGATAGTTTCTTTTTTAGTTAGGTTTTGATAGATGGTAACATGAACCTCACAATTACAGGACTTTCTTAACAAGTATTTCCATTTTGACAGGTTCCATGTTAACCAAGGCATATCTTCGTCAAAGTTTTTTTCCTATTTTTCTTAAACATGTTTAACATAGGACTTCAGGTTCTTCTTATTATGGTCAATAACACAGCTAGTCATTCGTTATCTTAGTTTTCGATATGCAAAGTAGTTCTTCGGCTAAGTCCAAAGAGATTGAACTCTTTTCTTCTGTTTGTTGCTGAGTTCACACAAAGCTTCTAATTGAACTTCGTTAGATTTGCACACTAATTAGATGTCGACGGATCCAGTGCTGTTGTATCGATTCAACAGCAAAGTGTGTCTACGAATTGTTCATACTTCTTTGCTTGATCTCGGCTTAATACCAGTAGTGCATTTGCCACTATATTGTTGTAACCCCGGCTGTCTATTTATGAATTTCTGTTTCTATAGCACTTGCCATCTCATTGTTTGCTATGTAGTCTTCCAAAAACTTATTATTTTAATTTCTGAATCATTTAACTGTATGTAGATCGTTATAGATCTTCCCATTTTTCAAGTCTCAGCACAGAAGAACATTTTAAATGTCAAGTTTGTACAAATCAGCCTAACAAACTCATAATTCTTAACTCACACGCACGGTTAGTGTTGTCCTTCAGTTGAGAAACATTATTTAATTTTTCTGCAAATTGTTTAATTCAACAACACACGCGCGCAAGTAGTGCGACAAATTGAAGCAGCATCAGCGTCGTCGATATCTCTGGTTGGGGTTTACTTTTTATTAAGGAGTCGTTTTACGTTACAAATAGGCAACGATTCAGACGTGTTCTTTAATTACATCTAAGTTGAAGACTTTTATTTTCTATTTTTTAATATAATAAAATAAAAATACATTCCAAAGCTGGAATCGGACCCCGTTTTATTATAATAAAAAAAATTATATTTTAACTCACAACTTCTACACAAAGTATACTGTCATTTCGCCTAGTATATTTAAGTCCAGCTAGTAGGGCGAACCAATAATGGTTGGTGGCCGCGGGTTTTTTATTTTTTATTAAAAATGATATTTTGTATTAATTTCAATAGAAAAACTCAGAAAAACTCGTTAATAATGTTAAGATAATTCAACTTTAAAATTTTGAACTTTGAAGCATCATAGGCGTCAAGGCCGCAGGGATACGCAAGCAATTTATATGTTGTCATATTAAGAACAATAGGTACTTACCAGAATATAAGATTTAGTTGCTATACTTTGATACTGAACGGAGAAAAAAAATAAAATAGATTTTCTCCCATACATTTTTATTTTCGATATTTTTTTTTTACGTGAAGGAGCAGTTTTTTTGAAAAGTTGTAGTAATAAGTATTAATCAGTGTTAAATTTCCTATACGAAACAATTTTTAGTTGAGTTAAATATGCATTTTCGATCCTATGTCCACCTTTTTGAAAATCCGGACCACTGTGCGGCGCTGTCGCGGTGGTGGCACCCGGGTTGCGCCACGGTGCGCACGCGACGCAGCGCCACCGCGCCGTCGCCGCCGCTCGCCTGACTGACTCATGCCCATGGATTCCTGTTTTGTACCAACTACCACGGTACTATCACCGTAACATTATGCCCAAACGATCTGCCAACGCATTGTCTTTGAACTTACTGTTTGGCGATAAATGTCAGTGTTGATTTACAGTTGTTAAACCTCGACGACCGGCGCATTGTGAACCGTTCTCTGAATATTATATTGTTGGCTAAATTATGATTCGGTAAAATTATTATTGCCACTTTATTACAACAACTTGGCAAAAGACAATCTAAATAGGGTAGTGGTGGCGTGGCAAGTGATTTAATAAATTGCATGCCTATTTACGAGATGTTACAGAACCTTTGTAGGAGGTCTTACGGATTATGTTAACCTGTAAATACGACAATGTATATGTAAAAACAATATATACCTATATATATTTAAGTCTCTCAGTTGGTAGTAAATCTTGAACAGTTCTTTTTGAGTTAAGAAGGAATAATTGACACTGTGTGTGTAAGGTATGTCTCAAGTATGTACGGTGTAAGGTACCGATTAACGCAAAAACACATATTCACGACAATGAAATACCTTACTATTATTTTGTGCTTAATACTTACATCGTAAGTCAACACTTCTCGTAATACGACAGTATCTTAAGTTTCAGTTCTCTGGTGGGACCACAGCTGCGTCACTAATAAACAAGCGCCGTCTCTGGACTGTCATATTGTGCGAATATACGATGCAGTTACAATATTGAACCTACGTATCGACCTAATCAGATAGTTCTATTGTGAATACAAATCTTATTTTTCATTCAATTAAATAGTTACCTAATGGGTTCTGTTTAAAGCTCTAACGCAATCTTCTCCTGAAAGTGTTACTTCTATTACGGTGTCTATCGGTGATGAGTGACTGTTATTTTCATGGGCATCTCCATAATATTCTTTACAACTGGCCACAGATTCACAAGCATCACCTTTCGATCGTTAACCGGGTACAACCCACACGCGGTGTTGCAAATGTCGCGCACGCCTGGAGCCCATACGCCACGTTCGACATATTGTTTTGTAGCTATCATTTATCACAATTAAAAGTTTGTCTTTCTGGCAATATATTATAGAGATGGATTTTGACTGTGATCATTAAAAATAATTTATATATAAACTTCGCGAGCGTTATTTAGTGGGGCGAGAGAGGCATACGGCGATTGACGCGCAGAGACGCGCGCCTGCTCAGGTACTTACTTCGCGGCCGGGCTATACCGATTTTATTGCGATCTTGATTAATATTTATGATTCAATTCTTTGTACCACTCGTGAATTACATATGACAGTACGGTCCGCAAGTCCGCACAGACCGTAATTTGATAAATCGGTTTAGGCAAACTCTTAAGTATTAGCGATTCGCAACGCTTTTCCACGGGTGATGTAGGTGTGCAAGAGTCGTAAAATCAGCATGAATCATGATTAAATATAACAGTAAATAACTCGCAAATAAACCCATATTTTAAAATTGCTTTCACCCTTTATTAGGTTTAATTTGTCAAAAGAGGAAAACGACGCAGCTTTCCAATATTTTCATAGGCACAGTCTAATTATACCTACTACTAGGTAAGCAATAAAGGTGCTAATGCTTTCTTCCTGAAGAGTTCTGTCGCGAGTGTTGATATGAAAGTAACAATCGTCGCAGCCTGTTGCAGCTGCCCACCCACTTTGCGTCATCTGATAGAACAACTTTCTCGGTTTTTTTGTTCAAATTCAAAGGGTAATCCAATCTGACAAGCACGAATGATTTGCGACAATTGTCAATCATGTACCTACTTACAAATAAATCTGAGATGCCAATAATTACCTAAATACTTATGCAAATTCCCGCACGTGGTGCTATTAGAAAGTTGGGAAAAAATAGTGGGTTGTTCTGAGTGATGGACAGCTGATAGTGGAGTGCGGACATGTCCTCGATGAGACGGAGCGGCTGACGCGGCGGAGCGACGCCCGGTAGCCGGCAGCAGCGGCTCATAAACAAACGCTCCTGTTTGACAGATACAATCAGCGTCCGCGCGCCGCCGATTGTCAGCGAGCCATTCTATTGTGACAGCCACGAACTGTGCCAAAAAGAAAAGTCATTACAATTAACCGGTTACATTTTTAGTTCAACTAAGGTGTTCATCTATGTGCACGGTAGCTACACTTACTCAGGTATCCATAACATTCGGTACATAGAGTATAAGAATCATCGTAACCACTCAGCGAAACAAATTATTTAGCAAAACAATACACATTTAAGTAAATTACTCCGGACAAACCGTTTTCCCAAATATACTGAGAGTCATCATAATATCTATCGCAAATGCAAGTGCTGAGGTCGATGTTTGGATAAGTGTGAGTGGATTTTACAAGATATTTTTCATAACATACATAACATAAGACAATCGTATTAAAATCAAAACAAAAGCTGAGGACATCAGTGTTCGCAAAACTTTTTAAACTATAATTTTGTTTGTCATATTCTCATTCACGCCGTGGTTACAGTGTTTACGTCTTTACCTTTGTTGTTTCACAAAGAATAAATTACTTATCATTTTAAAAGGATTATTACGGTATTGTTCAACCAGACACTACTTACTTTGAATCCAAAACAGTAAATATAATTTTTTATACAGAGGAAAAATAACTCGGTAATTTCAGAAGTCATCAACTTTAGGTCGTTAGCTATACATACATTATGAGATATTTGTTTAAATACTGAAACTCTATTTTAATTCTTTGTTAAGTGGAGCGCACTTTTATCTGTCATCAAGTCTCCTAAGAATGTCTGTAAAGGTCTGCCACAGACAGTCTAGATATTTCTAGAAAGTTGAACACAATGTCTGCTAGCTTTTTCTGCCGGGTAGATTAATAGCAGTATATAAGTAAATATCTATCCTATGGATATGTAGATATTGCTTGCCTTCTTTACGTCGCCTTGCGATTGACAACATTTTTATTTTTTCCATTTAAGGATGGTTAGTACCTGATGTAATTTGTAACAGTAGACCTTGCATTCTTTTTAGAAACATGCAAGTAAAGTTATGGGGTGTATATGTCACCGGAAAATAACAAGATCCGTATATTTATAACTTTCCTAGGAAATTTATAAACTTCCGTAGGATTCTAAACGGGAGATAAATTGTATTACTTTACGTCCTTATTTTCGTAAGTTTATCAATTTCCGACGTCACACGGTAAATTTATAAACTAACGGATATCTATTCGTAAGATTCTAAATGGTTCGACCAATCACAGAAGCTCATTTAAATATACGCATCTTTGAAATACGTAAAATAACACACTGCTCTCTGATTGGTCAATGTTCATAGCGGCACTGCTTGTGTCCATCCATAGACTTCAATGGCGGCCGCAAGGAAGGAGAAGTGACACGTGACAGTCAACCAATCGGATCATGCGTAGTGCTTACTTATTATTTTACGAGTGACTTCAGTAAGTCACTCGTAAAATAATAAAGTAAATTGTGAACGTAAAATAATAATTATTTATCTCCAGTTTAGAATCTTACGACAGTTTATCAATTTACTAGGAAATTTATAAACTTACGGATCTTGTTATTTTCCGGTGACATATATACGTTATGTTCATTCTTTTCAGTAATGAACATTACGTATATGAATTCAAGTAAATCTACTGTCGTATATTGAGTCCTTCAAGGCAAAAGTTTTGTTACAGCACTTAGCAGCACTCAAATTGTTTTGTTATCCGCCAGTCAGTGCTGCGCTTGACACCCGGATACAAGGAGCCCAGTAACAAAGCTTTAATTAACCATTATTATAAACACAATGCAACATTTAATAGCGTCGTGAATTAAAAGGCTCCGTTAGCCTGCTATTTATGAATTGATCGACTTCTGTCCGGTGACGAAAGCAGACCACTTCGTGATCAACGGTGCTCCAAAATCAATGCTAAACACAGTTGTCCCAAGCTTATCTTTACGACTGGATTGTATGGGTACCCACTTACAGCGGAATTTTAATTCGTCATGAATTCTTTGTATCTTATCTGACCTATTGAGATTGAGTTCAAAATATTTTATTCGTAATGAGTGTAAATTTCTATTTGACGTTTTTGTGAAGTGGTTATTGATACTTTGAAAATGGTAAGGCGATTATTTTGTAAATAAAAACAAATGAAAAATACTGGTCCAATAAAATTTATAAGCTTCAAAGGTACACATCAAAGGAGAACAGCACCTAGCACCAGTATATTTAATACTTTCTTATATTGTATAAAACAAAATTGGGAGCTATAAAGGTAATAACTTATAAATAATAAAGATTATACTTTACTTACAAACGAGCAAAACGTTGTTTATTGCGGGCCCAGCACACGATAGGCTAATAACCTGTCGCCACTTACGAGTTACGCGTAGTCGTGACCTTTGACCTATCATTCACTGCTTTACTGTCGCTAGTTGCTACCGACCGGTAGCGTAGTAAACATTGCCACAAAATAACTATACTAACTAGATAACACTATAATCAACAGTGACAAGGATTTTTTTATCTCTAGGAAATTAATAATTGACTGATTTACAATCATTGCAATTAAAAAAAGGTACATTGCAACATGGACATAATCAAATTAAAGAAGCTGAAATAGAATTAATTCTCTAATATTATTTGTTTCTTGTGATTTGAAGTGACTTTCAGACGAGACGGTTAAAAAAACCACTTCGACGAGGATGGGATTCGAACCCACGCGTGCAGAGCACATTGGATTAGCAGTCCAACGCCTTAACCTCTCGGCCACCTCGTCTTTTACATTTGGATACCAATATGAAATCCAAAGTCTACGCGGTGGTATGAATCCAATATTAATTTTGTCTTCAATAAAGAAAATTTAATTAAAGTAAAATGTCGTCAAAACATGTACAGGAGACATACGGCTTATATCTGTCACCGGAAAATAACAAGATCCGTAAGTTTATAAATTTCCTAGTAAATTGATAAACTTTCGTAAGATTCTAAACTGGAGATAAATTTTATTATTTTACGTTCACATTTTCGTAAATTGATAAACTTACTGAAGTCACTCGTAAATTAATAAGTAAGCACTACGCATGATCTGATTGGTTGACTGTCACGTGTCACTTCTCCTTCCTCGCGGCCGCCATTGTAGTCTATGGACACAAGCAATAAACATTGACCAATCAGAGAGCAGTGTGTTATTTTACGTATTTCAAAGATGCGTATATTTAAAAGAGCTTCTGTGATTGGTCGAACCATTTAGAATCTTACGAATAGATATCCGTTAGTTTATAAATTTACCGTGTGACGTCGGAAATTGATAAATTTACGAAAATAAGGACGTAAAATAATACAATATATCTCCCGTTTAGAATCCTACGGAAGTTTATAAATTTCCTAGGAAATTTATAAATATACGGATCTTGTTATTTTCCGGTGACATATCCATGCAAAGATTAATTTTATCAATGTTCAAAGTTTGAATAGATAGATAGATAGATAGATATTCTTTATTAGGTACACCAGTTTTTACATTTTTGATCTTAAAACTAATAATAAAGTAGGTGACATAATGGGCGGTCTTATCGCTAAGAGCGATCTCTTCCAGACAACCTTAGGATGGATCGAGATGAGAAGAAAAAAACTATATGGTAGGCAGTTCCGCAATGTGTGCAACCAATTCATATTGATATTCTATTAATACCGCAATACAATGCCATGCCGTATAGGTACTCAAAGTACATATTTTATGGTCCTAGACTATATTATTGCTGATCATGTGATATCCGGACAGGGTCCTTATCTTTATTGCCTTTCTATCTTTGTTCATGTTTGCCTTCTATCGATATGTCAATTTAAAATCAAAATATACGCATATAAGATGGAATCAATTGTATGGCAATTGTTTACTTTGTTCGTTATCTGTACTTCCGGAGACGTTCGAGATCATTAGTATTTAAATACGTATTACGTATGCTCTGCCGCTAAGTTTGGTATAAATAATGAGGTACATTTTGAAACATTTGTTTGACTTAGTCGGAGCCCCGCGAAGACATACTGATTTCCTAAGATTGAACCACCAACCACTTAACAACCACTTTTGCTAAATTGTTGTTTTCAAAGTTTTAATTAAAAAATTAAATTAACAATCTATTACGAGAGAAATATTCTGTATTTTAATTTTAACAAATTAATTGTCCTTTCAACTGTGATGACGTTTTTGTGTTCGGGGGCAGACACGTCCGGGTCACAAGTCTTCCAGCGCGGCTCATGTATGGCCTTTGTAATGTGTGTCCACATTCTAGTTGGCTACGCACGATCCACTGCCCTCCCGAATATTTTCTCGTAGGTGACAGAAAAAATCAAAGAAGTAAGTTGTGTCGGGGGTTGTTCGCGCACGGTCAACAATTTACATTCCTCACGACTTGAGGTCGGCATGCCGGGGTCGGGTCGATTTCTACATGTAAAGGATCATAAAAAATCGTGACAAAAGAAATCATTAGGAATTTACAGAAACTTGCGTGGTTCCACGAAATGGTAGTTAAACTGACCATAGCATTTTTTGTGGAAATTGGTATACATTTTCAATTGATGAGAGGTTGTTGGGTTGTTCTAATCAGATGAGGGCACGAGTTAAACAAATAGCTGGGAGTAAGGAGGAGGCGGGGCGCGGGCGCCGGGGAGCGGTCGGGCAGGATCAGGAGGTCACGCAGCGTGCAGTGGCTGCCCGATTAGTTAGTGGTTTAGTACGTCGTGCAGCCTCCAGCTGACTACTGGATCTACCTGACTACTGGTACAATGCACTTACAACAGAAACCACACCTTCCAAATAAAATACAAAGGTACCAGTTTTTTTTCACTGGTTTTTGGCAATTATTTATACAGGTCAAATGTAGCGACGGCTCAATTTTTCCTAATGATCTCCTCACTCGCTATTAACAAGCTAAAGACATATATTATAGTGTGTCAATATGTTTTTACTTAGGTACAGGGCATTTCAGTCCTCAAGAATGACGTTCTATCTGTGCCTCTTTTTTGTTTAATTACCATAATAACTTGATTTATTTACAAAATAATTAAGTGAAAACCTAAGTAAGTATATGTAATATGGTGATGTAGTTAATTAGGAACTCCTACTCTTTTGATAATCTGTTCTGTGGTCTCATTTCAATATCGCAGAGTAGCGCGATACCGATACCGGTCAGAAAGCGGTTACATCAGGCTATTGTTTCAGTTTATTGACTTTGCTCAGATAAGTGAGCTATTAGCCTCCGATCGGCTCTCGACAAATTTGGCAATACATTTGAGTTCCTCCGCTTCGTGCAGGATTAATGACATGATGTCGCAGTACAGGCCCCAGGCATTCAGAGCTCGTAAGCCATTGTATCAACTGTTGCGATGATTTTGATTTACCATTATCAGAAGAGGCCAATACTGTTGGAAATGAAAATACTTCAAAAATGAGCAGGCTTTATTTTGATAAATTGTGTAGCGTCCCGTCGTGAGTTATTTTGGGAACCTTAACTTTTGTCAATCATCACTAGTAAGCACGTGACAGAATATTTCAACCATTCATTTGAATATTTCAATCGTGGTCCACTATTTTTCCTCTGATGTATATATCGTAGACAATAAAACATATGTAGTTATTTAGAAAACGTCAAAGATAGTATCACCGAAAGGAGAAACTTAAAATCCATACACAATTGGGCCCTGGATGTACAAGGCTGGAATTTGGTCATAAGTTAGAGTATATAGGAAGGTTTCAGGAGCGTGAGTATCACGTCTTTCAGCAATGGCCAAATTGTTAAAATCAGACAAAGTTGTTTTTAAGGTTAAGTTTGTGTTCAATGTTCCCGGTATATGTTGTCTTTTGTATAACTAGATGGCGTTGCCGCGTTTAAAAGCGAGCTATGGTTTCGTTACAAGGAATAGTAAAATTACATTTTGTAAAAATCAGCCAAGAGGCTGTTTACTGCTTAACCGGACAATCATATACATGCTAGTCCGGTTAAGCAGTAAACAGCCTCTTGGCTGAACTGCGAGATGCCCTACCTAAAAAAAAAAAAATATTTGTTTTGCTATCATAAAAAATATGTGTTATATCAGTTATTCTGAAGAGAAATAGGATGGACACTGAATCAGTTGGAATGAATTGTTTTCATACTAGCAGTTACTCGCGGTTTCACCCGCGTCCTGAGGGATATAGTTCAAACATTTTATGCTGTCCTGGTATATAGTTAGCAGTATCTTCGACACTCGATTATTAGTATGTTTATGTAAGACTAGCTTCCGCCAGCGATTTCACCCGATTTCCCGTGGGAACTACTGCGCGCACCCGGATAAAAAGCCTATAGCCTTCCTCGATAAATGGGCTATCTAACACTGAAATAATTTTTCAAATCGGACCGGTAGTTCCTGAGATTAGCGCGTTCAAACAAACAAACTCTTCAGCTTTATAATATTATAATATAGATAATATGTTGTCCTGGTACAATAACAAAAAGAGAGAGACAGAGCGCGTGGTGGAATATTGTTGTCTTTGTCACTTCGTGCGTGACGTTATTGACGTGTCATTTGTTTTTAAAAAATTCAAAGCATTTTTATAAGTGAGTGAGAGAGACAGAGCGCCTATTGCAATATTGTTGTCTTTGTCATTT
>NWSH02000505.1:7870660-7896821 GCA_002382865.2 Heliothis virescens
AAAGCATTTTTATAAGTAAGTGAGAGAGACAGAGCGCCTATTGCAATATTGTTGTCTTTGTCATTTCGCGCGTGACGTCATTGACATGTCATTTGTTTTTAATTATTTGAAAGCATTTTTATAAGTTAGAGAGAGAGAGTGACAAAGCGCCAATTTTATTGCAATATTGTTGTCTTTGTCATTTTGTGCGTGAATCTGTCATGTTGGAAACTTGACATTGACATTTAGTAAGAATATATATGCACAGAAATCGAATTATTTTCTACATTTGGCCATTGCTAATAAAGATAAAATGCAAATTATATTAATAATGGATAATTGACGATTATTTTGGTACATATCTCATTCGTGTACGCCAAAATGGTTTTCAGGCCCAGATTAAGGTATCTCCTTTGGGAACCGAACGTTAATGTCGTCTGCAACAACTAGGTTCTTCAGTATGCGTGTGCGCGCTAGACTAAGCTCCACTAAACAAATACAATAAAATTGGTATTGTATAATAATTTCGTAATTTGTAAGCTAAATAGTTCTGAAACACGTTTCTATTGATCATACGTGCTATTATTTGCTGTAAAATTTTTGTATCCAGCCATTTTACCGTGAAAACATTGATGAAATATTAAAATTATCGTCATAGAAAATATCCATAAATAAATCTTTGCAGTTTACTAATTTGGTTAATGCAGCTAAGACGCCCTTGTTATTATGTCCCAGGCTGAGTTGTCAACGCATATGCATTGCTATTGCTTTAGCATAACTTTGTACTTTGCCATAATTAAACTGCAATAAGATGTCCGATGATCGGAATCCGAAATCTATTTTTAATAAAATATTGTATTTCTATAGGTCCTGGAACGTGAACTAAAATGTCAATTAAATGAAAATAGTCGCATGCGCAAATATAAGCGATTTTTTAACTCCTTTATTTATTCAAACAAAAAAATATTAATTAATTGATTACGTGGCGTAGGATGAAGAGTACCTAATTAACAAGTGTTTGATTAAGTTGTATTAAGTAAATCATGTCTACCTACTGCGCGTCATATAATAAATATTTTTAGAACGAACTGGGTTTCAATCATTGTAAGGATGCATACTGAACGAATTACACTGTTTGCCATGAAAGGAAAAAATAGATTTATATAGCAAAAAAATACTGCTCCAGGTGAGGCTCGAACTCACAACCCCGGCATTGCTCACGAACACTGTCTTATAAGTACCGTGCGCTAACCAATTGCGCCACTGGAGCGATGATCGGGCTGGCCAAATTACAATGTGGTTGCCACGTGCCCCCTCCTCCTCGACCCTTGCTGGTCCATCCATTCATGAGGAAGTCGTAGTTGAATGACTTTGAGTGTTGCGTCATAATTTATGTAAATTATTAAAGTGTATGTAGTTAGGACGTATCGTATTGTTTCACACTTGTTTAATAAATATCCGTATCAAATACTCTAGTACTATTATTAATTAGTACCATTTCCCATAGAAAAATTGTAGCGACAGAATCAGTTTGTTATCTCGTGACCATGTACCTAACTATATTAATTATTATCAGTAATGCCGTATGTGTTGCTAGTTAGAATTTTATCAAACAACATGACTTGGCATTTTTATAAATTAAATTGTATCTATGATTGGTAGTTCCATGTAAGAGTTAATTAAATTTGAATTGTATTAACTTTGGTTTCGCATGGCTCCCTTGTGCCCTAAAGAAACTGAGCATTTTTCGTTTCAGAATAAAAAAATATATCCTTGCCACTCCCTCTAATCTTGGTCTAATAAATTTGGTCTCCGTCGGTTCCGCCGTTTGAGCATCAAAAATAATAAAAATGTAACAAACAAAAAAATCCCTAACGGGTTCGTATGTAAAATATTTTCTCCACACAATTAGAAAAACAATATTCAAGAATAATATTTTTTATTGTTTTCATGAAATAAAAAATAAATGTTGCGATAAGTATCGAAGTGGTAGTTTTTGCCACACATTCCATGCTATGGTGAATTATGTCGCAATATTTTCCGCCCATGATTCACTCTACTCAGACATCGTAAACTATGTAGGTAGGTAAGTTATATACTACGTTTAGATCGTAGATATGTTCAGAAGATCTAGTCAAATCGACGAGAATTATTGAAAAAAATCCGTTTTCTGAACTTGAATACCATGAAACAAATTGATAAAAACATCGACGTGAGTAAGTACCCATAATACTATTAACGTAATCATTGAACAGATACGGTTTGTACCGAAGATCATAGCTAGTTGTAGCGGCTACAGCAGTCGGGCTCGGCCGGTGCACACCCGCGCTTGCGGCCATTCGATTAGCGCACCACAATGATATGTTAATGGCCTATCGAGAAATATAGTTTATTGTTCCCAGACCTCAACCGTGCATCCAGCTACGGCTGCTACCAGTTATTCGTCGGTGTAACTTCAACATCGCTGCAAGCACAATTAATGATTTGTATCTATATAATTATTTTGTATCGTGTTATGGGAATAAGCGTAACAATATATTAGGTTCCTATGTGGCAGCGAAGACGTAGGTGATTTATTAAGTAGGTACTTAATTACTATGATTAGACTGAGACCTGGAATTGAGCAGTCTTCTAGTGCGTAGTACAATATTAACTTTGTTATTATTGTGACTCTTAGCCATTGCGATTTTTATTTGTTTACTCAAATACTCATACTTATCCTAAACATTTCATTATTTTCGTGTAACCAATTTATCTCGGCACAACGGTAGCGTGATATAATTTACGAGGTGCGTAATACTACTTGAAAACTATAGGTATTCCTAGTTGATGTAAATTATTAAGTTTTAATAATAATTTTGTAACTAAATGAAAGCTCAGGTAAGCGCATTTAAGCAATTCATGCGAGAATTGCGTCGTACGAGGTGGGCTAATGGTATTGCGTAGAAATATCGAGCGGCGGCAAACTGACTGATCAGGCCGATTGAGCAGGACAATTGCCCTTAATGAAAGTAATTAACACGATGCGATCGGCCGGCATCGATAGCGAGCCGCCATGCCACGCTGCGCAAGCGCAACCGACCGCGCAGCCAGACACCACAATATGAGCCTAAATCAACCTACACACGCTCCGATTTAATTAGAAAATAAATCAGTCTGCTATTACACCCAATTCACTTACTATGGGATGCAGGACATCTGTACCTGGTCCTCCGATGACATGTGAAAGTTACGACTCGCTTGTCACATTGCCAGGTTTATTACTGATCTATTATTATAAGTGCACATTGATATTTCTCCCACAGTAAGGTGCAAGTTTCTCAACGCAATTTCTATTCAACAACAGGTAGTTGCGCTGCAAAACATTTTTTCTGTGTTCATTCAAGCCGTTCAAATTCTCAAAATCAGCTGATTCAGGTAAACAGGTTACTCAAATATAGTCGGTTTGTTAAGACGATTTCGGAATCATCGGTTGACTGCGTGAGAAAGTAACTAACCACGAACATCATGTCAAAATGCCAATATGTATCATGTATACTTTACCTACGTAAAATGATGATGACGAATGAATTAATGATTAGGTGAGATTGGATTTCGTTAAATTTTGTTTTTATGCGGCATTTATGGGTTTTATGGCAGCAGTAACTGCAACTTATCTAGTTTTCGATAAACTTTTTAGATTCCTTGTGAATATTTATCATATTTTTCATTTTACAGTAGGTAGGTATCTATCTGACGTACCTACTTAGAGGCAGTTGAAGGTTAATTCATAATAATGTTGTTGTCCACAAACATTAAATAATTCGTGGAATACGAACCGACAAGAAGTACTACCCACCTTTGTTTGCTCATATTTTCCAATATCAAGATGTGTGTAGATCAAGGTTACCGCTGCATTTATCTTTTATGGGCCTGTAAATCAAGAACAAATTCATCGATAAAATGGTATAAAGCTAACAGTGCGACTTGTTGATCTGTTTATTTATGATATTCTACACTTATCTATGCATATGTAAATACATAAAATAAATATTAACTATGTCCCGGCCGAATTATTCAAGGTTAACTGTTGAAGTGTAGGAAAAATTTACGTTATTTAAAGTATTGACGTTATAAATAAGATATCATGAAATCTATGTTAAGGAATCACTAGGTTAGGTACCTACCTATATTTATCGCGTGCGACTTCAGGGTCTCTTAAGTTTCGGTCTGATGTTTGAGTCGTGAACTTACTGCGAAAGTAAAAAAAATGCGCAAGCGAGTCGAGTGGTAGTGTCGGATTTAAATGGGCCATCGGTATGCGACAACGCCCTCCCTGCAATGTGTTGACCAGCACTTTATCAAGGTTGCAGCCAGCACGTGACACGCACTACTAAAATGTAACTGAACTGCAAATTACATCCCAAGGTGTCACGTGTGACAACTAAGTTGTATTTTTGTTTGAACCGTGATATAATAAGTTCAATGAAATCAATTCCATAACAACAGAACGTAGGTATATACCTATTACTACTTACAATTCTCCAATATCATAATAATATGTTTACTTAGTACCTACGTCCGATGCACCGTAGGTAGAATAGTAGTTTTAGCTTGCACTGCATTTGTTACTTACACCTGTGCTACGTTACAATGCTTCGCAACTTGATTATTTTAAAATCAATTGACTAATCTTTTTCTAACTTGTGCATATACACTGGGGATTAATCAGAATAAAAAGTGATGCCGTCTACGTAAATCTAAGGATGCGATCAATAAGAAAATCTCCATATCGGTGGTTATGGGAGGTTTTATGTTCAAGCACGACCGTATCGTCAATGTAAAATGAACGAGACAATAAAAATAAGATCGAGTTCGGCCAGCAAATATAAAAGAATTCCTCGGCGAACGATGAATGAATCTGGGCATCATTCTCAAACAAGCATGTAGTTCGTTTTGTTTGATTATGTGTCCGTAATGAAAAAGCGCGTCTGGGCTCAGGTGCGCACCTGTTGAGGCGCCGAGGCCGTGGGATACGGCTCATGCAGGTAAGGAGACGCGCAAAAACCGACCTATTGTACTTACGATTTGCTTGCACCGATCTAGGCAGATTGATTAATCTGGGATTGTTATGTAGGACCTCTTTCCTAGCCATGAGATTCGCCTTTTCTAGCCAGTAGCATAACTTCACACTCTAAAGAATCCCATAACCTTACAATATTTGGAAAGGTAAAAGGGCATTCGACTCCGATGGCCTCCCATTTACAATTATGTTTAGGTAATTAAATGATGGTAGATAATTTCCTATATCATTATCATAGTTGATGATGATTTTATGTGATGAGGAGGAGGATCGGTAAACCTACTCCATTAAACACTTTGCTTAAATATAAATTGTGCATCTAGTAAATAGGCAGTGAAACCTGCGTGATATGCAGTCTGCTGACAAGATTTTGTTTTTGTTTGCCATACAGGGGCGGAACATAAAGAAAGCACGAACGCAACGCTTTTATGTGTAGGCAGAGGCCCAGTCATATATGTACGTTCCGTGTTTCAATTTTTGCCCATATCTGGCCGCGGCGTTGTGCCGCCGCGTGTAGACAGATTCAGATATGCTAAGAACGTGCAGATCGGCGAGGCAGGCGCGAGCGCCGCTGCAGCGCCCGCGATGTAGGCGTGAACAGCGCGCACCGGCCGCAGCCACTCGACCTGCAGATTTATGCACACAGTTCCAACACTACCTGCACCCTGCGCAAGCCACATACCTACAGCATAACGCTTCAAACCCACTCACGAATTTGCTAGCCGTCTATCCCACGTACAATGCTTCCCGTCTATACCGAATTTCTCCTCGTATTTATCTTAAACATTTTTCTTACCGTAAGGCGTAAATTTTTTACCCTAGTATTGAATAATCGGGTATGTGTGATTTAATGCGTTGTTGATTTTATCCACATTCTTCGCCGTTGTACAATACGCCGACTGGCGCAATGCGAAATTCCATTAAGCTTTTTGAATACGAATAAAAGGAGATTTTGGAAAAAATCCGACGCTGCTCTCGAACAGGTTATTGTTCAAGGTTTAAAGAGGAACAATCGCACTGTTGTGTTTCCAGTTAACCGTGACAAATGCGTTGTTTAGTTTACCTGTGGACTTCTTTGTTACTAAGTTATTTCACTTACTGGCATGATTGTTTTATTGATTTCTACTTAAATCAAATTATTTAATAGAGATTCATTGCGTAACGTATTCAACGTCTTGAATTGCCTATAGGGACTATGTATTAGGTTTAATTTACTAATCATTTTATGAAACAAAATAACATAATGAAAGTAGGTACTAAATGGATAGGTGCCGCATATCCTGAGTAAATAAGTACATGCATAATATTCTAAAATAAATTGCAAATTTCTTATAATAAAGTAAAACTAGGTTAAAGTCCTCTGAACTCTAAAACTCACGTGTTTTTAATACATAATATAATATCTTTGGGTTTGCAATAAATCTATCCAGTATTGCTTACTGTGCTGATTCACTGTGTAGTAGTTTTGTACCGAATAATCAAACGACATGCTCACGTTTCTAGAAACGTGTGACAGAGATTTTGAAAAATGCGTTTCTTATAAATATTGATCACGAGACTAACGAAACACGCGACAAGTCAGTAACCTATGTGAATTTGTATATTGCTTACAACATTTAATGTAGGTAAGGTATACATATTATGAAGAAGTTGCAAGAGGAAATTATAATTTCGACGATTTTGTTAGAGTATCTACCTATATTAAAAGGAATAAAGAATAATTTCAGTTTTCAAATGATGACGACAGTTGCTTAAAACATACTTAGTGGTGCATAAGCAAGTTCTCTGCAACCATGGGTGCAAAGTTTGCCAATGCTTGTGCGTGATTCTGATCTTTGAAACGGTACAATACCTACGTCACGATGATATCATTTGCAATTTTGCATGAGCCATATTAAAAAGAAAGCATCACAACCTTTTATTTTATCTTTCGGCAATATTATTGTGTCTGGTGCCCTTGATGAGCACAAGTCTTCCGTGTTTCATACGTGATGAGGATTTGAAACGAGCATTTTATCACGTGGTCACCGATAGGTCGATGCGATCGCGATGAAGACGGGGATGCGCGATAATAAAACTGTGTTAGTTGGATAACGCACGTCCGAGCAACGTGCGGATGTCCTCGCCAACAGATAAGCCCCCACAACCTGTCCGAGCCTTATCGATGTACCTAAGTTCAGTCAACAGGGCCTATGCAAATAACACGTTCATACAATTTTATTATTCACCTCAACATACAATAACTTGATGCAACCCTGAAGTGTCAATCATGTGTATTCAGATATGTTACCAATGTGTATTTTCACATGTAGATAATAAAATTCCCATTGCAGTCTAGCAAGAGGTTAGTACGTATTTATCATTATTTTACAACAAAAAAAAACTGTGGATCTCGCAGAAATATATCATTAGAATGCTATCGTCAATCTAATCGCAGAAGCAGTTTTAAATTGTAGATATTTATTTGAGACAATTGTGATTGTGGTGGTTTTAATACTACTAAAGTAAGTCTAGGTAATCTTTCTTCAGCTGGTGGGTACTTGGTTCTTACGTCGTAAATTGAGTCTCAATTTGTTTATAGCGGCCAGTGGTGGCCGAACTCGGAGGCAGGTATTGACAGTGACATTGGCTGGTTACGAGTTACGAATGACCGACCACAACTCTGTTGTAAGAACAATGTATTTGGCGCGTGCTCTGTTGGCTTGGCGAAAGTAACAAAGTCGTAGTACAAGTGGTGGGATAAATAGATAGTATACAAATACGCGAAGGTCGCAGTAAGTGGGTCGATGTGAGGCACTTCCGGCCGCGTGGACGGCACGTGCTCGCAGGATGCGCATATGCGCAGGAGACGCCCTTCCGCAGCGCTGCAATTATGTAACGAACTATACTCCCATGCATTATCGTATGTCGTCGCTTACAGTTAGATATCGTGTAGCGTAAAGCACAAAGTAAATATTAATCTGTAGGTAACTAATTAATTTCACAATTAGTTACACAGACTCATGAGTAGCAGAATATAAAGACTGAAACTTCCCACTTCGGTAATACTTCCTCGTGGTGTCAGCGAGGTCGCACTCGATGTATTTATGTGTAAGTAAAGGTATTCTATTTTGGGTACGAGAGATAGTCGTAAAACATCACAATTTACAATTGAAAAGCGGTTACGAAAGCGCAACATAAGGAGGAATATTTCTTTCCAGTTGTGATAAACGACGACATTCATAAAGGTGAAGAAAAAAAATTAATTCGTGAATTCCTTAAGTTATTGGCACAAAAAGGGAAAATTTAAGACGTGCCAAGTCAGACAATGCGGAGTGGTGTTAATCTTGCCACGATCAATAAACTCTCTGATTACACATTCATGGAATACTTTGTGGCGTGTCCCTCCGAGCCGTGCCGCGTCTGTACGCACCCACTATGTGCACCACTGCCTACTTACATTGTAATGTCGTGCTATGCATATAACCGAATGTACGTAATTCTTTAAACGGTTATAAATACTCCTTATTGTTTGTTCAATGAGTTATTTTCTGAATTCGCGTCTTGCCTCGATTAAGTTTCTGTAGAGCTTTACCGATTTGTATTGGAGCAACGCTTTGGTTTACCAAAAACAGCTATACCAAAAGAATAACCACCCAATTTTCATAATTTCTGTGAAAATTAATAAAATGGCAATAATAGTCAAAATGATTTGTTTATGCTACGTATTATCTCATTTGTGAATGCCGCCGTCATTTAGTTTTAACGACCCTGATGACCGAGTTTATTTTAATCTATAAGGTGTAAAGGTATTAATTATTTTATATAAGTGTGTCGATATCCGTTACGAGACATATGGGTCACCAGACGCATAAAATTCGACCAACTGAGCCAGATTAGTAAAAAAAATATGCCAGCTGACCGTTTCCTATGCAGCCGATATTAATTGTAGTAGGGAGGCGGGCGAGGTGACACGGACTAAATTGGCGCATCTGTCATTGCTCACCTAGCCCAGGCGGCCAGCGGCCTGAGGGCCCGTGCCACCGCCGTCATCTGCGGACTGCGCCGAATGCGCTTCTAAGAGTTATTAACTTTTATTGTTTCTGGATTACATATATGTATTGACGCTCAAATTAAACTTGAACACTCTGCTGCTAAAGGAGTGATTTGGTAAACTGTACAAAACCACATTAACTGACAGGTCTGGTGGTGATAAGTACGTTAAACTACGAAATCTATAATTTGTCTGCTATGCTAACGGTCATAGTAGATAGCTATAACTCATGCAGAATTCGCGTCATTACCATATTTTGGTGATGTAAATTATATTCTAGTCAACATTAGATTAGTGACGCGACAAGACAATGCTTGTTAAATAGACAATTGTTTGTGTTTATCTTGAAACAAATTCATTCAACATCAAACATTTTTAAATATAACTCCCTGTAAAATAGATGAATGGAAATAAAGCCTTAGCTCATTCCTATATGAATGATGTTTGTAAGCTTTTCTATGAATGCCGAGCCACGCAACGCGGCGAGACGATCTCACGCGCAACAAAGTCCCACATGTGACAACATGTCGCTCTCTATAGTAAAATCCGATGACACATCTCGTTTCCTCATCGCTCATTTGAAGCCGGTCACCATATAAATGATAATCTCCAAAGGTATTTTATCGTTTTATTATTTCACAATGCCTTACTAACTTCCCTTAATTTAAGTCACCCAATCCTGTGCCCAATCGCTTTCTAGCAACGTTATTATTCCGACCGTGATTTATACGATTGTTGTAATAACGTAGATAAGCGATTAGATATTAATGGCTTTTTAGCTTTTGAACAATTCATGCAAACAAGTTTCTACTGTTTGTGTTACAATCAAAGTCAACATAATAAAGTAATTAACTATTCAGTTGCGTATTTTAGTATTGTTAAGTATGATAGTGGTCGACGGACTTTCGATCGCTTTACATTGAAAAGTCTGAGCCAAAATATGAATAATGTTCAGGTTACGAGACGTCAGAGATCAGCGACCGTAAACCTCCTCAGACACACCTGCTCTCTATTCAGAACGCCAAACAGCGAGCACAATAAGACCTATTCAAATGTTAAACAAAAATGGCGTTCGATAGACAGCAGCACTATATTGAATTAACTCGAAGGCGGAACAATGCTTACATCGATATCTCTACCTACTTTCTTTTCGAGAAAGACAACAAAGTTCCTTCTTGCGAGGACGCTGACAAGCGAGCCGCGACACAAAGAAGATCGACGGCGGTTGCCCGTAGTGCACAAAGGTCAGCTCGGCTCGAGATCACCTTACATCGGTCGCAGCCGCCCGCACCGCGCTCCTCGCGCCGCCATCGCCTACCACTGCGCATCGTGCGCCCGCGCCGCTCTATACTTTTGTGAGTCGACGACGACGAGTATTATCGCGCGATCTGGGAGCGGAGATGCTTCTCATAATGCGTCCAGATAAACCCGCTTTGTGTCGTGTGCTCTCTATAACAAGAACAATATTCCATGAAAGGAGTGCGCAACGCAACAGGTACATGCCCCCGCGATTATCTTCTAGTTTAGGTGACGTGTGGTCGCCTCCTTTCAATTCTCTAACCAAACATTTTTTCCTTTTGGTATAATACAAACCACCTGTAGAATACAATATATACTAAATAACACAAAATACATTTAAACTAGATTAACTACGCCCATGCCTAAGAGTAAAATGTAGCTTTTTTAATTATTGTCTTCTAGATACTGGGTAGGTACCTATCTCCATACTAATATAACAATCGGTAAAAATCCATCGAGTAATCAGCATCAGTTGTGAAAAATTACAAGCTGAAAGCGGTTTCACACGCGTCCGTAGAAATTTCCGGAAAACTCTTCTTATTGCTTCCCTACGACGCGACGTGTAAGGAAAGACTACAAATTATTTTATGCAAGACCCAGTGGTTTCAAACGTACTCTCATCGATCAGTTAACTGACAGTCAGTTTCTTACTGCGTACATGTAGGTACTAACCTAGAAATAAGGAGTAGGTAAGTGCTAGAGAGATTAAATTGATTATATGTATATTAATATATTAATATACTGAACATAAAACGGTACCGATATCTGCACAAGATTATGAATCAAAGCAGTAGTAGTGACCGGGCGCATGCGCCACGAGCCACGAGCCACGACACGTTTAGAAGCACTGAATTAAACAATCACGGCTGACTCATAATACCGGTTGGCTATAAAGACAACTCAAATAATCTGTGTCTAGTTTATTTCTCAGACAAAACGCCATGTTACTGCGATAGCATAATTTAACATTGTTTTATACTTACTCCCAAAGCTTAAACAACATTATCGCTGATTCATAAATCGCTACGAACGGTGATTCAAAATCATCCAATTTGTTCTGTGAATGCGTTGATAGTGCATACAATACATCGCTGCAGTTATCGAAGTTGGTGCAAAAGACGAGGCAGACGCCGATGTCATACAAGTGACATGAATAAAGAATAAGTACAGAACACTAATGATTAGTTACTACTACTACCGCTTAGGGATAAGTGTTTACATAGGGACCATCTCGCGGCGTCGTGATTATCAGTCGTAAGTCTGACCTAAGAAAGCGAAACAAATTGTGCAAAACGTATTGTCTGCGTGTTTATGTTCGTGGTGTGTGGTGCGATGCAGCGGTGCAGCGGTGCAGCGTACCACCACTGGTACCTGCGGCGAGCAATGTGGAGCATGCGATAGAGCGGCCCACCCAGCGCGGTGCACCAACAAAGGCAACGCGACCGTGAAGTGAACGCATTCACGCAATCTGCGCACCAACCCTAATAAGTTATCTACCTACCCGCTGTCCGAAGCGCACTAGCGCCCGGCTCCCGACACACTCTGACGCACTACCTTCATGCTAGTTTATACGTACTGTTTTCTTAAGACTGCCGGCCACTGTGATCATACGTAACTATTCTATAATGTTACATTATATCTGAGATAACAAAATGAGGTTCTTATAATCGCTACACGCGAGGCAGTATCTCCTACATGTTCAGAATTTATTTGATAGCTTGCTATATGGGGGCCATAAACATGGGGCGTATATTGTAGCTGTGTCTCAATTAGTGCGTTTACAGCTGAATGTTGCGCGACTATTAACCGCTTCTGCAGAACATTTTACCCAAACATATAATTATGATCAAATGGACATGATCCTTCTTATCTAAAAGGAGTTTAAACAACATGTAACACTAAATAACACTAGAGTTATACTTAACTTAAATATAAATCGACTATAATTCACCTTAAGATATCGATCTAATTAACTCTATCTAATGCTAATGGCGTTTTACGAGCAAGCGGCTGTAGGCAAATTGAAGTGATTGAATGTGACATGCAAATAGTATAGGTTTGCATACATACACTTGTAGCTGCCAAGTGGCGAGAAATTGTGCGGCGAGTCGAAACAGGCCAGTTGCGAGTCACCGTCTGTGTGGTACAATTAAATCACGAGAAACAACAGCGCTTGCGCAGCTCCCGAGGGTGCGGCCGCCCGCTCGCCCTCGCTACCACCATACCATTCCGCTTAGTTCAATTAATCTATACTAATATTATAAAGCTGAAGAGTTTGTTTGTTTGTTTGTTTGTTTGTTTGAACGCGCTAATCTCAGGAACTACTGGTCCGATTTGAAAAATTCTTTCAGTGTTAGATAGCCCATTTATCGAGGAAGGCTTTAGGCTATATAAATTACCGCTCAACATTAGGAGGAAGGAAATAAGGGAAAATGTGGAAAAAACGGGAAGATTATTCATCCTTTGTAGGGCTTTCGGTTGCAGTTAGCGTGCGAAACGGTTCAGAGATACAAATATAATGTACAAAAGAATTTTACTCTTAAAATGAGCTTAAAAAATTGTCTCGCGACGTATATGTCTATCTTTTAGAGATTACTCTCTAGAACCGTTTTTATGGTAATGCTTTGGTGAAATGAATGCATTATTGTTAAGAGTTGTATCAACACGTAATAATATTAATCTTTAAATCCAAATAAATAATAAATATTGTGTTGGATTCAGAGTATTCATAATCTATACTAATATTATGAGCTGAGAGTTTGTTTGTTTGTTTGTTTTGAACGCGCTATTGTCAGGACTACTGGTCACCGATTTTAAAAATTCTTTTCCGTGTTTGGATAGCTCATTCATGGTGAGGAAAAGGGTAGTTTTATTTTTTATCCGGGTTGTGTCGAGTAGTCTTCTATTTCTTCTTCTATCTTTCTTCTAATATAAAATAAAACTCAAAGTCCTGACTTGATTCATGACTCAACATGCAGGGCCACACCCGTGAACCCTATAAAGCTGATTTTTTCACAGTGGTTCATCTTAGACTCTGACGCGTGTTAAGAAGGATTTTTTAAATTCGTCTCTCTCAGTGGTTGAAATATGGGGTTGAAATTCGTAATGGCGAACCAATTCTAAGTGTACGAATTTTACGATGACTTGGTAAAGAGTTCTTCGCTTGAGCGAATATTTTAGTACCGTGTTCATTGTTGGTCTTATCAATCGGGTGAAGGCTGTGAAAGTGGTGCTTGTCTGGTTAGATGAGACGTTCTGTGCGAGTTTTTTACATGTTCTGTGATTCTGTTGCTCACAGCTACACGTTCGTGCGCTCTGTCGTGTGCTAATCGTTTATGTTTTGGGTTATTGGTTGGTATGAAGGATATGTTTGGTAGATAGAGATGATTGGTATATCTTATCGCTTAGGGATTGAGTTCTCGTTGTCGTGTCGCTGTCTCTCTACGAAATGATGACTACTAGCTGTGATGAGATAGGTATACGGAGAGTGTGGTTGGTAGTGTTGAGTTGGTATGATGTCCTATTTAATGTGGTTCGTAGGTGTATAGTGTGTTTCTGTCCTGGAATTTTACATTTCGATTAGAGTGATTAGTGTATATAAATGTGGTGCGAGCTCATTAGGTTCTGTCAGGTCAACTTATCAAATGTTTTTATTGTGGTGGCGCTATGGGTGTTGGGTTTAAATAAAATGGTTGTTGTGGTTAACTTATGATTTGTCAGTGAATTTGGTTATGCGAGTGCGATGTGGGTATTATGTATTATTACGTTCAATAAGTGGTGTGTGTTGAGAAGAGGTAAGTATTATGACGACTTTGATATTTCTTGGTCATTTAGCTAGTGGAGGCATCGCTATGATACTAGAGATATATATGCTGTGAGGGTATATATAGGATTAGATAATTAGGTCAATGAATTGCTTTGGTATTGTAGGCTTGGATGTACTCAATTAAATGAAGATGTTGAGTTGGTGGTGGGTATTTGTGCGTGTGGCGTCGTTGGTTGTGCGAGGCGGTGATTGGGAAGGGGTAGACGGAGTGCTGAGTGATAGACAGGAGAAGTTGTATAGATAGTATAATGTGGCGTCGGTCATCTAGAGCCATCGCAGTGGTTTATTATCGGTTGGTGTAGTGTATGACGATCCGAATGTATTATGATAGAGTGGTGATAGGTAAGATATTGGGTTATAGCTATATGATGTGAGCTTCGGTCTGTGTCGAGTTAGATGGGGGATGGTGGTCAGAGGGCGCTAGTTCTGTTATAGGTGTTTATACGGGATTAATTCTGTAGTGTGTGTGCGTAGGGTGTTGTTTGTGTATGTTGTGTTAGGATTGTGATGGATATATACCGTGATTATATGAGAACTGGTGGATCGTAATTTGGACTGTATTATAGATATTATCTCTAGATCTGCGGTTGGTGTTCTTGGTTGACGTCTCGATATAGAGTCGGGATCGTGATATATGCTTGCTTCATCAGCGAGTGATTATTGTAGTGAGAGTAGTGTTTGTTGGTGTGTGAGGGCGGTGAGTATCTATATTAAGTTTATGTACAGTAATAGATAGTGTTCGAAGGAATGTATGATGATAAGGGACGTTATAGACATGTGGATGTGAGTGTTTATGTTGTCATTGAATGTATAGGAGTGATAGACTTCGTGCGGTAATTTAGATTGTGATGTGTGCTATTAACTATCTGTCGGTGTAGTAGTTGTGTATTGGTTAGGGTGCTTCGGTGCGGGTGGAGGTGTAGTATTGATTGGTATAGTTTTGATTATTGATGGTATGTAGTTGCAAGCGAGCGTTGGGTGTATATGAGCTCTTGGTGATGTCTCGCTGTTTGAGGACTTTAGCGGTGTGGTGTACTGTATGAGATGTGGTGGTCGTGTGAGCGAGAGTTGTGGTGTATTTAGGTTTTGGATAGATATGGGATCAGTTGCGGTGGTAGTGGAGATGGATTAATATGATGAAAGATTTTAAGAGATGATTGACTGACTTGTCGTTGAGGTAGATAGTGGATGAAAACTCGATTTGATTTTAGGGTGATTATTTATGAGTGGTGAGGGTATAGTCCGGGTTAGTTGTAGTTCTTGAATTTCGAATGTGTAAATTGTTTGAGGAAGGTAGTGTGTAGTTGGCTAGAGTTGTGTATATGTATGCGTTGATAGTTTGAGGATTTTGTAATTGTGGTGATTGAGGTGATAGTGGAGATTATAGTTAGAGGATGTTATTATAAAGCGATATTTATTATAGGATGATATGAATGGATGTGCTAAGATATGTGAGATGTGTATGTTGTTATTTAGGCGTAGGTAAGAGTATTGTAGGTGGGGTGTGCAGAGTGATGGATTAATGTAGATTGTGTTTGTGTGATATATTTTGATTCGCTTAGAGAGTGTGGTTTTGCATTGTGTGATGTGTGTGTGTTGGTCAAGTTAGAGTGTTGTATTTGATATATTTTTGAATAGATGTGATGTAGTATATGTGTACTGTGTTTCGTGAGGCTTATGGTAATTAGTGGGAGAGTGAGTATGAGGAGATGGGACAGGTAAGTAATTGTGAGGAGATATAGTGGTGGTGTGTGAGGTGGGTGCGATTTATTATATCTGTAGGTGGAATATATGCAGGATGGTCGTGACTCGGTAAGTGATGTATGGGTAGAGAGTATGGATGTTTAGGAGATGAGCGGTGTGATGGCTGTGTTTTAATGTTATTTATACGATATAGTTGTTTGTTTTGTGTTTATATAGATGACTTTGTTGTAATAGTGTGTTGTAGTTGTGTGTAGTCGGGTGATTTATATGTAGATATAGCTCTTGTGTAGCTTCATCGTTCAACTTTATAAGAGTATTATATATGATATTGTATGTGTTCTAGGGGATTTGTTGGATATGGGAGTATTGTAGGGATGATTATGTGATTATAAGAGGATAGAGTGTGATACGCGTAGTGTGATGTTCTAGGTAGGTTGGCTTGTGTTGAGAATTTAGCATGTGTGTGGTCTGCTTAATAAAGTGATTGATTGGATATGTGTTGATTGTCAGTGTGTGATAAGTTGATGTGAGATGTGTTATAATTATATTATTTGTTGTGTTTCGTGTGATTTGTATGACTTCGAGGGTAATATGATGTGAGATAGGTGAGAGTCATTGATATAGTTAGAGCAGTATTATACTGGATAGATTATGGATGGATGTAGTGAGGCAGTGTTGTGCAAGGATATAGCTAGTGAGATTGTTATATATATAGGATATAGATGATAATTATTGAGTATTAGGAAGATTGAGTGTGTATTACGGTATATTAGATAAGTGATATCATGAGATGTGTTGTTGAGCTCTAACTAGTATTGGATGTAGTGTGTGGGAATGTGGTGCAGTGTGTGTGTTATAGGATGGTTGTGCGTGGTCTATTAGTTATAGGATTGATAGTGGAGTGGAGATTTTGATTGGTGTATATTGGTTGTGTTTGGATGTGTTTGACGTGCTCGAGAGTGCAGTGGTTGTGAGAGATATTTAATTGATTTTGTATTGGCTGTTTGTGTTGTTTATCTAGGATAAATACTGTCGAGATGTTTTTCTGCTTCGTTATGTCATAGTTATCGACTATTTCAGTTGATCATCTTGGCTTTATTGCGTAAATTGGTATTAGATAGAGCAGATTGGCTGTTTGTCAGTGCGTTTGCTGGACTGACTCTATTGGTGTAGTAACATTACACACCTGAGGATGTTGTTTTGGTGTTGTGATCTAGCGTTCTGGTTTCGTGGTTATTATCTTATGCGTTGTGATTGACTCGTGTATATTTGTGTGAATATATAGACGTGAGTCGTTAATTGCTGCTCATTAAGCTCGAGTAATATGTTAGTAAGGGAGAAAGGTGCCGAATGAAACGATATGGTTCTGTGACATAGTTTTGTAATTTCATATATGAGCGGTGTGATGTTATAGAGATTGCGTGAGAGATCGCTGTTGCCGAGAGGTAAAGGTTGTTTCTCGCTGTGTTGTGATCATTGTATGTAAAGGAGTGTTCAGGATAGGGGTGTTGAGGTGTGTGGCTGTAAGCTATTTGGATGTGGTTGGATGCTGAGTGAGTGTGTGAACTGTCTTTTATGTGACGGGAGTTGGTTCGAGTGGTTCTTCATCGTTTTCTGCAGCAATATTGGTAAATATTGGGTGAGGGTTGGGTGTGAGGGCTATATAAGATGATAGATAGCCACTTGCGTGCGATTGGTGGAGACGGTGTGTAGCATGCTGTGTGTGTATGTGTTCACTATCTGTCGTGGTTGAAACATGATGTGGAGCGCAATAGGTATACATAGATTTGATAGTTATGGGATGTGTAGGTTGTCTGAGATATTGTGTGAGTGTAGATGGGTGTAGTTATCATGTTAGATGAACGGCAGTATTATATGATGGATGATATGTGTTGTAATTGCCTAATGTAATTCAGAAGCTTTTCAGTCATTATGAGCAGATTCAGTAACTTAAGAAAAGTGTTAGTTGCATTTTATTTGGATAGGTTACAGCTTGTGAGGACATAATTTGAGATTATGCCAACGCCATTGCGATGTGCTATGTTCACGTATGAATTTTTTGCACTGCCGGTTTTTTTCCTTTCAAAATTAATTAAAACTGTATGTCGAATACAAAGCAGGCTTAATCACTATTATTATCATGTTAGTGTAAGGGATTTAAAGTAAACAATACGTTTCATAGTATATCAGAGGTGGTTGTGGCTGTTGTTCTTAGGCTTACGTAAACTAAACGATTAAATACTAATAAGTTGCTTAAGTACATATAATACAACAATAAACTTTGTGTTCTTCTATTCCTTCCATAAAGCCGATGTGTTATGATTTTATTTTGTAGGCAGGTAATAGTGGTATCGTATTGAAGAGGTTTAGTTTGGTTTAGTATGAATGATTTGTTATAGAACAGAACATGGCGCGCAGATATAATGTTAACAGTATATCGTATTTATACGAAGCTTAGTGACTGGGAATCGGGAATGATGATTTATAGGCGTTTGTGCTGTTTTACGATAGCTGGTATAGAATGGTCTCTGTTAGAGTCGAGAGACATTGCAATTAATAATATTAACAATAAAAGATAGATGTAATGTAGAGCAGCAGCGATCTTGTTCGCCGATCTCAGCCGGTGTAGCGAAGTTTTTCTATACAATGATTATTTGAATTTGTTATAGTGTACGCGGTGCAGACTTGTTGTGACGCACAGACTAGAGTTATGTGATTGATCCCAAAGCTTTTTGCATCATGCTATGAGCTCTAAGTTTTAATGCTTCGTCTTTAATAGGAAGATTGACAGTTAAAAGCTTGAATCTTAAATAGGTATTTAATCGTGTTTGGCCTTTATGGTACCCAAAAATCATTAGTTAGTTCGTCAATGGTGTACTGTACGGATCCATTTAGTTAAACACGTTAGAAAATCCTTTATACCATTCTTCGTCGTATTTCTTTCTTTCCGTAATGGCTTTTGAGAGATATTTTGGTCTGGTATCAATTATATTATATTTTAGGTGTGTCGATCAGTTGGTGTATGCTTGGTGACGAAGGTGAGGAAGGTTGGTGAGGGCACAAGGTGGGTCCGAGCCATTAGCCGCCGGGTCCGGCCGGCGTGCTCGCCTGCGTTTGTCTCATGCGAACGCCATAAGCTCTTGGTTTGCTCCACTGCTCTTTTATAATCGCTTCAGTATTGTTTCGACTCCATTATATTGTCAGAATATAACTCCTTCGGATAAATTTAAGCGTCGTTGAGCAATTTGTGCTTTGATTGAGGGCTGAAACAGGATACTATCAGTATTAGAGTTTTTTCTCAAGACAATGGAATGTTCAACACTTTTATGAGAATGTGTGTCAGCTACATGGGTAATTTTTAATGTAATAAAGCCTGAATAATCAGTCTAGTATCTGATCGCATGATTGATGTGTAAAAAACTTTGCGGATGTGTGCAGTTTTGTGCTAAGCGACGCTCTTCAAAATGATGAGACTCGGTCGTTTATCAGTCAGCGACAGACGCTAGCGAGCACACAGATAGGTGAGGGTGACAGTCATTGAAGGTCGGCGGGCGGCAGGCACTTAACGGACGTGCCGGAGCGGACTCGTGGCCACGCACTAAGCAGGATGCTTTAAATAGATAAATGCTTTGTGAAGGCATGCCCTCCGAAGGGTGGCGGCTCCGGCTTCGATCGCGCACAGAATTCGCTTCTAAAGAGGGAAACTTATAGAATAACTTCTTAATATTCTGAACATTTCAACTGATAACATGAAATACTCGTTTGCGTTGAATTCAATGCGAGCGCGGCGCAGGCCGCACGGGGAGTGTTTGCGCGCTACGCTACGGAGTACCGGACCCTTATTGAGCCTATCTTGCGACAACATGTTTCACGGATTGCCTTTTGGATTTTGGATTTAATAATATCTGTGAACACTTGATATATTAATTATTTGTCGTAAGTGATGTAACGAGAACTTCGTATAAGATTTGGCCGGTTGTGGACTCATTCTGTCTAAAACTTGTTACATTGTTTATAGAATGGTCGTTGTTAAATTATGCTTTCGACAATAATTTTGGGTTAAACTCAGAGATACGAAAAAGGATTAATGGAACTATAGCGCATTTAAATGCTGTGGCAAATGGATGGGATGAATCAGTACATATATCTGTGTTTGCAAACTTTAAGCAGGTCTTTTATTGCTAATTTGCGTAGGCCCAGATTTACACGTGTATAAGAACGTCATTTTAACGACGTCGTTTATTCGAAAGCCACATTGGGTATTTACTTGCATCGTGAAGGACGGTTCACATTAAGAAGAACGACGCAAAAATCCGGATCTGTGTTGAGGGGATTACGATGTAAGTACGTACAGGCTGCACGTGTTCATGTAAAGGGTCCCGCGGAATCCTCCGTGAGTATTGTGCCGGCATGGGATACTACCTGCGGCGCACAAACAAGTGTTTCGGTCATGGCGCGATATCCGGTGGTTGCGTTTAGCTATGCTACATTTGATCGGCGATTTTATTTCAAGTTCGAGTGTCATCGCCGAATAAAGCGAACAGTTTTATAATGTATGATTTAGAATGACGGCGACGTTTGTTACTGCTGCTTGTCGGTTGCACGCTGCTGAGTTTTGGGAAGTTACTTAATAAAGGGTAGTGTGAAGAATCAGTTAATTCATACTTAAGGCTGTGGTAAATCGCCATATGATTTTCGGTGAGAACAGTATTTTGGTAATGCTCATATATTTCTTGACAGTCACATCTGCAGACAGTTTGTAGTGCGGTCGAGAGTTTTGGCTCGGCTCATAATATCAGTCATGAAGAAATGGTATGAATTAAAACATTTTTGTATTTAGTATTTAGCGATTTTCTTTTAAAAAATTGTATGCCTGAAAAGATTTCGGGGTGGTTCAAACTGTTTAAGCTCTGCAGTGGATTGTATGTGGCATGTCTCAAATATATAAAGAGAGAATTTCAAAATCATACTCTCATTATCATTTTTATGAAGCCATGAGGATGGTATCTAGTGTCTGGTGTAGTTATTATGTCTGAAATTATGACTCTGCGGCCGGTGGATATATATAAAGAAATTGGTATTGGGCCGGGCTGGCGCCTATACTCATGAATAAAGGTTCGTTTTTCAACATATTTCAGGATTAATAGGAGTGACCAAATTGGTCAAATATGGCCAGTTTTACAAGATCTGCTGATAACAGCGCAATAATAAGTAATGTGGTAGATTTAGCGGGTACGTGATTTAGTAGATATTAAAGATGTAGTGCATCACGCAATATATAGAGATTGCACTGATCTAAGATAACAAGTGTAAAAGACGTTAATCGTTTCTGACCTGTCCTGTTGAGACTGTCAGACACTAAACCGAAATAAAAGAGTTAAAATAACTACATTTATTAGACGCTTGTTTTATATTTATAGGTAACCTTTTAGACAAACTTGTAGATAGTAAACTCTAGGTAGGTCAGTACCTAAAAAATAGATAGGAATATGGATTTTTAATTATTGAAACAAAGGCGTTAAAAGTCTTACATTTTTAAGTATCAAGTTAAGTTTTTATTAAAAAGGAACAAGACAAACAAGTCCGTAGCATCCTTGAGGATCATCGGTAGGTTTTCGGTAGCTGATCACGTAGGGATTTCGTAGCGAACTGCGTAGCGTTTTTCGTCAGCGAGTTAGTATTAGCGTTTTAGTTGTTTGAGTTGCATGTAGTCACTAATGGCGTAAATTGGCTTTTATTTAATTAAAAAAATAACTGAATTAAATAATTTATAAAACTTTACTAGTGTTATTAATGTGAAATAATAGTCGGATATAAATAATTATTACGATCTAATTTTCAGGCTCTGAGTATCACAAATATAACTATCATATAGTGGTAGGTGTGGACATATTTGTTTTTGACCCTTGCTGATAGTGGTTTCCCGTGAAGTTTATCGGGCCGCGTCTTGGGGATCTTTAATAAATAGTAATTTTTGACAGCGTTTTTCGTTGAACTCCCAGACGGCTTATTTTTTCCTACATTTAAACATATATTAGTCGTAACAGAATATATTACATAAACTCACTATCATATGAAAATCGCTTGAAATCAATGCAGTAGTTTCTGAATTTTTAATTCGCAGTAAGACAGACAGACGGCGCTCGAAAGGGACTTTGTTTTTTATTTGGGTACAGACTTGGCTTGTGTTTTTTTTTGGCATACTCGTCGTTTAACTTACCGTATACGCCTAACGGATAATATTAAGAGCTCTGCACACTGCAGATTCGTGTGTTTAGTCGGCCGATAGTTTTATTCGCGCTCATAATTCAGTATAAAGATGAATGGTAGCATGCAATATTACAACTGATGTAGTTTTTTTCGGTATCTATGAGGATGAAAAAGATCAAATTGACGGATTTTCTAAAAAGATTTTTTTGTCTACAACGGACGCGACTGTCGGCCGACTGTTTAGTATGCAGTTGTGGCGGGAAGGCCTTATATGGACGTTGTTTAGGAGTGTGTATGATGATGAGTTTTATAAGTACATAACAGGGGCACCTGCGGGGACCCGACGCGGCGCGGCAATGCAGCGGGCGCGTCGCGCCGAGTCGCGGGACTCGCGGGCGCCACAGATAAACAATCGAGTCCGCAGGTGACGCGCTCAATAGCATGATTACACCGCCATTCACTAAGGAACACCTGTTCCTATTAATATCACTTTTATACGGTATTAATCAAATATGTAAACTTGTAAACCATTACGTTTCAAATGTTACCGGTTTGTTGGTTGTAAATTAATTTTGAGTAGATACATTTCTTTTAATTCTTATGGATAGACGTTGCGGCAGCCAGTTTTTATTATCAAGTGTGCTCAACTGTTAATTCCACCAACATGTCAATGTTGGTTCAGGTTTAAAGTTTAAGTGCAATCACTTTGAGATAGTGGTTATAACTTCATAAAAGTTTTTTAACTTCGATAAAAGATAATAACTTCGTGTTATTCTGTTGGACTCTCGATCCTAAAATTTATTCCGTTGTTTTTTTTATTGGATTAACTTTTATGGCTAGCCTGAATCTGGTCTCTCAGTGCATAAAAGTTGACAAAACCCTTTTCGTTTAACAATAAACTGTAATGTTCCTTTAAAAAAGTTAAAGAAATACAGAAAATACGTCGCGTTGGTGGAGGCTCCTAATTATTTCTTACTTATCTAAAGTCCGATTTTTTTTTTCTCATAAGGGTTATATTTTTTGAAATGCTCTACTTTTTAAAGGAGCGGTCCCGCCAAGCGGATCAGACGTATTTTTTATTATTTTCTTCTTTCTGTACTTTATGTTTTAAAGGGAAATTAAGTTTTGTGTCGGGGGTTTTTTAAATTTTAATGTTAATTTTTATTTCATTTACTTTTTATAGGTAGGAGGTCTGTGTAGGGTTCGGTCGGGTAGGGAAGTTGGTATATTTTAATATAGAAAAGGCTTTTGAGACCATCAATAATTGGGCTTGCGATATAATATTATCGATATTTACCGACATTGCCGATTCATACTCCCCACTTCTTTACGCCCCCACAACTTTTCAACGGTTAACGATTTTTTGATGAAACATGTCTAAGAGACACTCCTTCCGTAAGTGGAACCTTGTTACAAAAAATAAACTAATATTGGAAATCACTGAGCCATCCGTTTGGGAGTTAATGATGCCACAGACAGAACTGACAGACAGACAGACTGTACACGTCAAACTTATAACACCCTCTTTTTTTCGTCGGGGGTTAAAAAGGACAGAACTCAGAAAATCTTATCTTATAGAAATTTTCCAATACTAGTAATGAATATAATGTAAGTGCAGTTAGGGCGAACTGCAAGAATGGAACATGTTATGTTACATAAACTTTAATATTATGATGTTGCAAATTTTGTTCGAATTCGAATCACTTAAACTATGTATTCTTTTCATGCCATACTATGTACGCTAACGGATGCACAATATCAATGCAAATATTAATAGTTGTCGCCATTTAAAAAGTGTGTGGTCAGATTAGCAGTGTAATTCATTGAATGGAGATAGCGAATATCCGTTTCCGCTTGCGTAGTGTGCGCATACGCGCCGCGTCGACTCTCTCTCGAGACGCTACTTCGCTACCTCGTCTGAACGCCTCATCTGCATTTACTACACAAGACTTGTAATCGAATCTGAAACGGGATATTGATTTGAACGCTTCGCAAGCTGATACGCACGTTCTTAGTGTATGATGTTTATTTTGATCAAATTATATTTCATAAATTCACAGAGAAGGAGAGGGTGAAGTACAAAATAAGGAACAAAAATAACTCGATGATGATTTAAATTGAATGCGACTTAATGTCGAGTGCATTTGTCTCACAGATAAGAAATCTGATAAGTTTACTGAAGACAAGAGTGATTTCTTTTGTGTTAAACACGGCTTGCGGCCCTCGGTGGGCGTTCGACACATCGCTCCGTTTTCTCTCGGTGGTAACTCCGAGCGAGTCAAGTTCCAGTCAGGTGGCATGCGATAGTGTGCGAGCGCGTGCTGCGGGGATCAGCGGCCCTTGAGGAACCATCCCATTGTCTTCCATATTCATTAAGGGCATTATATTTTTTGCTTTTCAATGCGTGCTTTTAAGTTTGTTATTATAACTTGTAATCAGTGGCTGAGCATCTTCATAATGGATTTTTCAATAATCATTGTTTTTATGATTCCAAACAATTAGCTTGTTACTCAGAATGCTAATAATTAACCTCGACTCTTTTAATAAATTTGCTTAAAACAGAATTTGAAAGCGATATCGGGGTTGGTCGCGGCAGTACGTAGTTGGCATAGTGAAAAGAAAGTGGGTTACATGAGACTTTTATTGTTTCAGAACGTTCGACAATGTTTGTGGCTGTTATCAACTACGGCTATCGATGCACGTAGGATCGCAGGAGTAATTAATAAATAAGCATTTCCTCTTAGACTATACTACTTGTCAATAACGAATGCCTGTTACTAAATTAAGTAATGCTTTAACTTCGGAAGCGTTTTATTGGCAATTACGAAGACATAAGACACCGGTCGTCGCCACAAGTTTGGCATACATTTTTGTAAATGGGTGACGTCTATCAGTCGATGCAACAATTCCCTGACATCAGGCGAAGTAAGAGGTCAATGACAAAGGTACAAAGGAGAGTTATTATGTATACAAACACGACTCAACTGTTAACCTGGTTAGTCCTTGTGTGGTCAATACAGATTGGTTTTTTGTATCGATTCCTTTAATTTGAATTGCTATTTGTTCTTGAAAATAGAGCTCCAATGTAGTGCGTTCAGTATCAACAGATTGGAAACAAACCTAAGGGTGGCGGGCTGTGATGAGATAATTATTGAAGTCGGATGTTAACCGTATTTTGTCCGGTTTCCCTGCGTACAGGAAAATTTGACTTTATGTCAAGCATTCTATGGTTAAGGTGAGTGAAATGACAATCTCTCAAGTTAAGATCAACTCCATCGTGGAAACGCACATTTTGTAGTTATTAAATACAGTGTGCGATACTCACATCCGATTTAATTGGAATTCAATTCGATTTCTTTAGAACAATGTATCGTTATAGATACTGTACATTAAGATTTTTTGTCGTATTCAATTCTGTGAAATGACCTCATTATTCAAGAGTAGTGTATTATGTGTACTTATTGATTATTATGTATAATCTGATAATATTGTTTCGATAGACTCTTAAGTTTAGTTTGTTGAGCGACGTTTTGAGTTGTGTCGTTGCCATTGTATTACGAGCCTCACAGATATCGATGCGGTTCTCAAATCTACTGGATTTGTGAAGTTCAAGTGACACGTGTTATAAGTGATTTTACGCTTTCTTTAGCACTTAAAATTCGAAAGGTCCAATTTAAAACCGAACGAGATTTTCAACGGAAGACGATGCCCGTAAAGTTTCGCAATGTGAGTCGGTGTCGTTAACCGCATTTTTGGTTATGTGACTCGCCGTGACGCGCCGAGTTTTGACACGGTCGGAGCGGAGAAAGTAAGGGAGAGTACGGGCATGCCGAAGAACAACAATGAGGTACTGTTTACCATAATTGACACTTTATGGAGCACAAATGGCGGCAGGCCGAACACGACACGCGGTCGGGTCTACGCGTGCCCACGATAGTGGTCCGCGATTCGTTTTCGCGCCATGTTACCGTACCGCAGCATACGAGGACGACATTGGATGCTTCGCGGACAAGGGCACTCCATTGCAACAGCGACCGCCGGCGCCGCC
>NWSH02000505.1:7909210-7928893 GCA_002382865.2 Heliothis virescens
TTTTTTATTATTTCTTACTTTTTAAAGGGAAATTAAGTTTTTGTGTCGGGGGTTTTTTAAATTTTTAATTTAATTTTTATTTCATTCTTTTTATAGGTAGGTAGGTCGGTCGGTACAAGTTGGTATTTTAATATACAAAGCTATTTGAGACCCCATCAATAATATACTCGATATCAATATACTCGATATTTGCCGACATTCGATTCATCTCCCCACTTTTACCCCCACAACTTTTCAACGGCTTAACCGATTTTGATCAAACATGTCTAAGAACACTCGCCCGTAAGTAACCTTTAATACAAAAAAAACTAAATTGAAATCACTGCATCCGTTCGGGAGTTATGATGCCACAGACAGACTGACAGACAGACAGACTGACACGTCAAACTTATAACACCCCTCTTTTTTCGTCGGGGGTTAAAAAGGATCAGAACTCAGAAAATCTTATCTTATACGAAATTTCCAATACTAGTAATGAATAATTGTAGTGCAGTTCAGGGCGAACTGCAAAATGGAACATGTTATTACATAAACTTTATATTATGTGCTTGCCACTTATGTCGAATTCGAATCACTTAACACATATTCTTTTCATGCCATACTATGTACCTAACGACAATATCAAATGCAAATATTAAAGTGCCATTTAAAGTATTCGGTTACAGTGTAGATTCATTGAATGGAATAGCCATATCCGTTTCCGCTGCGTAGTGGTGCGCACGCGCCGCGCGACTCTCTCTGAGCGCTACTTCCGCTACTCTCGTCTGAACGCCTCATCTGCCATTACTACACAAAGACTTGTAAATCAACTGAAACATATTCATTGAACCCTCGCAATGACGCACGTTCTTAGTGTAATGTTTATTTGAATCATTATATTCATAAAATTCACGAGAAGGAGAGGAGTGAAGTACAAAAATAAGGACAAAAATATCGAGACTATTAAATTCTAATGCGACTAATGTCGGATACAATTTGTTCACAGATAAGAATCTCGATAAGTTTACTGAAACAAAGAGTCGGTATGTTACATCCTCCGGCGTCGTCGCCTCTATTCGAGCGAGTCAAGTTCCAGTCAAGTGGCAATGCGTAAGTGCGAGCGCGTCGCTGCGCCCGCGCGCCCTGAGGAACCATCCCATTGTCTTCCATATCATTAAGGCCATTATATTTGCTTGTTCAAGCGTGCTTTTATCGTTTGTTATTATAACTTTGATCAGTGGCTGACATCTTCATAATGATTTTCAATAATCATTGTTTTATGATTCACAAACAATAGCTGTAATCACAATGCTAATAATAACCTCGACTCTTTTATAATTTGCTTAAACAGAATTGAAAGCGATATCGGGGTTGGTCCGGGTACGTAGGATGTGAAAAGAAAGTGGGTTACATGAGACTTTCTATTGTTTCAGACGTTCGCAAATGTTTGTGCTGTCTATCAATACGGCTATCGAGCACTAATCGCCAGAATTATAACAATAAGCATTCCTACTTAGAACTATACCTACTTGTCAATAACAGATCCTGTTACTAAATAAGTAATGAATTTACACTTCGGAAGCGTTTTATTGCAATTAACGAAGACATAAGACACCGGTCGTCGCCACAAGTTTGGCATACATTTTTGTAATTGACTCCACTCAGTATTGCAACAAATTCCTGACTCAGGCGAAGTAAAGAGGTCAATGACAAAGTACAAAGGAGAGTTATTATGTAATAACAAACAACGACTCAACTTGTAACCGGAGTCCTTCAATACATTGTAATTTGTATCGATCCCTTCATTAAGCTATTTGTTCTGAAAATAGACTCCAATTAGTGTTCAGTATCAACAGATTTGAAACAAACCTAGTGGCGGCTGTGATAGATATAGATATAGTATTTTTTTGTCATTTTCCGCTACAAAAATTCGACAGTCAAGCACTAGGTAGTGAAATAAATCTCAGATAAATCAAACTCCATCGTGAAACGCACATGAGTTATAATACAGGTCGATCTAGATTAATAATCAATTCGATTTCTTTAACAATGTATAAAGATACTCGTACATTAAGATTTTTGTCGTATTCAATCTTGAAATACTCATACAAGAGTATGATTATTTACTATTAAAGTAAATCTGTAATATTTTCGAGAAATTACCGAGTGGTCGTCATTTATTACGAGCCCAAAGTATCGAGTCCTTCTCAAATCACGGATTTAAGTTCAAGACACGTCAAAGTGATTTACCTTTCTTTAGCACTTAAAATTCGAAGGCCATTAAACCGAACGAGATTTCAACGGAGACGATGGCCCGTAAAAGTTTCGCAAGAGTCGGTCGTAACCCATTTTGGTTATAACTCGCCGTGACGCGCCGAGCTTTTACACGGCGAGCGAAGAAAATAGGGAGACGGGCATCGCCGAAAACAACAATGAGGTACTGTTACCATAATGACACTTTATGAGCACAAACATCGGGCCGCAGCCGAACACGACACGGTCGCGGTCGCGATGCACGAATGTGGTCCGCGCATTGTTTCCGCATTATACCCGTACCGCCAGCAACGAGGACGACATTGATGCCTCGCGGACAAAGGCACCCATTGCAACAGCCGACCCGCCGGAGCCGCCCGACCTCCATCCACATTCAGATCGATTCTGTGAAATTGATTTGATTGCTGAACTCATAACTTATTCCTTCCTCAAGATAGGAATGTATTAATAAACAAACGGCATCCATCCATCTATACAGGATTATCTATGGAAAATAACATAAAATTTATTGGGTTCCATTTTATAACAAACAGGCCAGTAAACTTAAATTGTCCAAAATCCAAAAATGATTCATTTCGTTTACATATAACATTTATCGACTAGAATACGTTTCGTCTAATATTAATCCTCTCCGATTTATGACGAATATAAAAATCTGTTTTAAGTACTCATTACAAGTCGGCCTTTTAATCGTTACAAGTAATGTAAACCACAATATTGGTATCATTATGCAAGTGAATTCTTGTATCGTACAACCCAGCTCACGTCTGCATCTTTATGTCCGCAATGATGAAGTTGTAAATAAATACTTACGTAGCCACAAAATTGGATGATTTTACTCATTCCTATATACGTGTAAACGATAATAGCTTTAAATTGAGATATAAACTTTCTGATTTCATGTAACTTTCTTCGTTAATGATATCGTGGTAAACGGTCATTTTAGGTCAGTGGAATATCCTGATGGTTGCGTTCGCGCATGCTAGGTAAACGACAGTATGGTAGGATATGAGACCACATAGCCAGTGCTCGGTGGGCGGTCGATAACATGACACGTATCAACATTAGCGTACACGAGGACCGCAGCGTCGCGGCTCACCGTTCAGCGCACGCGCACGCAATGTTCCCTGCACAAAGTGACGCCGTTTGGCTGGCACTGCGCGCACAAGATCGCCGGCCGTGTGGTCCTGCAGTTAACGCAGCTCTCAGCAGAGCTCCCGCACCTTACTAATGTTACGACATCATATGTCCAGTGGGTTGGTGCGGCCATCCACTGGCCATACTATAAATGCTTATATTTATTAGGTCTACCATCTACATGCATAAGTTTCACTAAAAAGAATTTTCAATGATCGAAATACCAGAAGTAAGTTCATAAATAACTATTTATCAAATACATCTTAACCTGTATTGGCCTGTTTTTTTACGAATTTCCACGAATAGCATTCTCCATAGTTTTTATCATTATTTTTATTTTAGGGCCAAAAAGAGAGGAATAGCGATTAGATGGTGACGTAATCATCATCAAATCATACACCAGACGCTTAGCAACTTTGTTAAAAATTATATAAACTGTATAGACCTATTAAATCAGGCCGAAATCATTAAAAGGCATTGAAATGGTAATTATGTAACGGATTTAATGGAAATAGATTTTATGAATAATTATGCATAAACATGATTGACTAGGGCAGAGGACACAACGCCTGTGCCGTATGTGTAAGGCGGCGCGCGTGGGCCAGGTGCGCGCAACAATCTCGGCAGTTGTCGCTGCGCACGCGCACCCTCGGTGCGCTTTTAATAAATTTCAGTGCCTATAAAAAAGGATCTATCAAAAGATGGCGAGTAAATCAACCGGTGTTTGGGTGCAACTATGCAGCGCAGTACGGATCGGTCGCCCTCCGCGAACAAAACACCGTTTGTTGGGTGTGCAAACAAGTTCTGATTAAATGAAAAGGTGTCCCGGAACGGGTGTGTCTGTCGTTCGCTCAAAGTAATTACATTTCATTTGATATTTGTTCCTAAATACATACAAACTGTATCGTTTGAACGGCCCTGTTGATTAATTTCCAAAGCAGAAAATGCAAGCAAAGTAAGCAGAGAAACGATTTCTTAATTAATGGTTTATTTGCTTTGTTTGAAACAATTTAGGTAGGTATACAAAATCGAAAATCAGCATATTATTTCAATTTTTGATTCAATCATTTATTCCCCCATTTTATTACTTCTTTTGATCCTAATCTAGATTTTTCTTTTAAAATGCTATAATATTAATAACAAATTCTATTTTTTAGTTTTTAAAAACAACACGGAAATTGAAGAATTTTGAGACACACATGAATTAACAATAGTGTTCCATTTTGTTCCAGGTAAAAAATTGTAATGTAACCGTTATTCATCATTTACGGTTCTGTTAATCCTGTACCGAATGATCTACTTGTCGTAGCTCCGGCGCATTGGATGCAGCTGTCCCCACGACCCCAGGTCGTCTCCCCTTCATACCGTAACACTATAAATACCTTTTGGGCTAAGAAATGCAAAAAATCGAATCCCTATAACGGTGAGATTTTTGAAAAAAATATCGAATGTGGGAAACGGCCGAATCCCGTTTCCCTAGATTGCAATGTTATTGTTCCTACACGTTAACTGTTCAAATTGTATGAGATACGTCACGCCTGGCACGTAAGCTCTTATTAATAACGGATAACGTATGTGAGTTCTTTTTATTTCTCAATTAGGCTGTTCCACATGTTTCTAAGCAGTCATGTCCATAGTTAAGGGGAGTCTTGACTCAAATCAATCGCTGCAAGAGGTAACGTACATTACGATCCCTCAATGTTCAGAAATAGCTTCCGAATAATTTATATAAATGATGGAAGAGTTATTCTTATGCCAGGGATTATAAGAATGTGAATGTCGGATATAGCTGTTGTCAAAACTAATTATAGATTATACCTAGGACCTTAGGTACTTACTAATATGTTGCAATAAAGATGCAGCTATTGCTGTGTTATTGGTCAAATGTAGCTTTCGTTCATATTTCGAATAATTATATCAAATTGCGACTGTAGGTCCATATTACAAGCAAATACCGACTTTGTCAAATTTTAAAACTGTAAATAGATTGGTCATCTTAAAATTATTTCTTAAACCGAATAGCAATGATGCTAGAGTCTGTTTAGGTTTAAGGCCATGATATGAGCAGTGCGTATGTATTTAGGATACGATGGGACTGACATACGTATAGCGATTATGAATGTCACTAAATAAATAAAGAATAAAAAAATCCCGTCTTTGTTTGCAGATCTCCTCATTCATTGCAACTATTCTTTAATGGCCGCACCTAGTAATTGATTTATTTGAATTTTTACGACTGTTATTATTCCGTATATCGCTAAGCGGTGTCATATTTACTATAATTATCTACTCAAAGAACACATTAAAAAAATATATAGAACAATAGAAACAAAGTCAACAAAAGTACCTAAGATTGCTTCCTAACTAAAGTATTTCTGTGAACAACCTAATCTATTATATACTTCCTTAAGCCATAAATCTTCCCCATGCCTACCTCAACAGATCGTTATACATAGGAGGTTGCGCATATGCGTAGATATAAATAGTAAGTGCGCATACAAGAAGGCCGCAAGGGAATGCGCGAGGGGTGAAAGGTGGCCGGTGCGCGGCGGCGACGCACCGGCCGCGTAGCGTGTGCCCAAATCTCAGCTGTTGCCGCGACAAACTATACAGCATGATGCTTTTCGGGACTTTTATAAAAAACAAGGTATTTTGCTTGAGGAATTTTGTAGTGACATAACAGGATTTGCTACGGCGTAGCAAATTAAATCAGTTTCTACTGTAATTTTGTGTAATTGTAAAAATAAAGTCAATGCAGTATATTAATACCCACGTACTTATCCAACTTATATTTTTGTTACATGTTCACAGTAAAATACCTAACGAGTTGTACTTTCAGGTACACACACTCACTACTTTCAGGTAGTCTTAAAAGACATTTGAAATTAGGTATCTACCTACCAACAGGTTAAAAATATAATGCTCAAAAAAGTTAAATAGCCCTCGTTAATAAACACCCTGTATAAGGCTCAATCCATCTGTATTAAAAGTGTTTATAAAAGCGTTGAATGGCCCTGTGCGCTTTATATAGAAAACTCTACAGCTATGCCATTATTTAAAATTAAACTACTCACCTACCTGCAAGCAGCATTTTGGATATCAAAACGACAGAAGTCGACAATTTTTTTTCCATTGCATTTTGAACCTTAGCACGAAACATTTATTTTTACTTCACTACCCCTTATCACACGATAAAATACCATATTGTGAGGTACTTAGAGTTTATTGCCGTTTCTGCCCCTCACACAACGATGTAACCGAAAAATATAATTTCCACTTTTAAACTGACAATATTACTACGAGCAAAGCCGTACTTGAGACCTTTCGTTACCAACAATCGAAACAATGAATGGGGGAGACCCTAATCGACTTGCTTATTTCCAAAGGTACTAAGTGCAGCTGATTTGCAGGGGTTGGAAGGGCGCTTAGACCGTTTGGCAAGAAGGCGGCGGTTCCATGCAGATGTGCGATTCGGGTACAGACATGTGATTCTGCACGCGCAGCCAGCTGCTGGCATAGCTGTGCACTGATTCAATACAATGCAGGGTCGGACTCGGCTCGTGGGTGCCGAGCTTTGTATAACATTTGATGTGTAGGCAAGCTCAACAAACAATGATACAAATCCGCACAATAACAATGGTAGGTATAGTTCAGGTGTGCCATGGGTCGCTCTTTACTTCGTAATAATAATAACAGATATTGTCAAACTGATCATTCGATGACTTCGAACTGTCTAATATTGCAAGAAAATTAACAGCGGATTTATTATATACCTCTTTTGATTTGTAACTTATACAAACATTTCTCATTATGAAAATGATTATATTTGCCCATGATTAATATTGCTTTAATATATTATTAATAGCTGCAATTGAACAGTTTATCAAAAGAAAACTGTTCAGATGTTGACTCAGTGAAAGTAGTAGATAATTACTATAAAAAAACAATCTAAAAAACATCAAAATTAATTCATCGCACATTATGTTCATTTGTATGTAATGTATGCGAGAAATTAACCGCCAATTGTGTGACATTGAGAGCGCTGTATGGCACCACCTGCCCCGGGCGCGGCGCCCCTGTCCATCGCTATTTCCGCCATACTCCATAGCGCACGGCGCGCGGCCCCTGCGCCTGCGCTCGTGCCGCGACCGTTACGCACGCGCCCCTGCCCCCGCGACATCGCACCTGGCCGCCGCGCAGCCGCCCCGACGCATCACACTTGTTAATAACGAAGATACGATGACACCAACGTATTTAACACCCATTACTTTATCATAAACAATTATATAAGTTACATGACCAAAAAAATAAAACTAAGTATTATCCCATTGAGGAAAATACCTAATAATGCTGAAGTACGCAGTAACAATAAAGCACATACTTAATTTATCCAAAAACTTAGCTCATTCCAGGAATTTTCATTGTTAGTTCTGTCAATTATGTAAACAAGGTGATAAACGTTGAAAGCAAGACAATTTTATTCCCTAACGAGTCGGCTAAGTACTTGTCCATTATCAATACGCTATTAATTTCGATAAAACAATATGTCTAATGTTGTTTACCATCAACCATCTTCCGGTGCATGTTTACGTTTCCCAAGCGTAATCGAGATAACGTTCTCGGGTCTCGAAATAATTAGCTAATGAGTGACATTCTGTTTGTTATAGACGTGTCATTATCGCCTACTTATAGCGTCGAGGGACATTCATGACTCGATAATGAAGAGCTCTCGTTTTGGCATACCGAGTATTTATTGTTGATCGAAGCGATTAGTCACAGTTTTATTAAATACAATCGAGATGTTGATGTCAATTACACGTCGATCCCTTGACACACACTCGTATGTGCGCTGAGTCACGAGGTGAATTTCACCTCGCGCCGTGATCCTCGTCATCATGATATTATGAGCAAGTTGAACGTTGATCTTGCATAGCCAGCATGTACCGTGAAGTCATATCGCAAAGATTGATTTCCTTGATTAGTCATAGAAGCCCTTTGTCCAAATCTACGTACACATATGATTCAAAGAAGTATTCTGTTTCTTACTTTCTTGTTAATACACATATAGATCACAAAGAAAAAATCGGATCCATCTACAGACTGATGTTGGTGTTTCGTTTCGGAAAGTCAATGAATTTCAGCAAAAGAAACAATCTGCTCTTGATAATAGAATTGAGTTTGTCGTCGTTGTCGTGACTAATGAGAATCAGCAGTGTCACGGTCAAGGTTTATAGGTACATTCTGCATTTTGATTTTTGAATATGAAAAGTGTTTGTGCCTTGCAAATATTTAGCATCCAAAATGCTTGTACACGTACATTAGTGCATATATACAATAGCTTCCTTGAAAGGGATGCACATAGCGCTTTACTTTTGTAACTGTGAACTTGTTCTGTGAGAAACCCAAATTGCCCGGCGAACAGTCTGACCTGTGGGAATTAACACTGGTGGCATAAAAAATATAACAAAGACTCTATGGACGTTATATTTCCGCGTTGGGAAGGGGTTGTAAAAATATCTTGTTTGGTTTGATCCACACAAGGAACTGTTTTTGTTAACGATCTGCAATATAAACTGGTTCTCAGCCTTCCGGTTCCCGTTTATTACTGTTATTGAATTAGTTATCCGTTAGGATCGTGAGATTTTCAGAGTGGACATTGCAACATGATTCTGTAGATAACTTTATCTGAAAGTTATTGTTATAGCAAAGTTCAACTATATTGTTCACTTTTACACGAGACCGATGAAGACGTTCGTGTTCGGGACTATGCGTAGGGTAAGTTTGCCAGTTCGTCTGCAGCACTTGGCACAGATAAGTAGATTTTGACCTTTATCATGCAGGTGAAACAATAGATCTTTTCATATCACGTCGAATTATTTGAAATCAACCAGCAATTAAATGAATCGTTCAATGAATTAGGTAGGTAAGTACACTAAGTACTAAGTACGTCGAATGAGCACGTTTGAACCTGCTCCACAGTGTCGACGTAATTAGATGCTGAACGAGCATTCCTTCCACAACAACAGCTCTGTAACTTCACGAATGAACGTTTTTAGTTGTAACCGTTTTAAAAAGCGGGTGTCGGTATGATATATACAAATAAAATTGTTTCCATGTAACTTGTGTAGTCGGATATGATAAGCCGTACTCTCAGGTACCTATATACTCTTATGTAACTGTCGATTGTGTGGCAAAAACGTAAAAGGAAGACGAATCGTAACAGGAAGGAGGGCAAGGTCAAATGACACGATAACTTAGCCCCGTGTCAAACAATTAATAATAAGTGGCCGTGTGTCATCATGGTTTCATGTAACATACCTTTTGCGCTAACTAGGTCGACACATATCGCACCTACCTTTACGATTTTGATTACAGTAGCTTTTCGATCATGTTTCGTTTTATCTTCGTGTCCTGGCCGTGACGTGTGGAAGTGCGTTCTTTGTTTGGTGACATCTCAGGTGTTAAGTAGGTGACAATCATTGACTCATGATATCATTTGCTTTGTTTTTAGTTTATGTTCTTCTTTAAGTATTTTTATCGATTGTGGTTAAGCACCGTTATCATAAGGTCTTTCTTTATTCTATGTAGTATGTATTCCATATATCTATGTTGAAACTTAAAGTAAAAGAGGATCTATGTAACCTATGTACATAAATATCATGATTGTGGAAAAAAGCGAGATTGTCCTTAACACTGTAGTGGCAAACATTTAATCTCAACTGGACAAACTTGGTTATCTCCCGGAAGTGTACATTCGCGGAGTCAGCACTTTAATCGCGTCAACAATGAATTCTGTGAACATGTTCAAAGTGTACAAGCATTGGATTGCCTTATTAATAAGGCTCGTATTCTAAGCTGCTACAGTATTTTCTCGAGCTTCCATGGCAAGTTCTAAGTGTGCCACCTTTGTTTGCATTGACTACTTGCAAATACTAAGATAGTCCAAATAAATGTTTATGTTCAAGGTATTCAGTGTAGTCGTAGGCTTTGGAATAATTACTTTTGTCTCCAAGTTAGTATCAACTTCGTAGTAGCTATCGAGGTAGTCCTACAAACTGTGTCATTGCAGATTATAAAATAAAGTACTACTTGACCCCGGGTCGGTAGGACGAAAATATGTTATAATTTAAATATGTAGTTAATTACTTATATTTATTATTATTCACGAATCAAATAAAATCTTACTCAAATCTGTATTAAATTCATAAGAGGACCATACAGCTGTTGCTGATGTCGTCAAGTTAAATTTACAATAGATGGAACCGAACAAAGGTATCAGAGGCATTTCAAAAAACGGCAATGGTTTAGTTCAAAGGTGCTTAACCCCAAGTTTAGTGCAAAAAAAGGTTTCATTTGCAGCGAGAGCGTTGGTACCGGTGCGATGGAGAAGCTGGGCATATCGCACTGAGAGGCAGCGGTTCCGCCGCACCGGGTGCGGAGGCGCAGGTGCCGGCCGCCCCGCGCCGCGCCGCGCCGCCATTGGCCGCGGCCCCGCGCCCTCCGCCGATTGGGTACGGCGCACGTGCGAGGCCTACCCGCCGCCACCTGGCCGGGCCGCTGACGGGGAGCGCTTTATAAGCGGCGAACCTTCCCTCACCGCACCACTCGAGCTCAGGACGCCGACGAGTGCACGTACACGTTTGTTGCGTCCCGAAAGCGACTCTGTTACCGCGATATTTCGACGATACCTTGTGATGTTTGGATTGTTATATTTATAAGTGAACTTGTGATACTTTTTACGAACACATTTTTGGAAACTTTTTATCAGTGTCAGTGAATATTGTGCAAGATGCTCGTGGAGGATTCACAGACCACTCGGGCTCTGATGACGAAGAAGTACGCACATTGTCCGCTGAAGAAGCGGCCGGTGCTGGTGCGGGAGGAGCGGCCTGCGACGCCGCCCACTACGCCGCCTCACCCCGCCCACCTCGCCACGCGACTTTACTACGATTATCATTGTAAGTATTGACTTATGTGATCAATTAATTAACAGTTACCGTCAAATTGAAACATCTTATATAAATTGAATAAAAACTTGTCCACTTCTAAGAAAAATGTTTTATTATTTCTAAGTAACAAAAGACAAAAATATTTTGAAGAATAATCTATTAAAATTAAATAAATTATTTTCGAAATTAAATATCGTAATTGTTTCATTAAATACTATACATTGTAAAATGTATAAATTAAATACCATATTACCCATAAAAACAAACATTTGCCTTCCGTAGCAACCAACTATAATTTTCCTTTTTTTTTGTCCATAGGTGATACAGAAAATGACGAACCCCAAAATCTTAGTACGAAACCAGAAGATCTTTCTAAAACTGGAAACTACCCAAGCAAAGCTTCATCACCAGTTTCGACCACAGCAGTTAAGGTTGAACCTCGCGAATGGCCACAACATCAACTGGAGTACTTGGCTGCGTGTCGCGCTCGCCTTGAGCCCGCGCCTGCCGAGCTGGCCCGCCCCACGCCGCAGTACGCGTACCTGCCGACACTGTACGCTCCCTACCCTCTGGAAGAGCTATACCCGGCAGCACCTTCGCAGTCCCCGCCAGCGCACCCACAACTTTACGCGCACCATTACTCGCCGGCCTCACCACCTTCCTCTGTGTCACCACCGCCGTGCCCGGAAGACTTACGTTCACCCGGATCAGTCTCCTCCGACTCCGGTATATCAGTATCAGCACCAAGACGCCCTCGCTACCAGTGCCCAGATTGTGCAAAGTCGTACTCGACTTATTCTGGGCTATCGAAACATCAACAATATCACTGCGCCGCCGCCGAGGGGAGCCTTGCAAGAAAATCGTTCAGCTGCAAATACTGTGCCAAGGTGTACACATCTCTTGGAGCGCTTAAGATGCACATCAGAACGCACACCCTGCCCTGTAAATGTCACCTGTGCGGCAAGGCGTTCTCCAGACCGTGGTTGCTGCAGGGTCATATCCGCACCCACACTGGGGAAAAGCCGTTCTCTTGTCATCATTGTCGTCGCGCTTTCGCCGATAGGTCGAACCTGCGCGCCCACCTACAAACTCATTCAGACGTTAAAAAGTACTCTTGTTCCGGCTGCGGTAAGACGTTCTCTCGCATGTCCTTGTTGAGCAAGCACTTGGAGGGAGGCTGCGGCGTCCCCGGCGCTTCCCCTTACGAGTACAGGCCGGAGGCGATGTCCTCACCGCACTCCCACCAGCCTCTTCCTCCGCCCGCTCCTGTCCATGCCTATTAAAAAGACTGAGACCCGCAGGATCCTCGATCTCTATTTAGCTGTATAGTCCTCTAATGTTAGCGCTAGCTGAACGACGCTCTAGTAGTATAAGTATTTAAAATTAAATTATTTTTGTAAATGATTAAAATCTCATACAGTGTGTAAATTTATATTTTTACGTTTCAAGTATAGGGGACCAATGTAAATGTAGACTATTAGGCTTAAGTTAGTATAAGTTATTTGTAAGTTTCTAATATTCAGTCACGTCACCCGTGGCTTCGCTAGTCATATGGCATTTGCCAAGTGTCATACACTTATTAAAATTTATATTCGTATCCTAAGCCATGTACAAAGTGCCTTAAGTATAAATATTAATATATTCTGAAAAAAGTATAACAATATGCTATTATTTTAATGTATTGTATTAAAATAATACTTATCAATGAGGCTATAGTTAAGCCGATGGTCGGATTGCGTTCCTTTCTGTTACCTCCATACGCAGAAAATTAAAGATGTCATAAATTGAATTATCTGTGTTCTTTCACTTTACCCTTTCCTTTGAGTATTTCACAAGCACTCACTCAACTCGTAACATAATATATGTAGTTACGAAATAATGGCTACAATAGATGCTATTACTTGGTACTGTTAGTTCACCGAATGCGGGATGCGCGTGATCATGATGCGTGATCTCCATTTTGGGAAATAAGTGGTTTTACAAATTCGTCATGTAGAAATCCTATATCTACTTCGACGTTACTTTTGAAAACTTAAATGATCCGATGCAACTGATAATTCGAAGAAGTTGCCAGTTCATAATAACGTTAAAAATCACAAACCTTTTTCAATTTTTGATAAAGAAATGATCTCTCTTGACATAAAATCAAGGGCGTTCACTATTTTATGTGCAGTAAAACAGAATATATCAATTTCGTTATTCCTTTCCCTACACATCGAGCTATCAATTTGTCAAATACTATTATTTATAACTAAAATGAATGGAAAGATTCCCACTTAAAAATTAGGACATTTGTCGTAAACCCAAATGGCAAAAACTCAGTCTTGTCTAGTGGTTTTCAGAGAATCAACCCACCCACAGTTTCACCCGCATTCCATGGGAACTTCACGCCCATGCATAAAAAGCAAGCCTTAATCGATACATCCTATCTACCGCTGAAAGATTTTTCAAATCGGACCAAGCATTTCTGAAACGCGCTATGCGTTCAAACAGACGAACAAGTTCTTCAGCTTTACATAGTACAGAGAGTACATCTCCGCTTCTTAGTTCATCATCTCAGCATTGATAGAAGGTAATGAAACAATAATTCTTATTACCAAGTTCTCATTGCTCAAATGACCCTATCTAAGAATGGAAAGTCGCATCATCCAACTCTATCAAGTACAGAACAAACAATCTTATTTTATGGAAAATCGAAACCTTTATCATCTTCCGCTAAATAAACAATGGAGCATCAGAATCTAAACTATAAACCATAAGCAATGTTTTAATAGGCAACAAACAAAGTTCGCGTCGCGTCTACTTTAGACGCAATTTGTGGTTCAGTAAGTGGTTATTTAGCGGCAGCGAGTTTATCGAGACAATAGCGCAAAGCACCGGGGCACCGGTCTGATGTGGGTCGAGCATTAGACGGTGGGCGCCACGCCGCCGCCGACGGTCACCCGGCCACGAGGTCACCAGCGAGCCCGCACCCGCGCCACCTCCCTATGCCTAATTAATGGAAATACCTCAAATGTCCACCGACATTATTCAACAGCAACTAACTTTCTTCAGATCGAGTTAGATTGTTCAAGAGTCGAACCGGCATCAAATAAGAAATGGTCCAGTTAGGAATAAGCTACTAATAAAATCTAAAACACATTTCAGATGAAAACAAGTACATACTGCTTTTTGTAATACACTAGGAACTGTATTTATTTATTTCTTTATGCAACTACTTGAAAATTCTAACAAATTCACGTTAAAGAATGTACTGTCCTTGAGATATCAAGGCAACCGTTACATCCACTTTTTGCTTGCAAACACGCGGTAGGTACTTAAGAAGTAAATGCTAAGTAGGTATGCAGGTACTTTACAGTTTGCTTGATTACTGTAGGCCGCGCCTTTATTATTTTCTAGGAATTTTATCTTCCAAGAGTTTTCAATACCACAAGGGAAAAGTTTTCTTTAAGGAAATTGGACATAGGTAGGTACTTCGGTAAAGCAATCAGAAAATAACACAGGTAACCAATTTTTGCTATCTATGCTATGAGCCCAGAGCATATTGAACCCTCCGGCATGGAAACGGGAGTCAGTGTAAATTGTAGTAAGTTCTGTCCTTAATTAATAATAATAAGTTGTTTCTACCAGGTAGGATTCGAAATGAGTATGCTCAGCTACTCGTCCTACATCTTAAAAACCATTATCATAAATTTTACCATACCCAGCTCTCCTATGTTTAATTAGGGCATTAAACTTTGTAATTCACGAGGAACGGTGCATAGTTTCTCAACCATAAAAAAAACTACTGACTCATTCAATGAATAAATACTTAAAAATTTAATTGACATCATAATCCAATAAGCTTATCAGTACTCAAGCAGATCATGGGGTTACTAGTACGATAGTTGTCCAATAAGATATTGATCTCTCTGTTAACCTATGACCCTGTCAGGCAAGTGCACGTTTCTCAAACGTCAGATAGGTACTTATTATTGGCACTTTTCTATTGAATTGTTTGAAATTAAGATATTATCGAAACACAGTTACACAACTAATATTGTTACAAGAAGTATCGAGACATTCTTAACCCGTAGCGACATCTTTTGATGAATAGTAGCAGTTTAAAATTAAAGAGTGACGAATTATTGTGTTTTATTATCATTACACAATAATAATTCCAAACTAGTTAAATAATTCACCTTATCCGATTAAGTGGGAAGGAAAATTACAACCTACATAAGTACTGGTTTCTTTTACAGAGAATTACCGGAACAAAAATATTTGATCTAATTAGTCCTTCATTATGATGCGATATTCCTTTGTCAGTACAATCTAACTGGCCAAGTAAATTACGTTCGCGATAGTACGAGGAGACACGGCTGCAATAATGGGATAAAATACACATTATCTTATACGAATGCCAATTAGTGGTAGTCAGTGAAGACGTGTTGTTGAGCCCGCGAATGCGTGTGTGACTCGCAGTGATTGGTCACCGGCGACCACCGCGGCCGCCGCACGGCTCGGCGCGTGCGCAGCGTCCGCACACTGCGGCCAATCCAATGCATTCTCATTAATTAATTCTGTTCCTATTTGCATCGTGATTATCTAATCCGATATCGATCGCTGATATGCGGTACCAATTAGAGTTCACACCTAATAGTCTAATAGAACTTTGAACTTTTCTATTAGTTATAACTTATAAGTGATCGCCTTAAAGATAACGCAAACGGGTTTCGACACTAATTTGACCTCGTTTGAGAAGAGCTCTGGTATTGTTATATTTAATTATTTATATCTTTTAAACTAGAAACATTATTAATGTAGTGCGGAGATTATAGATAGATAATAACGTGAACGTGTGTGTAGGTACCGGGTCGTGAAATATAGCAATTTGCAATGTTGCGCAAGGCGGGTCGGCGCGACGTTACCGTTCGCTGGCGCGTTGTGTGCGCTGAAGAGGCCACGTCGTACGTAAATATCTAGATCCGTCTAGATTTAGGGCTGGCGGCGGCAATGGACCAAGTCAAGCCGCGGCGATAAGCATGATTTGTAACGTCGCGCGTCGGCGCGTGCGCACAAATAAATGTGATTTCAATGCGCACCTCTCAATAAATTATCTAACCCACTCTTGATATGACATGGAACGATTTATAATCTCCTCACACACTCGATACTATTTGATGTTGAAGATTTCCGCTAGCGAACCTTTGTCTGCAACATGCGGAGACGTAAACATGATGTATGCTGTCAGACCCAGCTTTCGGATAGCGTTATCAGAGAAAATCTGAAAACACAATAAACTTTATCTAAACTGAATAATGAAAGTGTTGATAACTGTTATTAAATGTATATGTGTAATATGACTGGGCATGTCTACCTCGGCATTACATTACACAATAATATAATCGAAGCACGATTAATCAATACTTTGAACATGGCCAATAAAGTCAGTAACAGTTAAATGCACTAATCATGCATTTGCTTCTCGTGCTAGGTACGGCGTTATAGTTATTATTCGAACAGTTTAATAGTACTATTAAAATGCTATTAAACTTATTAAGTTGTGAACATAATAGGAAGTTCATAGAAATACTAGACACAAGTTCATGTGCCATGTATAAAATGTCTGCAGTATCGCTATAAATAAGGTTTATTATTTTTAAGGTCAATGCTACATTAGGAGATCAACCGACCGAGTTTATTCAAATTAAAATGATTTTGTTGACAATTTACTTTGAAGGTAATCGTGAATTCAATCTATTTTTTGTCGGTCTTGATACCACCTGATCGCTGAAATGAGCGCACTATCATTCATTTACAAACTGATTTATGAGCCTGATCGTTCGGCCGCCTAAAAGTTTGGGGCTCTCTAACACCTCTGCCCACTGCAAGCTTTTGTTTTCTGAATTAACTCATTACATAACAAGTACAGACGACAGCACATCAAGTTACCACAATATGTAAAATTTCTGCAATCTATTTTCAACCTTATCACAATAGTGGGTAAGTTAATATTCGATTGGTAAAATTTGACAGATTCGTATACGTTGACCTGCTGTCGTCTGTACATTATTCATTCTGAATTCTTAGGTCAGTTTAAGTTATACTTAAGGCTGAGGCCAAACGAGCGTAATTTTTTGAGTCGTGAGTCGCAGAATTTCGGTCGCAGAAAATCGTTACAAACAAAAAAGACAACTCATTTTGCGTTGCCGTGTGAATCCAATAGGACTTTTGTATGAAACCGAATGTAGCAGATTTTCTGCGACCGAAATTCTGCTACTCACAACTCACAAAATTACGCTCGTTTGGCCTCAGCCTAAATATAAATTAGACCTGGAACTTTGGATACAAAAGAAATATTTCCTAATACACAGTATAGTAATTAGTTTCGTTAGTTTAGCACGAACATTTACAATCCCTAGTGACTTCGACAGCCGTGTCACAAAGTCACAGCACATTACAGAACATAGCCAATAATTTATAGCTTTGTTAATTGAGTTTGATATCCTTTGCTCCGAGTTCCATAACTAATAACACTAATAACATTGATCAGTCTCTGAGTACCTATAAAATGTTAATATCATTATTGCGTTCTAAAACCACTAGACAGTTTCACTTGTTGCACCATTTTGTGTATTACATAACAAAGGAGTTCAACTTCCTTATATGATCTATAAAAATAAATGTTCTGGACAAAAAAGGCAAAATATCTAAGTCTGGTTCTTTTAAAATATAATGTCATGAATATATTAGCCGCGGCCGACTACAATCAGAGAACAAACACGCGTGAGTACGTCATCTCGTACGTTTTATGATTACGCCGGAGACAGATGGCGTCGTTAGCGCGCAATGATCGAGGTGCGAGCCGCGTGTGTCACCGCTGGTGTCGCGAGTGTCGCGATGTCCGCAGTGTCCAGAGAGCGAGTGTCGGGGCGGAGGTGTGACGGCGACGCGATAAATCGCGCGATCCTGTGCCAATAAGCACGACACAGCGGCCGTGAGCTATGGGTAGCGCGGCGCGTGGGCGGCGACGTCGCGCTTCAACGACTCTGAAAAGATTATTCACCGGTAGCGATGCTTTGTGGATCCGCGTAAATGGATTCTGATGCTTTATTTCCTTAAGCTTCGACGTTGTGATTGCGCAATCTTAGTTTCGTATCAACTCGATAAACAGAAGTGAAATAAAAGCAAAATATTTACTGCTTAGATGTCTGTATTGTATTGTCTTTGATGTGAAACCTGGCACTTTAATTTACTTATTCAGAATTCGGTGTACTGATAGCTTAAAGGCAGACACAGAGTGCTTCAGCAACTTAACGATCACTTCCTAAACTAGAGTCACATCGGCCACCATTTGTTATCGAAACATAAATAAAGTCAAATTCGACGAAGCACTACATAACAAACTGGACTTCAAAACAATAGTCCTGGTTGAGTAACAATAAAAACCTGTACTTTTTTACATAAAAAGAAAATAAAACTTCATACGATTTTAACAAGTGTAGCGTATCAGACCGACCGATACGTGGACGGTCGCGCGCTAACAAAAGACATCAACGGGCAGTACTTTCCGCCAGTAATGTGAAATTACACGAACGTAGCACGTGACTGATTTTCCACTTAACAACCTTTAAGACATCATAAATGATATAATATCATAAAATCGGAAGTATAAACTGCTTTTCGTAACTTTCATCATACATTTTATTTGATACCAATAAATAAACATTGATGGAAGTGTGTAGGCAGTATGAGTCACGTGTGGAGCATCTCGACCGGCAATAAAAACATACTTAAGCATAATACTTGGCAGTTGAGCAGCCGCCGCTAACATTAGCATCCAATGTTAATTACAAATCGTCCGTCGTCCTCGTCTCTCACTGCAGTTATGCGAACAACATAATAAAATATACAGGCAACTTTTATTCACCATTTCAAAATTAAGTATGCAAGTGCAATGAAGAAATGAAAAAATCCGCGTAACCTATAAGTTTTATTTATCCGGCTTCCATTTTGAACTCGTAATAAAAATAAATAAAATAAAATAAAATAAAAAAGCCTTTTATTCCATGCAATAACTAAAGAAAATTAAATAACTACATTATTATGTTTTACATGGACCCCCCTCAGGTGAAGGCCTCCTCCAAAGTTTTCCATTTGTCTCTATTTTTTGCGACTTCTATCCAGTGTGTTCCAGCGATCTTTTTTATATCGTCTTCCCATCGTGTGTATTGCCTGCCTACTCGTCGTTTGCCAACGGGGCCTTTCCATGTAGTAGTNAAAATAAATAAAATAAAATAAAATAAAAAAGCCTTTTATTCCATGCAATAACTAAAGAAAATTAAATAACTACATTATTATG
>NWSH02000505.1:7935308-7955142 GCA_002382865.2 Heliothis virescens
GTACAGACGACAGCAGGTCAACGTATACGAATCTGTCAAATTTTACCAATCGAACATCAACCTACCTCCCTCGACCGTGTCCGCCCAGTCTATGGTCAAAGGGTATATATAGTTCACAAATGCTTCTTATTTATTGTTATTGTTAAACACATTCTCGTATAGAAATTTATGTAGTATATTATTTTTTGTATTTCTTTACTTTTTTCGGTTATATATAGTTTCTTTATTTTTATTTTTTGTTTGTTACTTTTTATGTAAATAATTTATAATGTTTTTGCATGCCCCAGGCTGAGACAACGTATGTGTCCGTTGTTGCCTCGGACCTTGTTTGTGGTCCCGAGGTAAGGACGCGCGGGTCAGCGCTGAAAACCAGCGCTGTTGTCTCGCGTTTTCGAGTGCGAACACAGCATAATGCTGAGCGCTGACCCTTTCGCGCAAAAATGACGCAATTTATACCTACGTATAATCTGTGTCACGTCCAATACCTATTGTATGTGTATTTTATTTTATGTTTTTCGTGTTGTCATAGTACAGACGACAGCAGGTCAACGTATACGAATCTGACAAATTTTACCAATCGAAAATTAACCTGCCTCCATTGCGATAAGGTTGAAAATCTATTGCAGAAATTTGACAGATTGTAGTAACTTGATGTGCCGTTGTCTGTACATTTTGTATGCGTCATTTATGATTGCGAATAAATAGTTTTTCTTTCTTTCTTCTTCTTTCTTACCTCCATTGTGGTAAGGTTGAAAATCTATTGCAGAAAATTGACAGAGAATCTGACGTCTGTACTTGGTGAGCAGTTGCACTGGGATCCCGTGAGTATGCGGTCCCTGCATCGAGATCCCGTGGTTGGTTTGTACTCAGGAAATTTATGCAATCCTAGTACTTTACTTTTTGGTGCGGCCGCATTTTGTAAATTATTTTTACAAATATTTGAGGAACTTCTTTCTAACTGATTAAAAAAAAACAAACAGACAAATAGTTTATTCACCCTTTTTAATTTCTGAACGCATGTACAAATGTCAATCATTACTGACAGTAAGTATTTGGCTTATTCTCATTTTCATCCACGAAGTATTCCCAAAGTCACCCACGACAAAAATATTAAATTAAAATTAGAATTAAAGCGTTTCCCAATTTGCCCCACGACCTTAAAATTGAAAAAGAATTTTGTATTTCGAAAACAAATAATCCAATGGGTTAGTTGTCAAATTGCTCCACACGTTTTCTTCAAAGAATTATTATAAAAATAAATATGATATTTGGATTGCATCTTGTCGTAACTAATAACGATTCAATTTCAACCCTTTATTTTTATGTGGGAAATGGAACGTTAGTGTAAGAGTGAGATAAAAGTGTGTGCGAGTGAGAGAAGGATAGTAAAAAAGGTTAAAAGGAAGTACCGCATGAGAGAAAGTGCTAGAAGACGACGAATGTTAGCCGGAAGACGTTGATTTTAAAAGAAGAAATATATTTGATATTTGTTTCAAGAAAGAAGCTTTTCTTTTTCCCTGCTCATATCCCACATTTATTTTTGCCCATTATTTCGCTAAGGTTAGTCGGTTATGCATTTTCTTCCAATTCAGTTATGATTCCCTACTACTTAGCTGAATGTCCATCGATATTTAATACGAAACCTTAGTGATGTTCTCAATGTTTAAAAGAATAAACCACCTATCTTATTCAGTTGTCACGACGCATAACATTTTTATACCGACTGTTCCTCAGCAAGATGTTATGGAAAAAAATTAAACTTTCGTATTTTAATATTTCGTTGCTTTTTACGTGGGGAACATTGAGATATAAAAATATTTTAAATAATTTACTATTTGAAGTATTCGTGGGTCAAAATGAAACTTAAAGTACCTTTTTACTGTAATATTTATTTCTAAATAAAAATGCCGTGGATGCATTTGAGAATCGATGTTCGTGTTTGCTAAACAAAAGAATGGGGCAGTTTGAGAATAACCCAGTATTTGACAGGTACGAAAAAAATGAACGTTTTAAGTACAATCTTTCTTTTTATATGTATTCGTATTTTTTTATTGTTTTTAAGATGTATTCTGTTATTCGGGGCGGAGACGAATCCAACGAACCAAAAGCCATGAAAATCTGTCCAGCAGATCTCGAGTTATAAGTGTTTGAACAAACCCGACTTTCTTTTATATATATAGATAAATATGACATGCATACTGTAGTATTAAGCATAAAAGCCACCATAAATCATATTAGGAAACCGTGTAGAAGCAGGAAACTTTTTTGTGTCTGATAATGTTGTCTGTGTTTCACAACCTTCTTACAAGGAATTTAAACGCAATTAGAGTTTCGATGTGAACTCTAATTTAGACGTATATCACAATTTTTATCAGTCTGAAATATCCGTGACCGAATGTAGCTAAAACTTGTGAAACTTCAGTTGAGTCTTCATTTTTCATTAAGGAAGACCTAAATTATTACCTAAACTAACTACTAAAATTAAAAAAAAAATACCTACCTAAATTAAAAAAAAAAAAAAAAATTTTGATTCATTTTCAAAATTATTATATTATTATTATGACTGTATATTTAAGTTAAATCTACATCGATCTGGAAAAACTAAGATCCCTTTATAATTAAGCTTTAATTCATTTTAAATTACAATCAAGAATGCATGAATAAGAAACAAAAAGTTTCAACTACGTCAAGTACTAACTGAAATATTTGCGCTCGCATTACAAATTCCGTAGCGTGGTCGCAATGGTATTTAAAATACCGTATTGAGTGAGTCGCAGTCAGGCGTCGGTGTCCATTACGTTATAATCAATCATCGTGTACGTTCAGGTTTCAATCTGCTTTGCGCCGCTTTTGGCCAGGCGAGGCTTTCGACACGGGCGCAATCAATATAGCAGATAAGTACGATAAGATCCGACGCAGCCCCGCGGCCGTCGTCGTCGTTTTGCAGCGCACTTCCGCGCCCCGCGCCCTCCCGCCCCCCACTCAACTAGCTCCAAGACATCTTCATCTGAAGCATTAACTATCCGCTACACCGTCTGGTGCTATATGTAGGCTGGTCAATTTATAGACCTATCTACGTCAATTAAAGGGGTTTAGTACGCAGTCTCTTATTACTCGCACCGAAAGCAATTTTCTTACATTTGTTACTTAAACGATGCCTCACTTAACAAACCACCAGATTTAAAAAGATGGAGTTTACGTTTTTCGATTGACCAATTATCATGACTCAACATTTGTGGAAAAAAACATTTGAATCCACCGTAATACGTACTGAGTAAGTGCATGGCAGTAGCGCGTGCGCAGTGTTATGTGAAGTGCCCTTAACGACTTAAGTGTTGATGTGCGGGAGTGGGATCATTTATTATTTTATCGTATGATTGAATCTTGTTTTTGATTCAATTCATGTTACAGACAGACATATCTCAGATATTCTTGAAAATACATTGATTCAATTTAAATACAGCCTCATAACCTTCCACTTTATGTTTAACATGCAACGGTACTTACATATGCAAGCCTTTTAAACTGCATGGAGAGGATGTTACGATTAATTAGGTAGGTACATACATTGAACCTTAGTATCTAACGTAACCAAATAAAACTTCAGTATAGGACGAGTCTTACTTCAACTTTCTATAGCATAATCTGTGCAGTATATTGCGAGATAGTCGGTGTTCGTGACAAACGCAGAGTTGGAAGTAACAGGCTTCTCACCTGATATGGTGATGAATAGGTTCATTACGTTGCATGTGGCGTGTATGTGTATGAGTGTACGATATCGCTCGAACCCACTAATAATAATGAATCCAATCCCATACGTAAGTATGTCGCGAGTGGACGAATGTATCACGCTGTGTGTTTGTGTGATCATCATTTAAGTAGAAGCGGGCATGCGGGCACAGGTGCGCACGCGCCGACTTCGCGCAGGTAGCCTCTGTGCGGCTCACGCCTCGCATCTACTGTCCACCTGTGTTCCTAAACACTGACCAACATATCTAAAACTAAAGATTAACAAAAAATAATTGCTTCCACAGATGGTGATTAACACTTATGACCAAAGGGTGTCAAAAAACAACAACAGAATATCTTTAACGGTCCCGCTGTGTGCATTATTAGTTTATCTAATAACGCTGTGCTATAAATATACGTGCGACGTAACGTAACTCTTGATTTCAAATTGTTATTTAATAATAGGCGAATGAGATAATTAGGTGCCTACCAGCCTCCTAAATAACAATGTGAAATGTTGTTTGAAGTCGATTAGTAATGGAAACTATCCATTAATGAGCGACATGAGACGGCTGCTATCGTCGGCAATAAGTTACACGAGCATTAGTAAACTAGGGAGTAATTGCGGAGGCGGGCCGATTTCCTAGCTAGTGCCGAAGCAATTAATACTCACAACGTGATCAACAGCGCCGATCCCTTCTTCGTACTACATTACAGAGCGATGACACAGTTCACAAATTACGATGTTATTTATCTATGTCCCACACATTCCTGCCTTATTCAGTTGTAATTAACCGACGGACAATAAACTCGACCAGCTTACGTTTGCCGTAATGTTATTAACTTTACCTGTATCGAAAATTAAAAGTTCATACGCTCTACATGACGTCGAATTGGTTTAATTAAAGAATGAACCGTTTATCAATACAAAAGAAGGAACAGGAACTAAGGCGATGAGATGACTTGACACGTTATTTAAATTTGAAACAGGTCCATACGTCCGATTTTTTATTCGTTGTTTGATTGTTGTATCGGTGTAGTTCCATCCTGTTTTTGCACAGGCGCACAAAAAAGATTGCACCATATGGAGTCTTATCTTCTCTTAAATAGGCTGTTTAATGAACAACGAAAACATATGGCCAATTAATTTCTGCTAGCTTCTAAATGAACACATTTGGAACGAATTTGAAAGGTGCAATAAAATGTTAGATCTGCACTACCTTATGGCACGAGCTCAATGCTACATTTTTTTATGAAAACATTTATTTGCTTGATTAGATCCCCCAGCAATACAATATATTTCAAGTTGCAAAACAAATACATTATGTAACATCCAGTCTACACACGTAACATTGGAAGTCACCCGGTGCCATACTGCCAGTGCTATGCAAATTTCAGTACACAGATGAGGAGTTACGACCTTGAATAAATTTCTCCACCTACAGTGCAAGAGACATTTGGCTGTTCAAAGTTCGTAACGATTAATCGTATTTGTTATTCAATTTCCCTGTATTCAAAAGCGCGAATAAATATGCGTGGTAAGTCACAACCTGCTCAAAAGCGGGTTTCTCGACGCGTCGAGGCGACCATCTGGTGGGCGAGAGCTTTTTTTATTTTCCAAACGTGTCGTCTTGGATTCTCGTTTTTTGCACTGGCTGGCGCTCGCTCCTTTTCTTTTTTTTATATTGCTGAGTTGCAGTTAACAGGTGGCTGGCCGAGTGCAGGTGAGACCTGAGATTTTAACTCGCGTCAGGTTCACCTCAGTGTGAAAAATTACGCGTGCTACCAGGCCAATTAACATGTTCCAAATTTTTATTTAAAAAACGATAATCAAATTACAAGTTTTTTGTGGAAATTCGATCCGATGTTTAAAGTTTAAGTTTTATTATTTTTATTAACACAGCGTCTATTTTAACTATTCCATTAAGTATTTAAAAACAATTGGACCATCTGATCTCAACCAGGATTCACTCACAAAAGGTAGCTCTTTTGGAAGTGAATTCTGGTCGCTATTGTGATTACTTAGCAGTACTTAACTCTTAACATTGATTTATATGAAATAACGTCGTTCCCTGCAAATACTCATCGTGTAAAGATTTAAACTTAAAACCTAAATAGTATAACATAGTTGCATTTGTACAGACATTGGTGCTTCGTTACGTAACAGAACACACATGTCATGTCAGACAAGATGAATTTTAACGGATAATCAGGTGGGTGGGTCGCTGGGAAGGCTTCGTCCAATGCTGAATTAATAAAGCCGAGAGAGATTTATCTTTAAATAAGGTTAACTAACAATAATACTTGTATCATAACTGAGAATATGCATTTACTTATTTGTATACTGATTTTCTGTGAAAAGTAAAATTTGCACAGAATAATATGTAGGTATCTTGGAATAGAAAGCTTTTTACACCAAGCACTGAAAGGGACAAAATAAAACTTTTCACATGGCTCTAGAAGTCGGTGTCTGCAGGTCTGTTGACTGTGATTTTTTTGCCACCGACTTCTAAAGCCATGTGAAAAGTTTTATTTTATCAGATCCACTTTTTTGAAAACCGATCTCGGTCGCTTGTTATGCGTAGAGCAAATGATCATTTATCCCACTAATTACTGTAATGGGGACAGAAAATTAAAATGTATGATATTATTTAACAATTTATGGAGATATTTAAGCGGTCATTCATTTTTGCGTTATTATATGAAACCCAAGTTATTGGCCCGACCATAATTTGGCGTCTAATAAATAAGTGATCTGGGATAATACATCATTCATGGGTTTTCGACTTAACCGGTATTAGTGTGGACTTATGTGAAAGCTTGAAAAATTGTGCCTATTACAGAGAGCGAACTCAATAGGCCGCAGACCTGCACCGTTAGACTCCAGATCACGACGCGGCGGATTATTTGAGAACACAAAGAGATCGAGTGCCGAGCGACGGACGGACACAATCACTCATAGCGTTGCGTTTGTCATAGAGAGCGCGACAACGACGCGTCGATCACCGGCCGACACGCTTTGTCAGCCGCTCCGATTTGTTACCGCGCCACTCCGACCGCGACAGGCATGCTTAAATATGTCGCCCGATAACCTCACGAGGATAGCTGACATGAAGCACTTGCCTAGGACTAGATGTCATGCACTACAACTCATTCTTAAGATCTAGAGGATTAATGGGAAATTCAAATAACTCATGAAAAGTCGAAAAGACGCGATAACTTCATGGCAATAAGGAAAACTTGACTTTCGGAATTGTCAGATCATTTCGAAACCATTTCAGAAACTTTCTACAGCGCCGTAGTCATTTGGATTGTCTGCGAGAAGGCTGTAAAAATCGTTCACCCATAAAGTGAAATATAGGTTAAGACGGTCTCTCTCTCAAAAATTCATTCAAAGTACCGTAATCTCGTCCTTTTATTTTGTAATTTCTTCTTACCACCAATTTTGAGCAGTCGTTTAACATTTTAGGGCTCGTTTTATGGTCTCGTGTCTGATGAACATCCTCTTTTATATCTTGTTTTGACTCCACGAATACAAATGTTGGTAGCTACAAGTACGGTTTCCAAAGCCTACGACTATGCTTCTGCTTGATTTTATTAATTTATTGTAATTCATGCCGTGCAGTCTCTGTCTAACTGTAGCTATTATAACTCCACCTCTCGTATTGCTAGCTAGAAGCTGACGACTGTGATTGGTGCATAAGTAGCACACAAACAACTGTTACTTGTCACGACGATTTATATAGACATATGCGGGCAGTTTTCGGATTCCGTCAGTAGAATGTTAAGGAGGAACAATAGGTTTGTTAATTTGGCGAGCGCGGATGAGGCGGTCGGCGCGTGCGGGGCCGCATTGTCGGGGCGGAGTACGGGAGCCGCGCGCCCACGCCGCCGCTGCACCCGCGCCTGGAACAGCGCATGTCCGTGTCAGCGGTGCGATGCTCAGCCGTTAAAATATCTTACTTTCACAATTGTAATAAGCGAACGTCAAGTTCCCATCATGTTGGACAACAATAAGGCACGCGTCACCGCGACCACGTGCACTGCGAATTACAATCTTGCAATGATCAACGTGGCCTTTTACATCCACAGATTTTATCTTGTTTAAATATAAGTAACTGTCAAGAAACCATTGAAAATCAAATTTCACGCTGATAATTAAAATTGTGTAGGTACAGAAATAGGACACTTTTAAAGTTCGTCGTAAATGAATCAGTCAATATAAGCACAATTCAATAATGAAGTCGTAATTGAATTATTAAAAGAAAATTTTAATGACAGGAATAGCTACATATTTGAGAGTACCTAGGTATTATCAACGAGCCTTTCTCAATTAGGTACTTATAGTCACTAATACATTCTCCGTAGAGATATTATTATATTATAATTTTGATGGCTGGCATGATAACTATAGCGTTTAAGATATGCAAATAAAGAACTTTCATTTCGTTGTCGGAACAATGGTGATGTATTCGCGGGGGTTTGTCTAGTTGACAGTGGAGATAATATTACGATGAATAATAATAGTGTGAAAGCACAGTCATTTTACACTTAACATTTTATTATTATCAATGATAAGCAATAAATTTGATGAACGCGTGCTATTGTGCTTTTTCTCTGAATTAATTCNATTTTTTTGCCACCGACTTCTAAAGCCATGTGAAAAGTTTTATTTTATCAGATCCACTTTTTTGAAAACCGATCTCGGTCGCTTGTTATGCGTAGAGCAAATGATCATTTATCCCACTAATTACTGTAATGGGGACAGAAAATTAAAATGTATGATATTATTTAACAATTTATGGAGATATTTAAGCGGTCATTCATTTTTGCGTTATTATATGAAACCCAAGTTATTGGCCCGACCATAATTTGGCGTCTAATAAATAAGTGATCTGGGATAATACATCATTCATGGGTTTTCGACTTAACCGGTATTAGTGTGGACTTATGTGAAAGCTTGAAAAATTGTGCCTATTACAGAGAGCGAACTCAATAGGCCGCAGACCTGCACCGTTAGACTCCAGATCACGACGCGGCGGATTATTTGAGAACACAAAGAGATCGAGTGCCGAGCGACGGACGGACACAATCACTCATAGCGTTGCGTTTGTCATAGAGAGCGCGACAACGACGCGTCGATCACCGGCCGACACGCTTTGTCAGCCGCTCCGATTTGTTACCGCGCCACTCCGACCGCGACAGGCATGCTTAAATATGTCGCCCGATAACCTCACGAGGATAGCTGACATGAAGCACTTGCCTAGGACTAGATGTCATGCACTACAACTCATTCTTAAGATCTAGAGGATTAATGGGAAATTCAAATAACTCATGAAAAGTCGAAAAGACGCGATAACTTCATGGCAATAAGGAAAACTTGACTTTCGGAATTGTCAGATCATTTCGAAACCATTTCAGAAACTTTCTACAGCGCCGTAGTCATTTGGATTGTCTGCGAGAAGGCTGTAAAAATCGTTCACCCATAAAGTGAAATATAGGTTAAGACGGTCTCTCTCTCAAAAATTCATTCAAAGTACCGTAATCTCGTCCTTTTATTTTGTAATTTCTTCTTACCACCAATTTTGAGCAGTCGTTTAACATTTTAGGGCTCGTTTTATGGTCTCGTGTCTGATGAACATCCTCTTTTATATCTTGTTTTGACTCCACGAATACAAATGTTGGTAGCTACAAGTACGGTTTCCAAAGCCTACGACTATGCTTCTGCTTGATTTTATTAATTTATTGTAATTCATGCCGTGCAGTCTCTGTCTAACTGTAGCTATTATAACTCCACCTCTCGTATTGCTAGCTAGAAGCTGACGACTGTGATTGGTGCATAAGTAGCACACAAACAACTGTTACTTGTCACGACGATTTATATAGACATATGCGGGCAGTTTTCGGATTCCGTCAGTAGAATGTTAAGGAGGAACAATAGGTTTGTTAATTTGGCGAGCGCGGATGAGGCGGTCGGCGCGTGCGGGGCCGCATTGTCGGGGCGGAGTACGGGAGCCGCGCGCCCACGCCGCCGCTGCACCCGCGCCTGGAACAGCGCATGTCCGTGTCAGCGGTGCGATGCTCAGCCGTTAAAATATCTTACTTTCACAATTGTAATAAGCGAACGTCAAGTTCCCATCATGTTGGACAACAATAAGGCACGCGTCACCGCGACCACGTGCACTGCGAATTACAATCTTGCAATGATCAACGTGGCCTTTTACATCCACAGATTTTATCTTGTTTAAATATAAGTAACTGTCAAGAAACCATTGAAAATCAAATTTCACGCTGATAATTAAAATTGTGTAGGTACAGAAATAGGACACTTTTAAAGTTCGTCGTAAATGAATCAGTCAATATAAGCACAATTCAATAATGAAGTCGTAATTGAATTATTAAAAGAAAATTTTAATGACAGGAATAGCTACATATTTGAGAGTACCTAGGTATTATCAACGAGCCTTTCTCAATTAGGTACTTATAGTCACTAATACATTCTCCGTAGAGATATTATTATATTATAATTTTGATGGCTGGCATGATAACTATAGCGTTTAAGATATGCAAATAAAGAACTTTCATTTCGTTGTCGGAACAATGGTGATGTATTCGCGGGGGTTTGTCTAGTTGACAGTGGAGATAATATTACGATGAATAATAATAGTGTGAAAGCACAGTCATTTTACACTTAACATTTTATTATTATCAATGATAAGCAATAAATTTGATGAACGCGTGCTATTGTGCTTTTTCTCTGAATTAATTCTATTCATGAGACAAGTTCTCAAAACAAACTATCCTAAACCGATATTAGATACAACAAATATGATTTTGAATATATTTCATATTAGTTTGAGGCAATGCATTCTCAACCGACTTCCCAAAATGGATGAGGTTATGATTGGTCTGATGAATTGTTCTGAGGAAGTTATGATACATTTGTTTCTCTTCAAAGTAAAGTGAATCTATGAACTGCCTAGCAGTAAAAGAAAATTTAAGAACTATGAAAACCAACCCATTCCATGGTACCTATCTGTAGGTATGAGGAGTGGTCCGCAGTGAAAAAGGCTTACTATTTTAAAGAAAATTTTCACCACATCGATAACTCATCGAATGATGTTGATTTTGACCAATATTTGACACGTAAAGTTCTGACTGCACCCGGCCTTAATCATTAGACGCAGAGCTTTATGATGGTACGTGACACGTTGCGAGCACATCTCACCACGCCCTCTTCCTTCGAACAAGTGAGTGCACTAATGAAGCTCAGCTAAATATTCATGGAACCAGTCATCGTGTCTCGTCCCAAAACTGGAAGGTAACATTAACGCACGTAGAGCGCCCTCTAGAAAAGGACCACAGGGATATGCGCCCGCGTCTAACAGATGCCTACACATGACATGACAGAAACAACCACTACTTAATTGCTAAGACTTTCTAAGGAATACCGCATGCGTAATTGTTTAGTTTTGTTGAGACAGAACAAACGTTTAATGATAATCGCTTCAGGCGCAGGCGCATTCATATTTTTTTTGTTATATATTAATACGTCTACGTACGTACAGCTTTTCTTTCTACTGAGGGATCTGATGTGACAAAGGGTCAGCTATCAAAAATACTACAATCTTACATAATGCCTCTCATATACTTAGTATTGTTAAAGGGTTCCAGGAAATGGTGGTGATTAATATTGAAAGCCCTAACTTTCTCTGTCAACAAATGTTCCGGATTGCATAGTAGATACAGATTGAAGAGCAGAGGTGGACTGAGAAATAAGCACTCAAGATTGCAAATCAGTCGGAGGTCGCGCGGTCTCGCGCCGGTGACTTGAATGACTCATAAACACCTTGATTTACTGAACACAGCAGAGATTTGTAGTGTATTAATTCCAATGTCGCTGGCCGGAAGATATGTTTGCGCCGCAACATCACTTGCATGCACTTTGTAGATATAGTTCAGCCGCTAGCGTGTCCTCATAACTACAAACACAAACGATTTTCCCCACCAACATCAGCAATCATTAAATCACGGGTGGCACGAGCTCTCCTGATCAACATAAAAAACCTTATCTTTATTATCTCATTGAAAAACGAACGCGAGTAGGTAACACACGTATAAAAGAGACAATATTTACGACTGTGATTTATGGATGAAATATTTTTTCATGTCGTATTTCTGTGTAATCCATCGTAAATTGTTTTACACACATGCCTCGAATCGTTTACAAGATATCATAACATAGGTGATAGAATCGACACACTTGTAGTTGTAAGAACTGACAATAAAACTGGATGACGCCGACGCTATATGTTTTATCTTTACAGAAGTCATTCCACATACTGTTATTGTTGAAGTTCGGTTAAAAACACATTTAAAACGATCACCAGATGAGCCTTTGCACAACTATGCTAGAAATTGAAATTAAAGAAACAACAAAATAAAAGTTGATCCATGCTCACTGTAGACAAGGAACGTTAGCTATAAATATATTGTAAGAAGGTGAGCAACCCTAAAGCTCACATATTAAAGTGGAACGTAATGCTCGTATTAATTTTATTGCTATTATAGAGCAAGCCGCAAATCAACTATTGTAAAAGCAAACTTTGTAAAGGGACGCACTGCTCGCAAATGCTACATAGGTACATCCACGAGCGTGATTCTTGAACTATGAAATTTTAATAATAAAAATGAACGTGTTTCAAAAAACCTGCCTATCTTACTTTAAAATAAGTAGAGTTTTAATAAAAAATACGTTAATTCTGGAATGTAACCCAAAAATTAGAAAGTACCTACTTAATTAGTATCTACCTCAGACTAGAGCTCTCTTCCTATGTAAGTAAAGTACAACATTTTTATACTAAGTTGTAAATCAACGTCCTTCGTTAATGTACTAACTAATTGCACGATGTGTTGAACAACTAATTAGAGCAGCGAACACTCTACTAAATTTTCTGCTGAATGATTTACGATGTAATAACTACATACCAAAGTATTCCTTGTACAAACAACTAATACATCTATTACTTACGTTTTAATACGTGTAGTATGCTCGTAGTATCTATAATAAACGTTTAATTTACTTTGTTTATCATTAAGTAACATGAATGCAACACAAACAAGCAAAGTCATGTCTTTGTTGTAAGAAGCAGTGTTCCCCACGTCATAACATTTTACTGCAGTTCGTGAAATCTAGTCAACAATCTACGTACAACATTACCATACCTAAAATAACCTGGCGAATGATGCAATGTTTTCTCTTTGTGCAGCGCTGCATCTTAACATCCACATGTGACGTGACGCAATGTACTTACGTTAAATATCAATGGATGCGTAGTCGAATCTCTTCCACGAATAAAAATATCAGCATAAATTAATATACATATTTTCCCTTTAATAACTGTATGATACATTGTGATCGATGGTCGTCTTATATCAAAAACGTCTGTAATTATTCAGATGAAATCGGACAGTTAAGTCATTACGGTGTGACTAATTTGTTGTGGAAATCCGCGCGCCGCACAAGTGATAACATGGAATAGTGAGCAGTATTGACATGTGGTGCATAAATACCAATGGTGAAGGACCCTAGAAGTTAGACATTCGTTAGTTTCTGCCGATGGCTTCGTTCGATATTAGAATATTTGTTAGTTATTCAAAAATATTCGCCCTCGTTATGGACTGTAGCAGCGGCGTGAGCTATTATTGCCAGTTGCTCGAGGAATTCAGTTATAGCGCTTTTGATCGACATCTATTTGGGTTTCCAACTTAAGAACAGAGCAAACACCCATTATTATATTAGCGTGTAATAAAAACGAGTCGTGAACTCTGTCCGTCGCAGTTTAGTTAAAACCGTTATAAAGATCACGGTCAATCGTCCTACAAAGCCCGGGTTTAAACAATATTGTGATAGATGCCTTTCTAAATTTTCTAAATTATTCGTTTTTCATGACTACGTTATGATGAGAAATTACTTAATAGACGGTAATCGTTTTAATAACAGTGGTTAAATAATTGTGTACTTAGGTATTTGATGAGTAGGTACTTTATTGCTATTATCATCTTTCAGCCCTTTGGGGTCGGCGTATCATGTTTTTTTCCACCAAATAAATTTTAAAGGCAGTAGCAAAATATCACAAGACAGGTTCATATTATAACTTAGGATAAAAGGTCCACTACCTTAAATATAGTTCGAAGTGTTAGTACTAATGTCACTATTAAAATGACGAAGGGATGATTTTTACGAGTGTCAATAGGCATTAAGTGCGGGACTCGCCATGTTTATAGAGCCGTAGATTGAGATTAGGTGCCATTAGTACGGCGCGCGCTGGACGCCGCTCGTACGCCCCGTATCATTAGCGTCCATAGCAAACAACATTACTACGATATTAGCTCATGAGACCGGTTCTTATCGTGCTATTGATAAACTCTTTTTATATGGGCTAATTTATTTTGCTGAAGATCGCAACCACGAGATGATACTGAAATAAGTGTGTGCATTATTGTAAGGCTCTGTGTGACTTATTATGTTTTCGAAGAATCGTGATTCCTTAATAACACTGCATACAATTTAAATACAAATCACAGTAGAAAAAGCTCGGCATTATAACAACCGCACTAATGAAGCGTGAAAAGAAAATGTAAACAGTAAATAATTTTCTTAAAGACAAGAAAGCTCGTCATACTGGAGTGTGGAGGTGCTCGGATGTCAGGAGAAAGCGCGCAGAGCCGCGAACCCGACACGTGTCGCAGTTGCTAATTAGTGTTGGGTGTCGGGACGCCGACCGCAGCCTGCAACGGTTAGCTGCGGCCGCCGCACCACCGCACCACCGCACCGCCGCCGCCGGAACGAAACGCAACACCGCTCCGCAACCTTACGGTGATCACATGCCGGCAACTCACATGCTTCCTGAAACTTTCACGGAATTTCCTCACTTTTCCATCACTACATATTTAATTGGGTTCGATAATTTTTAGCGCTTCCTGAAGCTTTCACAGATTTTCATCATCACTTATTCACTTTGTTATTATCAAACCCATAGAATTTTTGTCTAACTGATTTAGAATAGAAGCAATGGGCTTTATATTCTGAGGATATTTCATCACACACAACAGAGTGTTTCATTAAAATATATTTTATTGGGTTTGGTCATTTTCAGCGGAGTAGCAGATTAATGTTATATCTATGTTAAGTCAGGAGCTACTGCTACTACTACTGCTGGTTCTAATTGAAGTATTTTAGCGTAGAAATGCCCAAATAGAAGAAAGAGTGAGTGTACGTTTCTGTTTACCCAGGGGGTTCCAACACTCTAAAAAGAATCTCAATATAGTACCACACCAGTTGAACGTTCAAACAAATGAACAAACTCTTCTGCTATATAATGTTAAGGTAAAATCAATTCATTAATAAAACACGTACATTTATTGTTTTTGCATGATATCACTTAAAGTTTTTCAGTTGCGTAAGCAAACTTTTGTTTGTAAATCACCTGATCATGTTTTATTTAAAGTCAATGATAAACAAATGAGTTATGATTTGATTATATCTATGAACTACCTTCTTTTCAAACATTAAAAGCGTGTATCGTGTTAAGTAACGTAACGTTTGCTAAGTCACGTTTAATTTTGTCGATAGCATCGCAAAAATGATGTAAGAACAATACAATTATGTTTCGATTATAAAGAAGACACTGATTTCCACAAGGGAGGGGTGGAATCCTTTTAACGACTTTGCCCTAATCTCTTCTTGGATTCCTCCGAGAACCGCTTTACGCAAACATTGAAACGAGTCAAAAATTGTAAATGCTTCCATTTTGAAAAGAGTGCGTATGGAGTTTCTTGCCAGTGCCTCTCTATATGACCCACTTCTTGGAACGTTGCTTTTGACTTTCGTAAAAGTATATCTATTTGTCATAAAGAAACTCTAACTTTGTAATGATGTGTGTTAGATATCTAAAGTATTTTATTGTGTACGTAGTAGGTTTTAAGCTACATTATCACAAAAGATTCAGTGAAACCTAGTGATTTTACTGATTGCATGCTTGCACTGCAGTATGTTATGCAAATAAATATTACAGATTTTGGTTAAAAATGCAGTCCCATCTAAACCCCGAACAAAAGACTTCAACGACATCGGTTATACCAATGTGAGCCAAAATCAAATACGAAAATCACATTTCAATAGCCGTTATAACAATTTGTCTGGATCGTTACAAAAAGTATCTAGTCCACTCTGTGTTACGATGCTAGTCCATTTCCCACATAGTTGGAGGTCCGTACTAGAAGAAATCGAAGGTGGTTCGGCATAAATCGTGGGAAGATCTACATAGTTAGCGGGCGCGGGATCGAGCCGGCGCGTGTTGCTGCGCCCGCGCCGCGCCGCTGCTGGGGTGAACGTCTCACTTAACTGTTGTGTGCACCTGAGCACCTCGCCGGCCGCCACTTACAACCCACTACTACATGTTAATCCATCATCATTTAAAACGCTCCTAATTTCTTTAATCATGTCAAGTAGCCACACAACTTGAATGATGGCGTATTTAAGCTTAATGAAGTAGGCAACTTGAAGAATGTTGTGATTACATGTCCATGCATTTGTGACTATGTCTACAGAGAAGTTTGGAAACTATAGCATCCCCAATTCATACTTAATTTTTATAAAACAAAAACATTGTAACTGCTCAATACTGGGTTAAGCTAAATAAGAGTTTGTACAGTCAACGTCAAAAGCTCTTAACATAATAAGCACCATAAACCATTACACCATTTGAATGTGTAGCAACACGATATCTTTCCATCGAACAAGGTGATAAATCCTACGTTAGATAGATATGTATCGAAAAATTACCCTCGCTGGGCACCGGCACAACAATCGAACATCGGCGCTTTGAGCCGCCGCCGCTCCACAAATACTTGGAACAAATATTTTTATAATGAACATACGTTACGTGTTTTCTATAAATACTGGCAATTCTTTATATAACAGGTCGTAGCTATGTGAAGGTGTTTGGAGATGAAAACGCCACTCTGAATGTAGGCTATCGGTGAGCATAAACAACACGACTCTTTGTCTCGCTTCTTAGAAACTCCAACGAAATAAAATCGAAATACCATGTTTTTTACAATGTAGCTATAGGCCAAGCTTATTCGCCTGTCAGCGTTCTAAAATTAATAGATGTTATTAATTTTAACATAAATGTTAATTAGTTATTTTCTGTTAAGATGCTTAAAATTATAACTGTTGCGACATTTTATGTTATTTAAGAAACAATGTGTTTCGAAATCTTGTTCGAATAGGATAAAGACAACGGCCATAAAATTCATTACAATTACAAGATAGGAATAGTGAAGAGATAGGTATGTAACCAAACCTTCTCAAGCAACGAATGAAACTAAGTAAGAAACACAAACCATGGACACAGCGCTGAAAGGAGCTCTGAAGGCCAGTTGACATAGCAACTACGAGTACCTACTACCAGCCAGTGTTCTCTGTTTTTGGAACAAAACATCATAAAGTAAAGATTGCGCAAGCGTCGCCTATGGAACACAGCCATCTACAGAGACTACACATTCGTTCTCAAGGCTAATTCCTAAAAACCAAACAATATAGGTAAAGCATGCAAATGAAGTGAATTGTAGATCGATTGAAAATAGATCGTGTGTCAGCGATCGGGAGGCTTCGGGGCATGATCATCGGTCCACGAGCGCACGCGCACGATCCACGTACCGGCCCCCGGCCCGCGCCCCCTGCCCCGGCCCCCGGCGACACTCGCTGTACACAAACATACATACCCTACATTCTGTCAAATCAAAATCGTACAAAAAATATTTGCCTAGTTACAATCTGCGGTAGGTGTTTAATTGCTGGCACGTTTATGTTGCGTTTGAAACATCGATTGATGTTGGCTGCCTCACGCCCTCTTGAGCTCAATGATGAGCTTTATGGAACGGCAAAGTCCCAACCACTGAAAGGCAGTTAATCATAGCAGTTCGGTTTCTCATTGTATAGAAATATATTAAGTAAGGATAAATATCACCTTATACACAAGGATTATACACATAAGGATACCTACTAGCGATTAATATAACAAGTAGATACCTAATCCTATGAAGCAAAGTTTGTTTCCAAAATATTATTGCATTTTAAACCAAAACCACGTTAAAGCTATAAACGGCCGCCATTCTTCAAATTGGCGCTTTTGGACAACACGTTTTATTGGTGAAAGTGCATTTTAAGAACAGAAAATAAAACGATTTCCCACTGACCTTACCTATTGTTCGAGAAACAAAGGAGATCGAAGTAACCGCTATATAAACACGCAATTAATGATTTCTAAAATAATAATTTATATTCCAAATTTGTAGTTCGCCCGATAAAAGAAATTTGTAGCCATACAAACACATACTTTTGCGATGTTATCGTTCGATTCATCGAATTAACTCACGACTAAATTCACAAAAGAATAACATAATAGAAATTTTGCATATGCTATAATAAGACACAATGATTTACAAATCAATGCAAAATCTGATATTGATATTACAATTCGGCTTGAACGTGAAATTGAGGTCGATAAATCTCCGCCATCCTGGCTGTTTGACATTGAATTATGGAAACACAAGGCGCCAGTTGAGTAGGTAAACCATAAGTACAACATTATGATGAAACGTAATTGCCTATTTCATCCAAATGTCCGTCTAAGGTGTCCAAATGTAATTACCAAAAGTCAGAATGGTCCCGCCCACGAGTGCTCTCACGCGCCGTGAACTCACCTCCACTGACAACCTGCTCACAAAAGCAAATTACACCACTATATTTAGTGGTCTGCTTTTTGACTATTATCTTTATTATAGGTTTGTAACATAATGGCTCAGTTTTGTTGATATTGCCAATATACACGTACGGCTGAGGTCTATCGATTACCTCGCTCGGTTACACTGGCTATAAACAGACCATTTAGTTAAAATCTTTGCACAAGTTTTACGGAATTAAACGTGACCTTTGTAATATTTTGCAAAGTGTAATTCATGAAGTAGATTTTTGAACAAACATTATTTTCATTACTTTAAAGTAAAGAGTATATCGCAATTATGAAAATAGTGTGAGTGGTGTATTTATTTGTATTTTATCTTATGATACACGTATTCCCGGAATGGGTGATATCACATAAAGCAAATGTGCTCGGTGGATGGAGCGCGTAACTCTGGCGGAGTGACAAGACAATCATTGTAGTGCGCCAGTGTACGACGCGCCGCGTATATCTACTCAGACAAATTTACGTTTGCTCCGATGATAGACAAACAATTCAACTACAAACCTTGCTATTCATTCCACTTGGTATTCTCCAATAAAACTTCATTTGTCGAAATACTAGCACATTAATTTCTAAGCAAATAGATTGCACTGATACTGAAGTGAAACAAGCCAGTCTATTTATTGTGTCATTCGACGATTAAGACTCATTCTAAAGATAGGGACTCAACATTAAAATGAGTACACCATCAACATTCCACGAAAAGTTTTTGTGATTTGGTCTATCCTTAATAATTCTATAGGGATGCGTTTTGGTTTTCACAAAATATTTTATATTCTAAACTACAATTTCTTAGATATATCACTATACATACAAAAAATAATTATTGCTATGAACTTAATCTAATAAGTAAACAGTCCTAAACAGTCATTGCACTCGTCGATATAATAGTAGTCTCGTATTCGGCAGGCCCGCCCGCTCCACTCAGTTCCATCAATTAGAGTGACCATTTAATCGGATAATGATGACAGATACCTAATAATCTCGAGACCGTTAAGATATTTTAAGCGTTTTAAAATAATAATGGCTGACATTAGTCTCTGCTAGAAGCGAATTATTATTTATTATAATACTTTACGACTTTTTAATCTTCAGGCTTCAAGCAGCGTGAACTATATAACATACTAGCCGTTTTCCCGCGGTTTCACTCGCATCCCGTGGGAATTACTGCCCGTACCCGGATAAAATATAGCCTATGTCACTCGTGGATAATGTAGCTTTCGAATGGTGAAAGAATTTTTAAAATCGGTCCAGTAGTTTTTGAGCCTATTCATTACAACCAAACAAACAAA
>NWSH02000505.1:7957103-7991664 GCA_002382865.2 Heliothis virescens
CCGTGGGAATTACTGCCCGTACCCGGATAAAATATAGCCTATGTCACTCGTGGATAATGTAGCTTTCGAATGGTGAAAGAATTTTTAAAATCGGTCCAGTAGTTTTTGAGCCTATTCATTACAACCAAACAAACAAACAAACAAACAAACAAAGTTTTCCTCTTTATAATATTAGTATAGATGAAAGTAAGTAGGTATACTAAACCTATATCTATTAACTTCTATGATGCATTAAAATATTTGGTTTTGTAGTCCACTGTAGCAAAATAAACACTGCCTATAAATACATCCTCCACAACTCAGTTATATATTTTTGGCTCATTGGCTCATCAGCTTGTCATCAGGGAAAGGCCACTAAAAGGAACCTAGATTAAGAACTAATTCCTTAAGTAGAAAGAGAATCTCGATATGAAGAACATAGAGACCCCATGTAGGTACAGGTTGGGGCAAGCTCACCTTCATCTCACCCGTAGGAAGTCCACAGCTGAATATATCGGAATATAGTCCAGCTCCTTAACGACATAGTCCTATTTGATAATTGACCTATATGACTGTTACTTAGTCTTAAAAATTCCCAAAGATGCTCCAAGGACATACCTACGTGTGTCCTGGGAAATTATGCAACATGTCCTAAGAGCTATCCAAAACCAACTTATCTTAGAAATTGTTTTCAACAAATAACAACGTCACCTAAGTGGGTAACTACTGTTCAAATATATTTGGTAAGTGGCATTTAACTTTATAACTATCAAACATTTACGCCTAACCGTTTAGATGTTTTCTTTTTAATAACAACCCTAACAATAAAGATCAGCTAATGGCAACCTAAAAACACCGGCCATTACTTTTAGATCTCAGCTTAAAACATCACGACATTGTCTCGGTTGAAAAGTAGATGGTATCATTGCATCAGTGAGTGGTGCGGAGTGCGCAGTGCTGGCTCCCGCGCCTGCGCAGTGCGGCGTCCGCGCCCGCGCCCGCCGACAAGTGAACGCAATCACTAATTGAATCAGTCGCTAGTCATCGCCACCGGCATGCACCGTGTAGGGCCTCCAGCTATGTTTCTAAATTCAAGACATTATAGACGATCGTGCCATAACTCACGCCAATTTCGGTAACCTAGTTAATAAATAATAAAAATAGTACACTGAAAATGTTACATATTAAAAATTAAAGACGATCATATTACTTCACATATTCTATTAAAACTGTCCTAAAACTTGAACATCGCAGGGGTGGCCTTCATTGTGTTTTGAACACAAAATGAGATATGTCCTTTGAATTTTACTCGATCTTATAAACATATTAATTTACCATACTAAAAAAAGGAAAATAACCAATAAGGACTATCTAAAGTACATACAATCGTATCACATAGTATGTTAACACTAATGCTAATTGTGCTCTTCGCGTGTTTCGTAGCAGCTACGCAACTCGTTGAAAGCTACGTAGTTTGTTTCGTAGCCATAACGTAGGTACCTACGTTACGGTGCAATTACAGAATGGGTAATTAGAAATAAACTTTATTTCTTCAAAATGTGATCCGGCTGTGTCCTACGAAATTGAGAATTATGGTAGCCGTAGTCTCACATCACTTTGAGTTGACGAAATTATGATCTCTTCCGCGTTATCACACTTACAGATTTAGAAGAATCCTCGATGAAACCGCGATATCGTCGACAATGCGTTACTGTGAGTGCTTCGGTAGCCCGTGGCAAACTCATTGCAGAGTAAAGTAATTATTTTAAAAATGTTAGGTACTGATTATTTTATGAATTTGACTAATACCCCGTTTTAAAAACCCATAAAATTCGTGACTTTTCGTCGGGTAAGTGTAGGAGAACGTGGTACATTTTTAAGTGTCATTTTATCATACCTCTGACTCAACATTGTCATCATTCACAAACACTTGTTACTCGATACTTTACTTTGTCTCACTGATGCACTTAAGTTGGCCTGAAGTACCGCCCACCCGATAAAAGCAGCTATGATCTTATAGTCAAATAATATTTCCTGTTTATTCTTTCTAAATGATCAATATCCTTAACTAAACTTAACGGTTTCAATCTGTAAAAGTTCAGTCATTCATATGTCTACTAACAATTTAATTTCTGTCACTTTTCGAAAGCAAAATTACCATACAAACCTACACATCATTGACTTGATAAGTAGATAGGTACCAACACGCGCGTGGATTTGTTACAAGCCGGTGATAATTATTATTGGCCGACAAATCTTCACTTAAGGGAACCGTTACTCGTGTTTTGTTGCAGTGAAAACATTCATTACTTCATTTGCATACAATGGTCTGGTGCCAAAAAATATTGGAGTGTAAACGCTTACCACGAACGCTTTTATGAAAGTTCGCTTTAGATTTATTATTATGAATAAGTTTATGCATGTACATTGTAACAGTATAGTACTAGTTATTGTTATGTACGTGTCATGTAGGTAGTACTTGTCGATGACTAGCACCGGTATGTATTATCTCGTTGAGGTTTAACTAAGATTAATGTAGCTACCGCTCTCGGTTGACATTTTAAGCGGTTGTATTGACGGCATTTTAATATTGAAATAAGTGGATGATATTCGATAGCCTATCTGTTCAGTTCCACTTTTCTTATTGTAATGTTCGGTATAAATAATCTCCGAACAATATGTTATCGAATTATATTCAATAAGCTGTTTTCAGAGGTTACATCCTTGTGTGTAGGTTAAAACTTCTTCTTACTTCCCTCACCCGGCTAAATAGGAGGTATGACCCACTCCAGGTTCTCATCTCTCTCAATATTCGTCTCGGTTTAGCTATTCCATGTAAGTTAGGACTTGTTCATATAAGAAGCTCACATTGAGGTCTATTACACCGGTTTTTCCAGTCACAATTTAAGAATGTCATAAAAATGCTGAAAATATACAAAACACATACAATGTATACCTTTATAGCGCTGAATACAATGTATGCATTTGGCTATACATTACCTACATTAAACAGGTCTGCCACGATGGCCCATTCACATTTGGACCTGCTATTAATTCATATAAAAAATAAACCGTAATTAAATCGGCCATTGTGATTCCTACGTGTGTATGCAAATGTACTTTTTGTTATTTGGCTCAGATATAATAATATGGAAACGGAATTTAAGTATTACTACCGACAATGGAATGAAGTGAATATTAATTTCATCAACGCAATGATGGATTGAGTGTGTCTCACAAATATTTTATGCACAGAGTCTCAATGTTGATTTCCACTTCTGTCTTTCAATTTAATAAAATTAATTCCTAACACAGCAAAAAAGAAGTACTTTAATAAAAAGAAGCCATCTCCACACTATCGAGCAATGTCGTAGGACTTTCGAGCGTTCGATCTGGTGATGGTCGATAAACATATTTCGGCGCGGAGCTCTCTTGACGCAGATAGAGTGAACTAACGGAGCTTTTGTAAACGCAATTGTTTTAAACTATTAATTGTAACGATAGTGGCACGAACAATACACGCACTAAGTAACAATGAAACCGGAAAAATCTTTGCACTGATGTAAGGTTTGGCCTCTTAAACGTCTCGCCATACGATAAATTACGAGCATGCGTCGTGTTATTATACTACGTAGTTATTATATTTCATGCATATTTAGCGGTTAAAACAATTTGTACAGGTAGGTGCTTGTTTAGTTCAAGATATTACGTTATTTAGTGGTGCTTCAGCTACACCCATCAACACGTGTAACATTTTAATGTTTCAGGAAGACTTCCACTTTCATAAATTGCATTCGGATCAGGTAAACACCTGTAGGCACACAACTTTCATAATATGCAACTTCATAAAATTTACGCAAAGTAAATGACAACTTTCACTATCTCAAGTGACATTACTTGGACATCCTTTTTGAAGGAATTGCGTCGGTTGAATAAGTTTTTATGTTGGTCATAAAAGCATAACAGCAAGTGTTGTGGCCTGCAGGCGTGTGTACATGTGCTATATCGTTGGAGATTAGGAGTGTGGGGCGCAATGATTCGGTTTCGCGGGCGGAAACGGGCGCGCCCACGCGCAGGTCAGAGCAGTGACCCCGGAGCTCACCTCGGCTGCGCACGCGCACAGCGCCGCTGCATGCAGCCACCTCCCGACTCCCGACCTATGACGACTGACGACTGCTGCTGGATACACCTGTCTAGATCAACTTGTTATCTTACCAGTTAAACTACCCGTAGCAAAACTCCTCCATATTACGTAAACGTATGGTTTGTCATAAAAGCTTGATTTTTTTGCATTGGTTTCTTCATTGACACAACGTAAATAGCTACACTTTGCAATAAAATTATAATAGATTTCCTTCCAACAGCTAAACTAAGCCCTATGCTATTTTCACTTATAAATCAATTATATTTAAATGTATAAGATCTAATAGAATATTCAGTTAACTTATTAACGAGCATAATAAATTTCACGAGTACCAAATGAACTGAGCTAAAAGTCATAAGCACACATTTATTGTCATGAGTTATTCGGTGGTTCGCACTGTCATCTACGTTCGTCCCAGTCATTCCATATTCATAAGTCGTTGAGTAAATCAGCTGTACAATGTCCGTCCACGTCGCGCCGGGTTAACAGATTGGAAATTGCAACATTAGAATCCTGCAGTTCACACACACGCATCCTAGTACAAACACATTTATATTCATCCGAGTTCTGTTTCATTTGCAGTAGATATCAATATAAAACCTGTAAATTAAAGAAACCATTATATTTCATCTGAGTGTAAAGATCGTACGATAGGAAGCGGTTAAATTACCTTCAGTAATTAGAAACAGCAATAGGGCAGAACGCCCATCTCTGCACAAATTACACCTGCGTTACTAATACGTGTGGCACGGATATATGTTCTCGCGAGTCATTCTTTGCTCCTAACCGTGCTCAAATTGTATTTATGACCACCATCTGTCACTGCGGTAATGACTGCCGCGTGATACCTGCGCCGCGCATCAAACAATCAATTAACCTGTTTGAGAAACACGCCTTAATGATTTAAAGAAAAAAACCCAACATGTTAAAACGTTTGCTTTCGCTAAAATTTAATAATCCATAGGCACTTATCATTACTTACCGGGAAAATGGTAGAGTAAGGGCCGATTTAACCGTTACATCATAAATTCGTTTACTTCGAGCAAAAATCTCTTACATATAAACATGGAAACGCGTAAACCGGAGCATTACAATCAATATTTTCGTTTAAGCTACAGTTCGGATCTTGATTTATGGATGTGCAGCTTAAATCTGCGCCTGCGGTATTATTAACAAGTTGTAAATCATTGATCGAAATTAAGACCACGTTCGACTGACTGCTCAGGATTTGCTGACGAACACGATAATAACAGCTAAGATGTGTGACTATAATTTAAACCAGAAAATAAAATAATAATAATGCTACAATCTACAGTAATTATAAGTATATTGGATCTGTTGTGTCTGATTAGGATTACTACTATGAATGTATGAGAACAAACAGTACAAATAAGTTTCTAATAAGCACAACAATAAGCATGTAATGCGTGAAAAAAAAGATGTGGAAATAACCAATAGTTCGAGTCCATATAATTCAATACCACTACTAAGATGGTTCTAGCTTTAACGTCCTTGCATGTCTCAATTAATCTCACTTTGTTTTGATATAAAGTTGTAAATCCAGAAATTAAAATAAAATAAACTTATTAACTGAACTTACATAATAATATCGCTAATATTGATATCTACCGAGATAGGTACTTACAAAAGCCTTCAAAAATTTTAGCGAAGTTTATGGTGGACAGGTAATTTTTTACGTACCATAAATATTTTGACAACGATCCAACTATAAAAAACAAAGACAGTGTTAAGAAATACAGAATTGGTGCAAAACTCATAATTTGAAAACATTTCGTGTACTCTGAAAGTTCGAACAATACACTGAACTAAATAAATTTAATACAGAGACATACGAAATCAACGATGATTGTTGAAGCTATATTGGAGAGCGAACATTATGGGACACGCGGCGACGGTGGGCGGCAAGCGCAAATGCATCACGCGCGATAATGAACCAGCTCGTGTGCACGACTGCGCGCACTCACACGTAATCCACTATCCTCACCGCGCCGGTCGTGCTCTCCGCGCCAGCCTTACCTTATACAACCCTCCGCATGATATTCGGCTGAACTACAACTCAACTACCAGATACTATCGCCACTAGTTTGCAATTAGCACTAAATGTTACTGGAATAAGCTATTATGGATTGCCGCACTTTAAACAGTCAAGGCTAGGCAAGAACTAAACATGACTTCCAATGAAAACAATCATTTAGATATCGACCAAGTGTACGGTACCTGTAATACCTAATATAAGGTAGGTATTAATTTAATTCTTTACAAATAGATCAAGATTAAAGTAACTCAGTTGCAAAAATAGGTAGCATAGCTATTATTATCGCAACATTCATATTTTATTTTAATTTTGCTAAGAAATATTATTGATACTGTAATAGCCCATTCCATATTTTACTCGGCCAACTATCTCAAGTACATTTTATTGTATCCATATTTCCACATGGTAAACTATAATACCTGTTTAATGCATTTCCAGGACAAAGTTGCAGTGAAAATGGACGCCATTTGTGAACAAGACAGGATCTCGGATTTCTTAAACTGGCACCTCCCACGTGGTGTCTTGTGCCCTTAACCTTTGCAACGGCCGTATCGCGGTTTATGCGCCTTATAATGCGCTCTCCTTACAGGCTTATACGGCTGCGAGTTTTGTCTAAATTTGGAGCAATAGCTACCACTTCACAATTAAGGAAAAAAGCTCTTTCTTATAAACGTCCAATGTATAAGAGCTAGCTAAGTAGGTATGGCATGCAAAATAAATGCAACAGACTTTTTAGGCAAAAGAAATCGAAAATAGCCAATTTTACGACGAATATCGTCGTAAAATTGGCTAATGACGTTGTTATTTATTCCTTTATCTACCTAAAACAATAATTGGTTGTTATAGATCGCATCTCTCGTACCAATATGAGTTATCTATCATACAGGATATTAGTAGCTCGCAGATATGATTTGTAGGTATAAGGTCAATAGAAATCAAAAAGCGTGATACCTATCAATCCTTTTAGCAACTTAAATCTTAGTTTAGGATAATTGTAGAATTAGCTATTTCCGAACAATCCAATTAAATAATGGCTAAATAAGATGAAAAGGCTGTGCTTTTAATGAACTCTGACATTAATAGTAATCAAATGGTTATAAGGTAATATCCGTTAGTGCGTAATGCGAAACCTAAGTGTTGAACCCATGGACATTTATTGATAAATCACCGGGTAATTTTACAAGCAATCAATTGCAATAGCATAGTGCACAAGTGTTCAGAGTTTGATCTCGTATTTAAGTTTAATGCTATGGCGTTATCTGAGACCGATCCGCGACAATCGCGCGCACCTGCGCCGCGCCGGCGCCGACGCCGACGCACTTTCAAAAAAGGCTTACGTACGGTGTACGGACATAGTAACTGAACACTGGCCATTTGTAACTCGCTCTATTTTCCACTTTACTTAAACAGGTGTTAAGGAAAATGCTACCTGCATTCATGCAAAATACTTATACCGAGCATAGCATATCTATTCGGTTGCTTTACCTATTTCTCTATCAAAAACCTGGAAAATCTAGTTATATTCTCCATTGTACATAGATTAACTTATTATAAAGGCAATTATTTAAACATTCGCTGTTTCCGTGAACCATGAATAACATGCTCCTTTTTACTGTGACAAAAATATCAGTGACTGAGAAATCAGTAGCGTAGATTTTATGAAATAAGTATTTTATTTAGTTGTAGCAAGTCTCCCACGCCATTGGATTCAATTATGGAGGAAAGGCAGATAGGTCGGCGCGCGAGTGGTCCGCTCGTGACCCGTAAATTGGAACGGTCCGTCGCACGCCCTTGTCGCACCTCGGCCACGGCGGCAGCGGCCATCGCTGTCCCGCAACACAGCCCGATACATATTGTAACGGCATCCCAATCTACATCGCTACAACATACATTCAGTATCTACTGCTCTTCACGCACAAACAATTTAGCAGCTTTGCCGTAAACACTCCTTTTGAGCATCATCAATTTCCAGATACATATCGCATGTCTCAGCGCTCAAATTAAGAACCAGTTAAACAGAACTATTATTTCCTTAAAAAATCTTCCTTATAGCAACATACTCTAATCCAGTAATCAAGCCAACCTCTACTTTCATACAGCCATATTCGTTAAAATCAGTAATGAAATTACCATACTGTGCGGACTTTCTAAGTTAACTAAGTAAACTGGTAATACATTTATTAGACTACTAAGTTAATAAAGTAGGTTAAGTTAGTAAGGTATCGGGCAACACTAACAGGTGTGCGCGCCGTATTTGGGCCATAATGTCTCAAACAATGGTCGGGCCGCTGGGACTCGGGCCTTAACAGAAATTCAAATCATAACTATTCTTTATTCAACCGTGTTCAAATTCGTTGCCTCTCCTATCTAACGTCTGTAACACAGTGTTGTATAATGAGAGAATATATCGTACTCCTATTTTAGGGAACGTGTAGGTAGTAGATTTCTATTTAATTGTCAACTAAATATTTCCGTTCCCAAAATGGAATTGGTAACGAATTACATTCAACAACAAATTGAACTGAGATCATAATGATTCAATTGAACAATGGTATGAATCATCTATTTCATATTTGTGCTTCATTGGAAAGCCTTCAATCTGAGTTTTGAGAAATGTAGCAAACTTTGTCATGGAACCATAAAAGTAAATGTACTGTAATAAGACGCTATTTCATAATTATTTCCTGAAGTACGTTCGGCAGATTGATGAACCTGAGGATTTTTTGTTTCATAGTGTGTCTTTAATACAGTGTTCCTGGCACTTTTCTGTGATATTAAAAACATAGTAACAGAATTAGCAAAAAGCTGACATTAAGCCCATTAATTTTAATTTACACATTTACAACCAAAGTAATTAGTTGCAAGTTAAACAAAAGTGTAAAGTTTAACAATATACGTATATACCTATGGCACAACAAGACAGAGCTATCACAGTAATCTCATTGCCTCACTGTCAATTAGCCATACTCGGCGGCGCGGAGTATTTAGTTCCAAAAGATAATATCTCACTTTTAACATGTCCGTAGCGCAATGCAACACACGCGAGTATCAAACACTCTCTGTATGTATTTACGGAAATGTCCACTGTTTATTATAGTAGCGTTTAAAACAGGGTATTTAAGTTTAAGTAGATTATTCTTGTTTTGTTTAAGAATTATGATTGCTTTAATTGTCGTCTCTGAGCTGCCGGCGCGGGCGGTTAGCGCATGCTTCTTAGCTAATTTTCCAAGTACGCTAATAGTGCTTGATTAAGTAAGAATGCAACAGGTCTCGGCGCAGTTATGGAATAGAGATGCGAGTGTATTGTATCACACAAATATAAATAAAAGAGAAGCCGCAGCGTAACAGGATCTTCTTGGTAGATATGGAATGAGGATCCATAAAGTTGAAAGGACGTTGTATTTGGGACGATAAACTAAAATAATTGTAGTGTTAATGTTCTTATGTATTGAAAACCGAAATTATAGTATTAAATAGTTCGTAGGTATAATGGTATACATCCATGACGTTTTTTTGTTCACACATAGAAAATAACACAACAAAAAGTTGAACAATGATTTGACTGTTGGTAAAGATGAGTTTAATAAGGTAAATATTAAAAATAAGCCTCTGAATAAATCTAAACTGAAACTTAACCAAACCATATCTATTCAAAATTAAAAACGCAACCCTTTTACTCCCACAAATTAACAAATCCCACAGATAACCATAAACATTCCAACCTAGCAATAAATAAAAGGTAACTTGATACATTTTGATTCATCTTTGTACCCAGCAGATCTTATAAACAGATAAAATGGATTATCTAAGTAAACGAGTCATAAAATGTCAATTACTAGTGCCGCTCTATCGGCTACGGGTGGTATGGCGCGCGGCGGCCAGTGGTCGCGTGCCCGCTACCAATTACAGTACCGCTTCAAGAAACTATAAAAATTAAAATACTATAAAATAAACATTTAATTTTCTTTTATACGGATATTGTAAAATACTTGTAAACTAGCCTAAATGAGCTTCTTAGTTTGTGTTTAAAACTACTATAAGAACTTTCGCGCATTAAATGTGCCTCGTCGGTACTAAGCGTACGCAAGCTCTCAAAGTATTGTTGGCATTTATTAATCGTGTATAAACGTACGATTTTCTGAATAAATTGAGGTCTTCTTAGTAGCAGTCTAAAAATGCTTATTTTTAATGACTGAGGTGGGTGACGACGCTCAATTTGTAAACTGGCAGATTTTCGTACGAGACCTAACATAGGGACATTAGAAGACTGTTTATGAAGCTGTTAGAATCTTCAAATTAAGTAACAGTATTTATTTTTCACCAAAACTATTGATAATGTTCTCAGTCGCCTCTCTGTGCCTTCGTCGTCTTCTTGATCTGTTTAGTTCGTCGCAGCCGCAGTGCCACACCCACGAGGAACATGACATGCCGTCAATACTCAAGTAACACAGCCCCGTGTTTAGAGGAACACATTTCACGGTAAGCTCATCAACTAACATTCGCACCACGAATTCAGCATGGACCACGATTGCTTTGGCAGTTTATTTTCTATCTCTGTTCCCAATGTTGAATCTACAATAAACACACCGGTTATTCTGGATCCAAGACTGAATAGATAGAATAACGCTAATAATAACGCCTGCTTACAACCTGCCTCTTGTACCTATTTTATACCCAAGTACCTGATAGAGTGGCGCCTAGGTAGTTAACATAACTGTGAAGTCATACCAAAAACTTAAATTCTCTTAATCCAACTTCATGTTTGTATGGTGAGTTGTGAGGTTGTGAGACACAAAGCAGAACAGATACAAATTTATTACTGTCGCCTCTTTCGAGATTATTAATTCTGCATCGTCATCGTAGAAAATGTTCACTAAGCCCTCCCTGCATAATAATAAGTGTTTGTGTCTTAATTATGTTATCATTCAATGACGAGGTACCGAATGGGTCGCATTCATAAATATTTAAATAAGGTACACGTTTATCAGAGCCGTCAAGTTGTTCGCGGAAAGCGGCAGGCGTGGTCGCCGGCTCCGCAGCTCGGCGCGAGACACTATTATACCGCGAGGCCATTGTTCGCCGACTGCATACTGCTAACGACGATTCTCACATATCATCCCAGATACATTCATATTAATTCATAAGCACCACCGCGAATAATTAGCCTGGGCACCACCCTCACCTGTCCTACATTAGTTTACAAAAAAAATCACATCAACTTGTTACACGCTGAAGAAAATGAAGCGCAAGTATCAAAGTAATTGAAAGTAAGTATTACTCAAAAGATACTGCTTACAACGTATGTTGTCAGAATAAAAGGGCGTAATTTATGGAAGTCGAACTTCGAATAATAAATGAATCGACGCAATAAAAAATTATTCACGTCGTCAGCTTTCCCTTAATACTCATGTCATACATATCTATACATATAATAAAATTGTAGACAGAGCCGTGTCTTTACATTGAATATTTTTTCGAAAAAATCTGTGTTATGCATTATTTGTATGCTACTGAAGCCAAAACAATCGTTTTTAAAATTTTTGTCTGTTTGTCGGTTTGTCTGTTAGTCTGTTTGTCTGTTTGTCTGTTTGTCTGTTTGTCTGTTTGTCTGTTTGTCTGTTTGTCTGTTTGTCTGTTTGTCTGTTTGTCTGTTTGTCTGTTTGTCTGTTTGTCTGTTTGTCTGTTTGTCTGTTTGTCTGTTTGTCTGTTTGTCTGTTTGTCTGTTTGTCTGTTTGTCTGTTTGTCTGTTTGTCTGTTTGTCTGTTTGTCTGTTTGTCTGTTTGTCTGTTTGTCTGTTTGTCTGTTTGTCTGTTTGTCTGTTTGTCTGTTTGTCTGTTTGTCTGTTTGTCTGTTTGTCTGTTTGTCTGTTTGTCTGTTTGTCTGTTTGTCTGTTTGTCTGTTTGTCTGTTTGTCTGTTTGTCTGTTTGTCTGTTTGTCTGTTTGTCTGTTTGTCTGTTTGTCTGTTTGTCTGTTTGTCTGTTTGTCTGTTTGTCTGTTTGTCTGTTTGTCTGTTTGTCTGTTTGTCTGTTTGTCTGTTTGTCTGTTTGTCTGTTTGTCTGTTTGTCTGTTTGTCTGTTTGTCTGTTTGTCTGTTTGTCTGTTTGTCTGTTTGTCTGTTTGTCTGTTTGTCTGTTTGTCTGTTTGTCTGTTTGTCTGTTTGTCTGTTTGTCTGTTTGTCTGTTTGTCTGTTTGTCTGTTTGTCTGTTTGTCTGTTTGTCTGTTTGTCTGTTTGTCTGTTTGTCTGTTTGTCTGTTTGTCTGTTTGTCTGTTTGTCTGTTTGTCTGTTTGTCTGTTTGTCTGTTTGTCTGTTTGTCTGTTTGTCTGTTTGTCTGTTTGTCTGTTTGTCTGTTTGTCTGTTTGTCTGTTTGTCTGTTTGTCTGTTTGTCTGTTTGTCTGTTTGTCTGTTTGTCTGTTTGTCTGTTTGTCTGTTTGTCTGTTTGTCTGTTTGTCTGTTTGTCTGTTTGTCTGTTTGTCTGTTTGTCTGTTTGTCTGTTTGTCTGTTTGTCTGTTTGTCTGTTTGTCTGTTTGTCTGTTTGTCTGTTTGTCTGTTTGTCTGTTTGTCTGTTTGTCTGTTTGTCTGTTTGTCTGTTTGTCTGTTTGTCTGTTTGTCTGTTTGTCTGTTTGTCTGTTTGTCTGTTTGTCTGTTTGTCTGTTTGTCTGTTTGTCTGTTTGTCTGTTTGTCTGTTTGTCTGTTTGTCTGTTTGTCTGTTTGTCTGTTTGTCTGTTTGTCTGTTTGTCTGTTTGTCTGTTTGTCTGTTTGTCTGTTTGTCTGTTTGTCTGTTTGTCTGTTTGTCTGTTTGTCTGTTTGTCTGTTTGTCTGTTTGTCTGTTTGTCTGTTTGTCTGTTTGTCTGTTTGTCTGTTTGTCTGTTTGTCTGTTTGTCTGTTTGTCTGTTTGTCTGTTTGTCTGTTTGTCTGTTTGTCTGTTTGTCTGTTTGTCTGTTTGTCTGTTTGTCTGTTTGTCTGTTTGTCTGTTTGTCTGTTTGTCTGTTTGTCTGTTTGTCTGTTTGTCTGTTTGTCTGTTTGTCTGTTTGTCTGTTTGTCTGTTTGTCTGTTTGTCTGTTTGTCTGTTTGTCTGTTTGTCTGTTCGCGATGGAATCAAAAACGGCTGAACCGATTTGAAAAATTCTTTCACTGTTGGGAAGCTACACTATCCGCGGGTAACATAGGCTATGTTTTATCCGGGTACGGCAAGTCGTTCCCACGGGACGCGAGTAAAACCGCGGTAATATGAAAGATCACTGATTAATGACGAAATCTCAGAAACTATAACACCTACGAACTTGAAATTTGGCAGGTAGGTTCCTTATAGGGTGTAAAAATACTCCAAGAATTTTTTTTTTAATTCCACCCCTAGGGGGTAAAAACGGGGTTTGGTAATTTGTATGGAAGTCCAATGATTTTTGAAGTAAGAGACATGAAATTTAGCAGATAGGTCTTTTATAGGGTATAGACATTATCTAAGAACGGATTTTACAAAAACCTGTCCCTAGGGGCGTAAAACGGGGGTTCATAGTTTGTATCGAAGTCCTATGTTTTTGAAGTAAGACATGAAAAGCAGATAGGTCCGTTATAAGGTGTAGACATTATCTAAGAAAGGATTTTATGAAAATCTGCCCCTAGGGATGTAAAACGGGGGTTGGTAGTTTGTATGGAATATTTTGAAGTGTTGGTTTGTTTGTTTGTTTGTTTGTTTGTTTGTTTGTTGTACACGCTAATCTTCAGGACTACTGGACGGATTTGAATGATTATTTTTTGTTGTATAGGTATTAAGTCTGGGCAACACATACGCTATAATTGAACTTGAGCAGATCATCTAAACTATAAGAGGTACAAAAATGGTACCATAGTAAAAACTGATGTGGAGCTCCAAGAGCCCAGCTACACTTTAACATATAGGAAAGAAATTAGTAAAAGTGATATGGGCTGGTGGGCATTTCCTGTTGACTTACAAAAATGAGAGATCTGAAACATCTCGAATCGTCTCGCGCATCCCGTTGTTTCCCCGGGCTCTTAGAATACGACATCAGACGTTTCAGATCTTTGATTTTGACAACACGTTGTCGCTGGCATAAGCAACATGATCTGCGTACGAAGTCGCGGGCAGAAGCTAGTTTAACAATATGATTTTTGTTAAAACATTGCTCTCTGAAAAATGCGATATTTGTATTGTAATGGTACATACATAGCCAGACACATTATCACGATCAACATCTGTCTACGCGTACTCTACTTACTCGTATGTCTGTGTGTAGGTGATCGAAACATCAACGTCACTAACAATCAAAGATGTTTTGATTGTCCGAGTTAAATGTAACCAGTCAAATAATTGAAAATGGTAACGGTGTGATTTATGCAAATCGATAGCTTGACGTTCAATTTAAACTGTGAGGCACGTTGCGCCCGCGGCGATGTCGGCCATTAGGCGCTTCGCAGGACACGCGCTGCCTCTGCCTTATCTTGTGCATCAGACGTGTCCACATCCACGGCAGACGCCACGCACTCGCTATCTGTGCATCACATACTACGGCATGTTATTACCATTCTCAAATTGATAATACCTAACCGTAAACTCGGAAATCAAACACTATAATATACTATGAAGCAGACAAACATTCATAGGTGATAATCACAGCTTATGTGGGTCGGCAAAATAATGCTTCATGCTCCCATTCCTCTGTGTTATGACAACATTCACTACCTGGAATGTCATCTTTCAGGCAAGCTATCTTTTTTCTTTGATATGGACTCAATGTTTATCTATTCTTATTCAAACTTAAGAGTTTAGAGGCTCTTAGAGGTATTGTACTTCATTCCTCCTTAGTACATACATAGAGATATTCATAGTGTAAACATTAGATCATAATAATATACAATTGTGTTATACTCATATTTCGATAACAATAGGTAAGTAGCTAGGTAGAGTACACAACATTTCCTGTAAAGCGACTCAATCGGCAACAGTGTGCTAAGCAAGCTACTGCTAATTAACATAGATCAACGCAACGAGACAAACTATAGGTTCTCTGAACACTTACAGTGCGACTGAGTCATCCACTTGAGAGAAAGCGGCGCACAAATTTCGATCAAGATACTAAAATGGATAGCACCTGACAATCAACAATAAATCACATATATCGAAACCACATAAACATATCACACATCACTGCATGGCCTCGATAGATTCCTAAACTAACAATGCTTTGGTGTACCAAGAAAACACTTGGGAATGGTAAAAGAACGAACATTCAGATACCACAATAGCTTGTTGGGGAACCGCACGTGGACAAAAGGTTAAGAGCCATTGAAACCTTTACTCAGTTCATTATATTTTGTTTACCGAAGGCACCCACGCCACGCTAAGTCTAGAGATCTCAACTAGTGCATACGTTCAATACTCTATAATCAATTCTAATTGAAATTCGATTCTATTTGCACTACTTTACTGTCTGCACATTGTTGCTAGTAGGTACGGCTCTACGATTGTGATGTCTTAATGCAATTCACATGCATCATCCCACGAATCGATTTGCAATACACCTTGGTAATATAATTCCTTTATATTAGTCCGGTACATTTATAAGCAACTTATGTATTTGGTTTCATCACAGCTAAAGAAGATTACTCATTGAAATATTCACAATAGTTGTTAATAGAGCACCTTGCAATATGTGTGAAACTTTCCAAGCAATTGACAGCAAGTAACCTTGCTTGTTTAATTGAGTGCTACTTCCAAACAGACGCTTATTGGATAGATATGCTCCGTGACACGTGGGGTCATTCACTGAGTTTTTGCTTTTATGCGTAGGTGCGAAACTAAAGTTGATTGACGCCAAATGTAAGCACAGCTCACCTTTGAACTTTTAAGAGCATCTATTCAGATGTATATGCTTGTTGCAGTCATAACGCTTGTATTGATCTAGTTTTTAAACTCAAGCTGTAAAAATACGTAAGATAATCGAGATATTGTTTAATCGAAATACTGAATATGCAATGCATAATATGAGTAAATAATTTGCATAACTACAACTTTTTATAAGTACAGACTAAGAAAAAATGGTGTTATTTTTAGTTAAGTAAGTAAAACTAATTTATGATATAAGTATTGTTTCATGGTATTCAAGAGTGTTTTTATGATAAGTATGCGGCATTATTTTGAACTTGATGGTATTAATAAAAGAACAGTTTCTTTCGGGACCTTCGCCATGAGGTGTAGAAATCCCCCTTTTCTTTTTCGATAAAAACTTACTTTTGCCTAATAAAGAATCAAGTAGATGTCATGTAACAATATATAGTTTTGCGGTCGAGGCTGGTTCGTCTTATAATAATAAAATCGACACTGACACCTAAACATAATAAATTATTATTATTCTGATTAAGCAATAAGTAGTTGATATCGGTTGCAAGATGCGCATTTCAATAAACACCTTTTGCTTACCTGGACAGGCGACAAGTTCGAGGTCAAATGTCAATCGTATCTGAGTGTTGTGAAATGTAAGTTGTAAGGTAATTGCAAGATGAAATTACTGGATACTCAAGCCTATTTGCAAGTTATTTTTCGTATAGAAATGACATTGACCTTTTACATGATTTGGAAATCTTCTGTTATTGGTTTCCGAAAGACACGACTGTTTGTCAAAAGACCAAAAAGATAATCGCTATGAAGTAATCATTGATAACAATTATTACCTGGTCAAGTCTCCTGTAATTTGTCTGATTGACTCTTCTTATCCATTACCTATCTTAAAAGTCGGAGCTAGCAAGCTATTTCAGTTTCGCTGTTTTTGGCTCTACCTATCGAGTTCATGTGGGAAATCAACCACTCTCTTGTCTGTCTTCTAAATCTGAACTTAACGAAAAAGTTACAGAAAACAATTACCTAACCGATTGAGAAGAATATTTCTCATTGTCGAGCCATTTCAAATGAAAAATAATGTGGAGATCTTTGTATAAATCGTAAGATTCAAACATTGCCCTGTTATGAACGTTCTAAAGCAAACTGTCAAATTAATTAATTGGGCCAAACAGAGATCGTGCACGGTGCGCGGTGCGACATGTTTAGAAACAGGAGTTAGCTGCAGGTATGAGTTATTGAAGCTGCCCGTGAGCCGGTGGGTGAGGCGTCACGTCACGGCACGTCACGCGTCCCTCGCGCATGCGCCGCGGAGCACTTGCGCCCGCGCCACGGGACAGCGCCGCCACCCGCTCCACTGCATCGTGTCGCCGCTATCGCTTTCACGTCGTGGTTATCGCCCCAGTGATAATCTGCATAGTGCGAACCGTTATTGAAAGCCACGGTACTAGTTTGTGCGTGAAGGCTACAATAGCGGCACTTTAATCTGATATTTATTGACCGAGAGATCGAATGAAGCTGGCTGTACTGAGAGGTGACCTAAATATGCAAGCTAATAATGTATGTAGCGTTGATACCTACTCACATAACGTAACTACCTAGATCACATAACCAATACCATGCCAATAGACTTTTAGCCCTGAAGTTAATAACAATATTCTCATTTTATTCATTCGGATTGTTGAAATCTTTATAAAATATTTCCTTTCAGATGGCCATTGGTGTTATTAAAATAAATTGCCAATTTTCAGTTACAAAGTTCTTGAAATTAAAAAGAGTTAACATTGTGGTGGGCGTGGGCTGGTGGCAGGCGGCAGGACGCGCGCGCGCCTCCTATCAATGATCAATTTTGGTTCCGGCGAGATTATCTTTTGATCGGAGCAATTTCTCTTCGGTCTTATGTCTGATAACATCTGGAGAACAACGGTTTGCATCGTTCTGCATAATTATAAACCTGGAATTTACTCCGTGATTTTACCGTAGGTACCTACATGAGCACTTATGGCATTCGTTAATATTTTTTTTTGTTATTGTTTACATCAAACACTAAGAGGTCATTAACCTTTAAATGCAATAGCTAAGGTATACTATTATGACAAAAGCTTTGCTTGCAATATCTAAAAATCTTCAGCTGCAACCTAAAAACAAGCAAACACGGATGAGAATTTCGAGAACTGAAATTGAGTAACGCAATTTTAATGCGGCAGGAAGACAAACGAATGATCAGTATCATAAGTACCTAATAAAAATAGGAACGTGGATGTCGAGTAGGCGATCAAAGTAGGTAGAGAGCGAGGCAATCAGAAACAATTTTCTATTAGTATTTCTCGTTGGACATATTCCGACAACAAACACGATCGTCCCGAGAGCCGTGGGAATGCCCCAGTCGAGTAACGGACGGACGGACAAATGATGTTGGGCGATCTATTGCCTGTAATTGATGACGACTATTGTGTGCCTTTGAAAGAGCCACGAATGTTTGTCTTCGTTCTGTTACCTTCCGTTTGTTTGTTGCTATTGTTAATCTGAGACTTGTTGCCTTAATTCGCGCTGCTATTATTTAAATAACTGCTCGTAGACCGAAGATTAATTCATTTTCTTGTATACACTTGGAATTCTCAGTTGCCGTTAAACCACTTGACACAGTTGATAGCAAACAGGGTTCAATCTAGCTTCAATTGTTTGTGTTACTATCGAGGATACGAGAGCTTCGATTTCTTCTCCGTAGTTATCTGCTTTTGTAATACATAACCAGGTAGGTGTATAAAGTTAGACAAGGGGCTACGAACTTATCAATAGATTTTTGATTAAGTAGGCATTATTGGAGGCCCAGAAAGTACACTTAAAAATAATAGTTTGGATTTAAAAGGTCTGGAACCCTGGCAACCCATCTTACATACTCTCGGATAGGTACCTTACAATTTACATAACATTATCTGGTAGTAACTATGATAATATTACCTATCGCAGGACAAAGTGCACAGTCGGTAGTTCGCTTTTCCACAGTACCTAACACTTTTCTAAAACAAATCTAAGATGGCATGATTCGCGATCCATTTCAAGAGTGGCTTCGCTTTGACACTGCGATTGGAACCGGGAGAAGCACATATTTATTTGTTCAACCCTTGTACTAACTTGAGGAAGAAAAAAAATAATATTAAATAAAGTTGTCGTATTCCCAGCTTAATAACTTCACCATTTCCACCTGATTAACTTGTTTTTCAAGTAATACTAGATTATTTTATTGAATAATAAATATTATGGATCCATAAATCAGATCCAGGTCCAGATTAAGCTACGATCTTTTCTTCGGGTAGAATTATAGATGCCTTTATTCAAAACCACAGTACGCGTGGTAGGCGAATACGAATGGTGATAAATTTAGAAAATAGCACTGGGCGCCGGCGCCTGCGATAGCTATCAGCGACATGAATCAGCGTCGTCGCATCGGCGACCACCCGGCTCTCCGCCACCGCGCGCCGCCGCCCGCCTCTGCTGTGGGCGCTGCCCCTTGCCCTAATGTTCTAATATCTATACACGCCCTCGATATTATTCAACTCGGACACTATATGGGCATGAATTCATTATTTTGCACATTATATTAAGTCTGCAGTATCAAAATGTGTGTCTTAGAATATGAATGCTTATTTAAGAGGAAATTTAAATTTACTAAGGTGAAAACTAAGGTAAAAAGTTAGAAAATAAAATCGGCAGCTGGAGGAATTGTTTTGTTACAAAAACAAACGTAGCTATGTAAAAACTTTTTATTAAAAAACAAAGTAAAAAACATTAGATCTTAGTAACTAGGCAAATAATTGCAGATAAAAACATACATTGTTCAACATTAAATACCTAATGAGATGTGAATTTTCAATTGTTAAAAAACAAGAAATTAAATGCATTATTTTCCTACATATCACTTTAACATACGATTAAAAATTAATTGATAAAGAATAACTATTTGTTCAAGATAAATACGTTGTCAAATTTTCCACATAGGCTCCTCCTGTTTATCAGATCACAGACATGTTATTTTATATATAACTAAGTTACACTATTCATTTTAATGAAATTTAAAAACTAATATTATTTCAATTAAGTTTTTGATTTTTATTCCGCGATACGATCTGGTTATGCCAAAAAGTTATGAGCGCGTCCGCCCGAGGGCGCGCACGGGCATCGCTCATTAATTTCCCTCTGTAAATATTGCCTCCACATTATGCGATTGTTTTACGATTTAATGCTCTCTCCTCCGACCTCTTTTCGATTTAGGGGCCCGTACTGTGTATTTTACACGAATAAATTCCGCTTGCTTTGTTTACAGTTTGAGTTTACCAATACACCATGTTATCTTTCTCATAATACTGTGGACAATTTATTTTAACTATCATAAATGAACGCATATGATAATAATTATAATATCAGGTACCTACTTAATTTCTTATTTTTCTTTACAAAATTAAATCTCATCATATTTACTGCTCTAAATAAATCCCATACTCAGATTAATGTTTCGGAAATGAATCTTCATTTTCAAAATCCCTGTCTCTTATAAGTATCCATGACATATACTCGCAATATAGAGAGCAAATGAAACATAACTGTTCCTGTTACTATTTAAGTATTTGTTATGTTCTTGTTCTATTTTTTTTATAACTAGCTGTTTTCCTTCGGTTTCATGAGCGTTCCGGGAACTCTTTCCCCTGCCCGGATAGTTTAGCTTCCCAACAGTGAAAGAATTTCTCAAATCAGTTATGCACTTTCGGAGCAATTTTTTTACAAAAAAACAAATGCTTCTTTATTATATTAGTATTGATAAATCGTTTATATTTTCCAAAAAAAAATAATGTAGGTACAGTTGTAAAGAAATGTAATGTATAAAATGTGAATCCAAACAGTACGTAAACACTGCAACCGTATAAGTAAATAAGTCAAGTGGACACGAGCTCGCAGCCGATGCGGAGAACATTTATCTGAATATCGCAAACTGTAATTATGGAACTTAACGTTCGACGCGCGCTGTTACAATTAAACTAGCGGTGCCTTCACCAAATAATAAATTAAACAGATTACATCAACAACATTCGTTGTAATTTTTCAACGATTATTACTTGTAAGTTACTGCCGACCTTCGCCACAAGCTTTTGTAGGTTGCATTGTTGTTATTAATGTGTAATCAATAACTGGCTCATGATGAGCAGATTGTTTGAGCAATTCGGAATTAACAAATTTTAATATGGTTGCTGTTTTAAGTTTAAAAGTAACATGTTATTTTTTTGTTTGTGTAAAAACAGTGCCCTGCCCATGTTTAAACTCGTAGCACTGCGTCGACTGTTCGTGCGTTTCCTTATATCCTCCTATATCCTTCAGGGAAATACATATTATTTTTCTTCCTTTATTAAAAATATCAAAATCTCACACACTAGCCGTTTTCCCGCGGTTTCACTCGCATCCCGTGGGAATTACTGCCCGTACCCGGATAAAATATAGCTTATGTCACTCGTGGATAATGTAGCTTTCGAATGGTGAAAGAATTTTTAAAATCGGTCCAGTAGTTTTTGAGCCTATTCATTACAACCAAACAAACAAACAAACAAAGTAAGTTTTCCTCTTTATAATATTAGTATAGAAGTATAGATAGTATAGATGACATCGCAAACGGATCCCTGAACCGAGAAGTGGTCTTTTGAAACATTCTATGTTTTAAGAGTTTACGACGATGAAAAAACATCCAAACTGGACAAAATGTTATAGCAAATCAATTTGGAAAGCCGGATTATTATCTATCGGATGTCATCAGACGGAGCAAAGTTTTTGTCGGGCAGCTCTATATAGGGATTTCATATCGATATAAAAAAAAAAAGCTCTAAGTATATTGGGATTACGGGTTATAATAAATTTTACTATCCATGTGATATCTTAAATTAAAATATGATCACGGCCGTGATTGTTTGATGTTGTTAAAATACGCACATCTTTTAGCGTGTTGCTACACCAAGCGACATCTCGTGACATTACGGCGAACTAACGAACTAAACCCAATGAGATTTTGGTACATACTACGTTTCATAATTGCACTAATTCATAACATTATAATACTTGCAACAAATATACAAAAAAAAAATACTTATAAAAAGCATAGAAAATACTGAATTTCTCTAATAGATGGAATGTTTCATTGAACAAAGTAAAATAAAAAATATATCACAAGTTAGGAAATAAGGACTGACTGGCTTACAACTCTTCGTGAGCTCGTTGTACTCCAGAAGCTTCGAGGAAAGCGTGAAAGGCTTTCTGTTGACGTACATACTCGGCACATTTCTCCACCAATCTCAAAAACTCACCGACATCGAAGGAATAGTTTGTGAATTTAGCATGAGAACCTCCGCCAGGCCCGTGACCCTGTAAAAATATTATTATTACATAATGTATCATACTAGCCGTTATCGGCGTGTTCACCCGCACCCCGTGGCAACTACTACCCGCAACCCGTACCCGGATGATAATATAGCCTATGTTATTTAGGGATAGTCAAGCTTCTCGGCAGTGAAAGAATTTTTCACATGGGTTTAGTTGTTTCAGAGGGAGTCTCTAGGGAGTACAAACAAACAGAAAGTGTTTCCTCTTTATGTTAGTACAGAAAAATAATTTTGAAATAAAAAAAATATCAGTCCAGGATAAAATATTGAGAATGTTGGTGCCTACATTCCAAACAACCGCAATGTATTAGGGTTTTTTTGCTAATTACTATGATAAAATTAAATCAGGATGGTTAATTGCCAACTTTTGTGGCGAGTATAGGTCTTAATGTTTACTTCATGATCCACACGTTCAGTGATCATAATTAGGTGCAATGTGTGGAGCGCCGCATATGCGTTGACACATCCAAATTGGGCCTACACTAATGTAACAAGCTTGTCTTTACCTACAAAGTAACCATCCTACTAATTTTATAAATTCGGAAGTTTGTGAGGATGTATGTTTGTTACTCTTTCACGCGCAAACGGCTGAACGTATTTTGATGAAACTTGGCCTAACATATAAGCTACTTTTTATCTGGGTGCGAGAAGACTCTCGGGAAGCGGGTGAAACCGCTGGCAGAAGCTAGGGTATATATTGGCAAATGTATTTTACCTCATCTTGTTGCACCAATTTAGTTTTATCTTCCCACGTTACGTATTTAAGTCCGCGAAGTCTGGTTAGATCCAAGTAGCAGTTAGGATCCTCGCAATTGTAGCTGAAATAATAAATTAAGTTATTCTTAAATTCGTATTTTTTACAAAACATCGATAATTCTTAAAGTTAAAGATTCACAAGTCTTAGGCTAAAACATGTTTATAAACAAAATTAGGCACCAATGTTAACCAAAATTAAGAAATTGGTCTCTAAAAGTCTTTACCAACTATTCAATCACTATATTTAGCCTTCTTTCAACCTAACTTCGCAAGTACTTACACTTCGAACACGGCCGCCCAATCAGGCAGGAATAGGAGATGCGTCAAGCCGGCGCCGTGCATGCCAACAAACACGTCTGTGTTATGAGTTATTTCCAACTGCTTCAGAAAAGGCACAGTTTTATCGTACACCNGTATAGATGACATCGCAAACGGATCCCTGAACCGAGAAGTGGTCTTTTGAAACATTCTATGTTTTAAGAGTTTACGACGATGAAAAAACATCCAAACTGGACAAAATGTTATAGCAAATCAATTTGGAAAGCCGGATTATTATCTATCGGATGTCATCAGACGGAGCAAAGTTTTTGTCGGGCAGCTCTATATAGGGATTTCATATCGATATAAAAAAAAAAAGCTCTAAGTATATTGGGATTACGGGTTATAATAAATTTTACTATCCATGTGATATCTTAAATTAAAATATGATCACGGCCGTGATTGTTTGATGTTGTTAAAATACGCACATCTTTTAGCGTGTTGCTACACCAAGCGACATCTCGTGACATTACGGCGAACTAACGAACTAAACCCAATGAGATTTTGGTACATACTACGTTTCATAATTGCACTAATTCATAACATTATAATACTTGCAACAAATATACAAAAAAAAAATACTTATAAAAAGCATAGAAAATACTGAATTTCTCTAATAGATGGAATGTTTCATTGAACAAAGTAAAATAAAAAATATATCACAAGTTAGGAAATAAGGACTGACTGGCTTACAACTCTTCGTGAGCTCGTTGTACTCCAGAAGCTTCGAGGAAAGCGTGAAAGGCTTTCTGTTGACGTACATACTCGGCACATTTCTCCACCAATCTCAAAAACTCACCGACATCGAAGGAATAGTTTGTGAATTTAGCATGAGAACCTCCGCCAGGCCCGTGACCCTGTAAAAATATTATTATTACATAATGTATCATACTAGCCGTTATCGGCGTGTTCACCCGCACCCCGTGGCAACTACTACCCGCAACCCGTACCCGGATGATAATATAGCCTATGTTATTTAGGGATAGTCAAGCTTCTCGGCAGTGAAAGAATTTTTCACATGGGTTTAGTTGTTTCAGAGGGAGTCTCTAGGGAGTACAAACAAACAGAAAGTGTTTCCTCTTTATGTTAGTACAGAAAAATAATTTTGAAATAAAAAAAATATCAGTCCAGGATAAAATATTGAGAATGTTGGTGCCTACATTCCAAACAACCGCAATGTATTAGGGTTTTTTTGCTAATTACTATGATAAAATTAAATCAGGATGGTTAATTGCCAACTTTTGTGGCGAGTATAGGTCTTAATGTTTACTTCATGATCCACACGTTCAGTGATCATAATTAGGTGCAATGTGTGGAGCGCCGCATATGCGTTGACACATCCAAATTGGGCCTACACTAATGTAACAAGCTTGTCTTTACCTACAAAGTAACCATCCTACTAATTTTATAAATTCGGAAGTTTGTGAGGATGTATGTTTGTTACTCTTTCACGCGCAAACGGCTGAACGTATTTTGATGAAACTTGGCCTAACATATAAGCTACTTTTTATCTGGGTGCGAGAAGACTCTCGGGAAGCGGGTGAAACCGCTGGCAGAAGCTAGGGTATATATTGGCAAATGTATTTTACCTCATCTTGTTGCACCAATTTAGTTTTATCTTCCCACGTTACGTATTTAAGTCCGCGAAGTCTGGTTAGATCCAAGTAGCAGTTAGGATCCTCGCAATTGTAGCTGAAATAATAAATTAAGTTATTCTTAAATTCGTATTTTTTACAAAACATCGATAATTCTTAAAGTTAAAGATTCACAAGTCTTAGGCTAAAACATGTTTATAAACAAAATTAGGCACCAATGTTAACCAAAATTAAGAAATTGGTCTCTAAAAGTCTTTACCAACTATTCAATCACTATATTTAGCCTTCTTTCAACCTAACTTCGCAAGTACTTACACTTCGAACACGGCCGCCCAATCAGGCAGGAATAGGAGATGCGTCAAGCCGGCGCCGTGCATGCCAACAAACACGTCTGTGTTATGAGTTATTTCCAACTGCTTCAGAAAAGGCACAGTTTTATCGTACACCACCCTCCTCACTTCATACCCCTCCACTTTACTCAGGGCATCTATGATAGCCTTCTCGTTCAATATTGAGCGATATGTTGTACCTCTTGACAATAGAGTCACTCTAACTTTGTCATTGGTCCTAGGATGTAGTTTTATGTTTAAGGAATGAATGATTTGTTTTGAGAATGCATGGAATAAGCCGCTCCTTTCACAGCCGTATATCTGAAATAGATTTAAAACTCGAATTAATTTTATAAGTTAAGTAGTTGTAAGGCAAGTGGATAGCAAGTCAAAGGAAATAAACTTACCAATGGAGTATTGTAATAAAGTCCAAAAATCATTCTAGGCAGTAGTGGCAACACCACATTTTTGAAACAGACTACTTTGCCCCTGAATGTCTTTAAATCCCAGATAGGATTGTCAGTAAAAGCTTTGAATGTATCCTTAAACGCTGACTCATAAGTGAATGTTTCCCAAATCAATATGTGATTGTCTTTAGAAAAAGTTGAAGGATGTGTTGAGTTCACATGCAAAGACGCATATAGGTTGAAGAAATCACAGAAATGATGGTACATGTTTACAGCTGAAACAGAGAAAAATCAATAAGTTTTACACAAGCTTATATATACTTATGACAAACATTACTTGAATACTAGCGTCCGTTCGGTTCACCCGCGTCCCGAGGGAGCTACTTTCCATACGATGATAAAAAGTAACCTATGGGTTATTTTGACGTATACTACTGCCAAGTATCATCAACATCCGTCCAGCAGGTTTTGAGTGAAAGAGTAACCAATATACATACATAAATGACTACTAATGTTCACATTAATAATATTAGTAGGATTGAATAAACATACTTGCATCTAGTTTCATAATGTATGTTGGTTTACTTATAACCACATCACACATGCCATCAGCTATGGGTCTTTTAGGGGTTTTAACAAAATGCACAAGTTCAGGTGACCAAGATTGTAGAGCACTCATATGTTCAGCTTCCTTCATGAGCCTCTCAGAGTAAAAATTGCAGTAACCACCTGTAATAAAAATATATTGATTTAAAAAGTTTTTAACTATGTATAACAGGTATTTTTCAGACAGTTATTTTCAAAGATTTTGAATTTTAATTGAGGCATCACAGTAAGCCTTTTGACTAATGTTAAACTTAAGTTGCTGCAGTATCATTTACATTATATTTTATAATTATGAATTTCTACAAATTTCCAGGATTTACTTATTAATTTACAGCATTCAAGTAATGGCATGAAATAGGTGCATATTTACCTATTTGACCAGGACCAAGAATATCCATTTTGTATCGCAAGTTGTCTCCACGGCCTACAAGACCAGTAAAATTAAGCATCATGTTCCGACCTCTACAAAATCTGAAAATAAAACATAAGTACACATTATTAATTGAAATTAATAATTATTAAAAACATTTCCATCTTTGACTGATCTATTATTATTTATCACTAGCTTTTGACAATGGTTTCACTTGTTTCCTGAATGAAATATTTCCCAAACAACTTTCACCTTTTATAATAACTATTTTCCTTAAATAAAAATAATTATACATACCTCAAATACTTTGAACACTCCAGTGAAGTGTCATCAGGGTAAGTTGCTTCACACATGACCATTAAATCATCTATCTGTTCTTTAACATAACCTGAAATTAAGCAAACACAAAGTACTTTAGTTCAACTTTTTTTTACAGTCAGTTGTGTAATGCATTAGGTTCAATTGGAAAGGATAAGTTACCTAAATTAGAGATACAATAATAGTAAAATGTATGCAATTGTAGCATCTTTTTACTATCTTGTAAACAACATTCACATTGAACTAGTAGTTACTATCTAAATTATTTACAAAATCTATCATCACACTAATATTATAAAGGTAAAAGTTTGTGTGAATGTTTATGTTTGTTACTTCTTCACATACAAATGGTTGAATGGATTTTAATGAAACTTAGAAGTAATATAGTTTATATATCAGAATAACATACAGGCGACTTTTAATCCGGGCACAGGCAGTACTACCCTGGTAAACCGCTGGCAGAAGCTAGTTGATATTTAAGTTACACCTTTTTTTTCATTTACACTTGTTCGATTCAGGTGAAACATCGGATGAAAATTGTGTAGTATAGGAAATAATCTAGTAATTGAGAACTTACCAAAATCTGCCTGAGTGTAAAACGTATCATACTGCGCCTCTTTAGTTTTCACCCAGCCCCGATGATCGCCTGGACAGACAGGTCGTACCGGGTATGAATCTTCTCTATTACATTCACGTTCATAGCCCCAACAACTCTTAATCCCAGTTAACTCTTTGTATGTACATTTTGGTTCAGCTAGACAAGCTTTAGCTAAACTAGGAAATGCATTGAAAACATATGTTACATGTTCCGGCGGCACATTCAGTTTATCAAGTCCTAGTGAAATAATGCTTTTAAATGATACACAAATATAAAAAATATACAACAGCAGCCACATATTTACAATCTTCATTGAAAGTTATTGTGTACTTGCCGACACTATTGAATTTAATAACGTTAAAGCTTTCGTGAGCAACAGCCAGCACCTGAAAGCTTGCTTGTTGATGTTGACAAAAACATGACATTGACATAACGTCAACCCAGCCGGAACAAGATCATAGACACACATGTGCCGCTTAGAATTTTTACTTTTTGATGAATAATAGAGGTGTCAATACACTTAACGTTTCAGTGGAGTCCTTTTTGATAAGACTTACAAAACCACCTGTTTTTTTTTAAACGTCGCAATGCCGTGCGGACAGGCTCTTATTCTCCGTTTGATTATGAAATCTACAGTGTTTTATAGTGTATTTGGAAGCTTTTTCAATACATTAAAATAAAAGCCCAAAAAGTTAACATCAAAACATATTCATTGTTTGTGCGCGTATTGCACGTCTATAAAGGCACGTATCCACAATTAAAAAAATATTCATGTGAATTGCCAACTGTAAAAAACATAAATAAATCTCATTTTATTCCATAGATGGCGGTATCTTCAAAATTATTTGGCGCCTTTTCCTGAATACAAAATTCCCGGTGGATGCCACCACGATTACCACGTGAACACACAACAGCAGTGTCCAATCAGCTGGTAAATCATAAAACCGCCCGCCCGCCTCTGTCTATTTACTCTTCCGTTGATTTAAATTGGGCTTTTATGTGCGTTGTTTAGACGTTCGTGAATACATTTTACAAACGTGAGATAGTTGAACTTAGTGTCATTAAAAATAAAGTGATACTTTGATAAAAGTATAATATGATTTGATTTTCCGACCTTCGAAGTTAACCCAAAAGTAATGTCGCCATTTTGACCATACAAATCGAGTTTAGTAGGTATTATTATTTTGTTTGGTCATCAACAAATGTTTTAAATGCTACATTAGTGAATTACGTAAATGGATGTTTATTTGCGAAGAATACGGAGAAAATGTCTCAGACGAATAGTACTGTAAATTTTCTTATACATGACGCTAATGGTTAGTAGCTAAGCTATTCTTCGTGAAGCTTATTACTATTTTTATGTTATTTTTACTTAGTTGTTGCAGTTCTGCTGGTATCTTTCCATTGTCATGCAATTCTAAAAATTTACAGTGTCCGTAGAGTATTTTGTTACATGACGCGCCCGTTTGGGCAGTCTTTCCCGTCAGTGCATTATTTGTTCTCATCAAGCATAGTCATCTTTCAGATTTTTACGTATCCTTTCTGATACTTTTGTTCTAGTGACACTGCTTAAAACTAATATCCCAAGGATAAGGGTCATGTTAAATAATAATATTAAATTTTAGGGCATCCTCAGATGGTAAAAGTGGTTCAGAATACAAATAATCAGTCACTTGCTCAAATCAAAATTAAACCCAACCCTGTGAAAATCATAAAACTGCCAGCCACAGCTGAAGGAAATATTAAGGTATGTTGAGTTGTAAATTAATAGCTAGTAGTTTTTTGTGTTGATTTTCAGTGAGTCATAACTAGTTCATCATAACACACAGCTTTCTTATAAATTGATAGGATAAATTGCAAATTACTTAGGTTCTAATTGAAGGAATTAATTGTAATCTGCACAGGTGGACTTTTTCATAAGTATAAAGCTAATTTGGATAGGTAAAGGTTCTTTGAACACATGGCATTATTACTGCTGGTATTTCAATCACAGAATAAGTAGGTATGTTGTCATTTTATTACCACATTTCTATAAGTTGTCCATAATTAAAATGAGTTCTGCTGCTAGATGTGTTCTTTGCTCTTTTTAATTTACTACATTTCAGTGCAAATCATTATCAGGCAAATATCTATTCCATGACATAACATCAGTGATTCATTTCAAATTCAATCCAAATTCCAAATCATATTGCCTCTGCTCTTCCATTATGTAAAGCATTTAGAGATAGTCTATTATTAGAGATTAGATCCCACAGGGTGTATCCCAACAATGAATTATTGACAAACAAACAATAGGTATTATGAAGTAATTCTAATAGCTTATCTACAACAAGTATAACAGGCATGTGGACAGGATTAAAACATAGTGACTCTAATAAGTCTGCCTTTTCTTTTAACAAAAGTTTAAAGTTCAGAGCTATAATAACTTAACTTGCACAGCACTGAGATTTATTACTTTTTAAATTTATTTGTATAAGCAATTTCTGTTTCCCTGTAGATTTAGTACCTATATTAAATATTAACTTAATATAGTCACATCATATTCAAAATTCGGGGTGAGCCCGCACTCTTGTGCTCGTCCCCAAAAATTTATTTATGAATATCTACTTACTCTGGCTGCATCTTGAATTTCATCTCAACCAACTTTGATTGATATTCCATCAATTTAGAAGTTTACGGTCAGTTTCACAGGTTCCAGGTAAAGTTCTAAATAGCTGTCTGAGAGATAGTGCCATAGACATATTTTTAAGTTTGACTACTTTTCTATGGCATAATCTGTCAGATAGCTCTCTAGAACTCCTATCTGGAACATCTGAAACTGGCCGTTACTCTTATAAAATCCTACTTAAAACAGCCTATTTTTATAAAATACAATACATATGTGCATATTTATAATTACCTATATCTCTATGTTACAGACATCGGTGTATAGAGCAGTGAAGCTAACTGGCATTAAATGTGCATCAAGTAAGTACCACATATCCTATTTGCATGTCTTAATTTTCGGCAGACTGTGTCCGCGTGGGATAGACATGTGTATGATAGATAGGTTTTACTTAAATCTTAAGATACAGGTCTAACAATGTACTCTGTGCTGGTTTCCAAGGTACCGTCTGATCGATTTCGACCACAGCGGCTTGGATCTGCGCTTATTATTGAGAGCTTTGCTGCTGTGCTCTCCAGTGACAAGGCCAATTTTTGCAGAGATTATCCGCCCACGTTCGCCTCTCGCTCGCCTCTTTTCGTCGTCCGTCTCTCGAACTCGCACCCCTTGTTCTTTACAGTTCGCCTCCATTGTATCTTATTTGCTACCTTAGCCTGCTACCGCAATGTCGGATGAAATCACATGTCTTCAAGTGGCGTGTAAGCACAACTTTGTACCGCAGGCGTTGCCCACCCTCCTTAAGCTTGCCATCCTGCAGTGCCGAGTAGAAGATGCCCTAGTCTGCTACTCTAGCTTCAGTGAGCCGGGAGACATGAACGGGCCATCGCAGCTGTAGACGCATCAGATAAGCTTCAATACATTAGCTCGTCTGAGTAGTTCCATATTACAAACACGGTCTTACCACTGGGATGTTCAAAATCGTGCGTCGGCTTTTCAGGTGGAATCTATCCAATAACCGAATATGCTAGGCACCATGTCTCCGAGGCATAAAGAAATTGATAAGAAGATTTGGCAGAACTATTGCCATGTGGAGGGCTTTATATCATGTGAATGGAACACCTTGGCACGAAGACTATTAAAAGCTTCAGCTACTTCTCCTATTAAGCTGTTAACTCAGGTATCAAAGAGACACCTAGATGTGATGGTGCTGCCAAGATATTTTAATTGCTGTACGTGCTGAAGCGAGTCGTCTCTGAGGCATATTTTAACGAGAACTCTCGTTTAAATTTTCAAGTGCCGGGTCTTCAGTCTTCTTGACATTTATCTTCAATCCATATCTGTTACATCAGTCTCGATATGAGCCTCTGTAGCTCATTTGGGGATTCTGTTACAAATCTTAGCTTGTGGGCCAATTTTGTGTGACTTTTGAGTCTATTAAGGTTGAAGACCTCAACCTCAACTGCAAAACAGGGCAATGAGAGCTGGAGAAGTACCATGTATGTGTCAAATCAATTAAAGACGCTTTAGAGTGAAAGCAGAACAAGTAACAATTATGTACTATGCACTCACTGCCTACTCAAGAACATAATAATTTGTGGACAAAACATATTTGACATCTGGACCCTCTTATCCCTTGTAGGCCAGGTCTTACGGCTTAGGGACCTTCCTATGACTGATAGGAGCCCTGCAATGGATATGCACTTCTCATTATTGTTGACACAATAAACAAGTTAACGATTCGGTACTAGAGAAGTACCAGTATTCCAATATCTTCAGGACTTAGGTGCTCGAATGCGAACGGCCATCGAGAAACAAAAGCCTTTTTGTTGTTAAACGAGTATAATTTAATAGCGAGACCTCTCATTTGCCAGGCAGTTCTTCTAGCTTTACACTGCAAGTGAGTGAGTAGTTTTTCTCCTGTAAATAGACAATTCCAAAAACCATTGCCCCTAGGACATGCCTCATCATACAAAGGTAAAGCATGTTGGAGTCGGCTTACTTCCATTCCTACCCTTATGCACCTACCTATGCTTTACAAGAAGCGACTGCCAGCGGTCGTTGTGATATTTCTATCGATCTCTTGTGAAATATTTGCAAAACTCGGAAAATAATAACACGAATAGAATAATGGGTATTTTACGTATCACATGCACAGTCAACATGTGCTTATTTTGAATGTTTATCTTAGCTGAACCTTTTCTTATCTAAACCTCTTAATTGTTCGGTGAAAAGAGGGTCCTGTTTGCATAAACTGCGCCATATGACTTCGTAACAACATACGTCAGCCAGTTCTGAACATAGGTATTATCATGGTAGACTTTTGATTTAATGGTAGTGATTGTGGTGTTAAGTATGTGCCCTATTACATAAAGCTAACGTATCGGCATTTGTTTGAGCGAATGATAAACATATGCAGGTCATGATTTCTAACTGAAGAAGAATGAATATGAAATCTTTCCGAGAGAAGATACGAATCTAGATAGTTATACTAAATAGTTCTATTTAGATGCCTTTTAGGGATTGCAATCCGGTCCGGCGGATCCGGTAATCCGGCGGATCCGGCGTGTTTCTAGACCTACCGGATCCGGCACCAACGCACCGGATCCGGTGCCGGATCCGGTTAAACTCTAAATCGCGAAAAATACATTGAAAAAGGTACTAGTAAGTCAAATCCTCAAGAAAAAGAAGGTTATCGGAGAGTTTAAAGTAAAAAGAAACAGATTACATAGGAGGAAATACTTAAAAAATTAATGACTTCGTAAGAAATAGAGGGAGAAAAAGGGACAAAATAACACTTTTCACATGGCTCTAGAAGTAGGTGTCTGCAGGTCAGTTGATTGTGTTTATTTTGTTAAACGAGTATAATTTAATAGCGAGACCTCTCATTTGCCAGGCAGTCTTCTAGCTTTACACTGCAAGTGACGTGAGTAGTTTTGGCATTCCTGTAAATAGACAATTCCAAAAAACCATTGCCCCTAGGACATTGCCTCATCATACAAAGGTAAAAGCATTTGGAGGTCGCTTACTTCATTCCTACCTTATGCACCTACCTATGCTTTACAAGAAGCGACTTGCCAGCGGTCGTTGTGATATTTCTATCGATCTCTGTTTGAAATATTTTGCAAAACGTCGGAAATAATACACGAATAGATAATGGGTATTTATACGTATTCACATGCCACAGTCAAACATGTGCTTATTTTGAATGTTTATCTTAGCTGAACCTTTTCTTATCTAAACCTCTTAATTGTTCGGTGGAAAAGAGGGTCCTGTTTGCAATAAACTGCGCCCATATGACTTCGTAACAACATACGTCAGCCGCTTCTGGAACATAGGTTATTTATCATTAGACTTTTGATTAATGGTAGTTGATTGTGGTTGTTAAGTATGTGCCCTCAATTTACATAAGCTAACGTATCGGCATTTGGTTGAGCGAATGAAATAAAACATATGCAGGTCATGATTTCTACTGAAGAGAATGAATATGAAATCTTTCCGAGAGAAGATCGGAATCTTTAGATTATTATACTAAATAGTTCTTATTTAGATGCCCTTTAGGGATTGCAATCCGGTCCGCGGATCCGGTAATCCGGCGATCCGGCCGTGTTTCTAGACCTACCGGACCGGCACCAACGCACGGGATCGCGTGCCGGATCCGGTTAAACTCTAAATCGCGAAAAATACATTGAAAAAGGTACTAAGTAAGTCACAATCTTCAAGAAAAAGAAGGTTATCGATAGAGTTTAAAGTCAAAAAGTAAACAGATTACATAGGAGGAAATACTTAAAAATAATGACTTTCGTAAGAAATAGAGGCGAGAAAAAGGGACAAAATAATCACTTTTCACAATGGCTCTAGAAGTAGTGTCTGCAGCGTCAAGTTGAATTGTGTTTAATTTTGCACGACTTCTAGAGCCCATGTTTAAAAGTTTTATTTGGTTTCCTTTCAGGTATTTTGTGAAGTTGGTTATTTTTTTTTGTAAACAGATTTTATTTTATGCTTTTCAGTTTTTGGGTCTAAAACTTATAAATATTTTACATACCCACTGTGGCAGTCGTAACAATAATTAAGCATATCAACTCAATATCAAGTATTCGTCCGATGCTGGCTGCAATGTCTTGAGTTCAAGCCCTAATTCTCAGGGTGTCCATTATTCAGATCCTGACCTGACGATATGGGACCGGTCAGATTTGACGTAAACCCACGCGTGT
>NWSH02000505.1:7999710-8017953 GCA_002382865.2 Heliothis virescens
TTATTCAAATCGGACCAGTAGTTCCTGAGATTAGCTCGTTCAAACAAACAAACTCTTCAGCTTTATAATATTAGCATAGATAAAATATACTCTTAATCAACAACATTATTTATTTGGATAAAAGATTAATATTATTACGTTGATACAACTCTTAACAAATAATGCAATCATTTCCACCAAAGATTACCATAAAAACGGTTCTAGAGAGTTAATCTTAAAAGATAGACATATACTGTCGTGGACATTTTTTAAGCTCATTTCAAGAGGAATAATTCTTTTGTACAGACGACAGCAGGTCAACGTATACGAATCTGTCAAAATTTCCCAATCAATTATAAACCTTCCGCTATTGTGATAAGGTTGAAAATCGATTGCAGAAATTTGACAGATTGTGGTAACCTGATGTGCTGTTGTCTGTACATATATTTTTGGTATCTTGAACCGTTTTCGCAGCGCACGCAACGAAAGCCCTCAAGGATGAATAATTTTTCCCGTTTTTTCCACATTTTCTATTATTTCTTCGCTCCTAATAGTTGCAGCGTGATGTTATATAGCCTAAAGCCTTCCTCGATAAATGGGCTATCTACCACTGAAAGAATTTTTCAAATCGGACCAGTAGTTCCTGAGATTAGCGCGTTCAAACAAACAAACTCTTCAGCTTTATAATATTAGTATAGATTATTTTTGAAGGTTCAATACCAAAAGGGTAAAAGCTTATTTGAATTTGTTTTTGGTCTGCCTGTCAACAGGCTGTATCTCAAGAATTGTGAAAGCTAGACAGTTGGAAATATTCACAGAGAATGTGTTTATTGTTCCAGTCCCACTTGCACTTGGTCAGTATTTTAATAAAACTAGTGAAATACTTGTTAAGCTTGAAAGGAAACTAGCCAAATAAGTAAATGAAAACCAACCATTGAAGAAATCTGAATGCACAGCTTTTTCATTGGCAGCCAAGTCCATTAGAAGGTTAGAGGGACCACCAGCCTGAAACAAGAAAAAAATATTTAACCGATAACCCAGAGAAAACGAAAAGTATTTTAATAGAAAATTTGGATTCCATAATTTTATGTCAACTTATTCTAATTTCACAGTAACTAAACGAAAAACATGTTTATATCTTTATGGTGTACCAGAATTCTACCCTTAGAGTATACATTAGTAACCTATAGAGTGATAATGTCATCTTAATTCCCTTGTGCCGAACGGGAGCAGGTGTGTTATCTGTGGTAAAACGCTTTGATAGTGATGTTCTTAAGATGCAGCAAGAATATCGATAGTTAGAATTATAACATTAACGTAACTTAATTATTGTTTTGGTTTAATAATAATTGTAAAATAATATAGTGAGTTGAGTAACGATACCTATAGTCCATTTTAGTAGGAACTTAAATAAAGGTAATTAATCTTGATAGGACTTTTTACAGAAATACCAGACAAATACCTACCTATACATTAGTATTATTACTGGCTATAATGGAATTATTTTTTATTATTGTATTTAGGTACAGACGACAGCAGGTCAAACTACCCGAATCTGTCAAATTTTACCAATCGAACATTATTATCCTTCCACTTTTGTGGTAAGGTTGAAAATCTATTAATGAAATATGATTGAGGTAGGTTGATGTGCTGGCGTCTGCACCTAAAACCTTCTTAGTCTGAACACACTATGCTGAATCCCATCAAATCTGCATCAAAATCGGTTCAGCCAAACGTGAGGTAATCGCGTACATACATACAGTCAAACTCATAATGTAAGAACCGCCTTTTCTAAATTCGGTTGAAAATGTGAACAACTTTTGAAGTCACGATAAAAACATATCGTATCCAATAATCGACTTAGTACAACGCTATGTTCCAATGAAATTTGAAATTTGAAAAATGGCCGCTGACAACGCGTGATGCTGACCCGCCCCGCGTCTCTCGCAACCCCCTTTCAGACCCTTATTTTTTTTGGAGAATCAATCAATTACTAAATAAATACTACGTAATGACTGCTTGAAAAAAATAATAATCTTTTATTTTGCTTGCTGGAATATTTTTTACAGCTTTGCGCAGTATATTTCACCATTTTAACTTTAAAATAAAATAAAATATTGCTCTGTGACTTGATGTGACGGGTACTGTTTTGACACTGATTGAGGGTGACAAGGAGAATCGCGCATGTTCACACCTGTGTACCCGGAGCGTACCCTGTTAGACGCACTCTATTATAGATGTATACTCTAAGATTCTACCCGAAACTATACTGTCCCGAGGGAATAACAACCAACACCTGGATAATAAGTAGCCTATCTCCATCTTATTTTGTAAGGGTGTGGTGGAGGCTATCTTCTAATTGTTAGGATATAAACTTCGTTACAATAGGTTCAACTGTTTTTTCTTCCTATTAGTAGATATAAGTACTAATGCAATGCAATGCTAAACTAATGCATTTAATTGTCAATATACATGATGCTGAAATAATCTTTTATTTTAAGTAGATGTATTAATACGCACTTCTTCTAAATCCATATAAGGTCCAACACCTTCAGGAAACATTTCATCAGCAGCTACTGTTGGCTTCATGTCTGAATATTTGAGCTGCAAGAAACATACTTGTTTAATTTCATAAGAATTAAGATCTAAAAGAATAAATATCAGTTTAATATACTATAATAATCTTCCCAGTTTGAATGAGATAAGTATAATACAGTGAAATCAAAATCAAACCTGTTTCAACACAACAAAATAGCTACAAACACACTATTCTGGCAAGCACTGTTGAAAAATAATGAGATTATGAGAATGACAGAAAAGAAAACATTGAAGACGTTGACAGTTGACATGGACATTGACATAACAAATGTGTACTTATAAAGTATTTGGCTAGGCTATCCCTAGACGATCAATGAAATTGCTATATTACTATTACGAATTGTGCAATTTAATTTACCGCATAAAGTTATAGGGATAATAATATTGCAGTTATTCTAAATAATTTAACTAAACAGTTTATCATAGATTAAATTCCAAAGATAATTCTGAGTAGTAAAAGCCTGACCGCACTAGGTGGAACTGCACTGGAGCGTTACTGAGTGATGAAATACGAAATACAAACACAACGCGTCAAAATATTCTTTATATGATACATGCACTTCTCGGCAACGGAACTGCGCGCCCAAATTATTGAGCAACATATAAAATCTGAGTATAAAATTGACGCGCGCTTTCATCTGAGCACGCGCTATCACGACGTGTAGTTCCGCTTCACGTAACTTCATTTATAAACCAAAAACTAAGAAGCCAAAGTCAAAGTTTATTAAAAATAGATATCGTTGATAAAAGCAAAAAAAATACCCTACTGTGGAGTGAAATAGATAAAGAAATTATCATATTCTTTGCTTTTCTCTTACTTGTTTTTTCTCGATCTTTTCCCCATCCTCTTACAACAAAGAAATTATAATTATATCATTCATTTCATTTCAGAGCTTGACTAGCTACTGACTATAATTTTGAGCGCTGCTGAAGTTCTGTTCCGCCTAGTGCAGTCAGACCTTTAATGTCAAATACATTAATGTGTCAATGTCAATGTCATATTGTATGTCATTCACCCATGCCACTACACGTGTTGTATGGTGAACAGTATGTTGTTCGTAGTCGTTTTATTAATAAAATGCGTGTATTAATTTAGCCTTAACTTTATAGAAAAAGTCACTATCTCAGTTTTATTAAACTGTAGTTAATCATTGATTTCCATGCGACTTTGGAGCTACAAAACAAGTTTATCTGAAATTGAAAGTTTAAAACATTCCTGTTTTACTAGTCCGTGAAAATTATCTTACAATGATATCTTATGAAAATAAATTAATACTGGCACCTATGGTGCGCATAGGAACTTTACCCATGCGTCTCTTGGCTCTACGATACGGTGCTGATTTAGTTTATACCGAAGAATTAATTGATTGGAAGTTTTTAAGGTCCAAACGCCAATACAATGGTAGGTGCAAGACCATTAATGTCATAGTTATGAGACTAGACATAGAATCATAACACACTAAGTTATTATGCAACAACTATTTGCTTTCAGAAATATTAAATACTGTGGACTTTGTTGATCAAACTGATGGAACAATTGTCTTTCGGACATGTGATGAAGAAAAAGATAAAGTTATACTACAGCTAGGGACATGCAGCGCAGAAAGAGCTTTGAAAGTAGCTAAACTAGTGTAAGAGTAGTGGTAGTTATACAATGATATTGGCTGTGCTTTGGTATTGTTATTGATATTATAATAATTATCTACTATTTTAGGGAGAATGATGTAGCTGCTATAGATATAAATATGGGGTGTCCAAAAGAATTCTCTATAAAGGGTGGAATGGGTGTAGCGCTACTAGGACAACCAGAGAAAGCTCATAATATTCTAGCTACTTTAGTTGAGAACTTATCTATACCTGTTACTTGTAAAATAAGGATACTTCAAACACCTGAAGAAACTTTGAAACTTGTAGAGAAATTGGTGAGTTCAGGAATTAAGGCTATTGGAATACATGGCAGGACTAAGGATGAGCGGCCGCAACATGCAGTACACACAGACATTATAAAGTATATTGCTGAAAGGATATCTATTCCAGTTATAGCAAAGTATGTCTTATTTTGTAAAGCTTAAAACAACAGCTTTACAATAAATTTATGTTTGTAATAATTTGATAACTCAAACTGTTGAATTTTTTCAGTGGAGGTTCTAAAGAAATTGAAAAGCATAATGACATATACAAATTCAAGGAAATGACAGGATGTTCAAGTGTAATGATTGCAAGAGCTGCAGAATGGAACTGTTCCATTTTCAGAAAAGAGGGAATGCTCCCAATGGATACTGTCATTAAAGAGTATCTTAAGCTTGCTGTTGACTTTGATAATTCACCATCCAACACTAAGTACTGTGTACAAAACATTTTGAGAGAATTGCAAGATACACCAAGAGGAAGGCAATTTTTAGACTGTCAGACTTTGGAACAAATATGGTAGGTTTAAGTATAATTTATATTCTCATATCAAAACTAAGTGTTTGAATAATAATCATATTTTTAAATATTTTAGTTCTATTTGGGATTTGGGAGAGTACTGCCAAGAAAAGCAATCAAGTTATCACAAGAGGGGTATACAGGGACGATGGCAAGTATGTCCACATGATCTGGAGCCACCTCAAAAGAAGATGAAATCTATTGATACCGATCTTACTGATGTTAATGAAATGAAAGTAAGCAAAAACTGGATGCAGTTGAGGTTTTTTCAACACTGCTTTTTTACATATAATTAATTATAACTTGTATCTTGTTGTAGGTATGTTTTGTTCGAGCTAACTTTAATGACCTTAATTTGCCTAAATCCAGACTTCATGCATGGGCAGGAAAGAATGGACAGAAATTGCCAGTGTATGAAACCCAGCAAGTGGAAAAGTTGTTTCGTACCATTATTACATTCAATGGCAAAAAATACACATCCTCATTTTGGGAGAAAAACAAGAAATTTGCTGAACAAGGTGCAGCTCTAGTCTGTTTGTTCCATTTAGGAATAGTTACAGAAGAAGATTTGGTTAAGCTTGGCAGTATAATAAAATGAGCTTTTATATACATAATTGGACTTCTACATTAATCCCATTGCAATTGATGTTGTCATTCTTTGAGAATACTTCTGTTAATCATTAGCAAGCCTTATGAAGGCAAGTAATAAGTATTTTCTTGTATATTTATTATCCTAATATTAAAATGAAACCAAAGTACTTTTGTTACCATAAGTTGTAAATAATAATGAAAAAAAGCAAATGATTTACATAATTTATTAAGTACTAGGCATAACTATGTATAACATACACATTATTTATTATAACATTTTTCGTAATAAAATTGTCAATCTAAGTTTGTTTTTTCATGTTAGCTATATTTTCTACGAGCTTATGGTTCAGTTCGTCCAGTTTAGAATTTAGACCGTCTTGTTTCATCACATCCTCTTGTAGCTGCTTAAAGTTTTTGTAACAAGAATGTGCATTGAGCAAGCTTTCATTACCTTCAGTAACTTTTATAGGGTGATCTTTTTGTTGCACAATTTCAACATCAAATATATCTTCCAACACTTGTTCGGTGGTAGGAATGTTTGGCACGGTATATTTTTCCATTATTTATAATGGTTTTTCATACGAATTATGTAGTTTCAATTTTATTTATATTTTGACAAAACTTTAAGATATTTATTCTGTCCCTGGTTCAATGTTTCACATCCTCCAATTAATACATTAAAAGCTATTTCATGGATTCATATTCAAAATCTATAAGCCTGTTTTGATTCTAGTGACGTGCATGACACTAACGGAGTGTCAATGTGACAGTTGACGTCTAGTTATAGAGGGGCTACCATAGTTAGTTATGACCGTAACTTTTAGTTGAGAGATACGGTTATGTTTAGTCGAATTAAGATTAAATTTTTAGTTGCTTAATTTTTAAGCATCCAAATAAAACTCATTTTATTTAATGATATATATGGATAAAAGTGTAATTTTAAATTATAAATCAAATGAGAAAGGTAACTTTGAAAGTGTGGATATGGCATAACACTTACTGCATACATTAGATTAGTACCACTTACGAAACATAGATGGCACTGACGATTTAAAAAAGATCAAGACAGTTTTCGCATCACAACCTGAGAGCAAGCGCACCAATACGAAACATTCATCCGAAAGAACCAGGAGTCCTTTCACACTAGTTTTGTTTCGAGTATACGCTAAAGTTTTCTACGCGCGACTTTTTCCACGTGGAAAGTAAAATTCTAGTGGGAATCTTAAATCGCAACAAGTTCGCTTCTGACTAAATCAATTCTTATTAGGAAACGATTAACCACATAAGAATTTAATCAAGTAGAATGTAAAGGCCATATGTTTCATATAGGTTGATTCTCTTTATACCAAACCAGTTAAATAAAAAAACAAGGCTACCTTATGCTGGATTTCCTATAAAAAGCTTACTGCAAAAGTTTCAAATCCTTGTATTAGATGATTGTTAAAACTTTTACATTAAGTTGAGTTGGCTGTTCAACTGAATAAAAAAACAACGCAACTCTGGTTGGTCTGTAGTTATTTAGATGGATAGTTTGCGGTTTCCTGTGGTAACCGCGACTGGATCGACCTCGATTTCATGAGCTTATGTTACGCTCATTTACTACAAAAATAAAATACGTTCACGTCAGCCGCTGCAAGATATTACAGACTATCAAGTATGGTAGGTATCGCCCCATATTTTTTTTTAATTCTGTAAATATTTTTATACCTTAAGTTAGGTATTAGCTTTCTGATAAAGGAATTTAATTCATTTACGGCCAGTTTCACAGGTTCCAGATAAAGTTCTAGATAGCCATATCATGCCATAGAAAAGTCGTCAACATTAAAAACATTTCTATGGCACTATCTGTCAGATAGATATCTAGAACTTTATCTGGAACCTGTGAAACTGGCCCTTATTCTAGTTTCTTGATATTTTTTAGAATAGGTAGAGAGTAACATTAGTCATTAGTCTATGTAAGTAAGTACACTACGTTTATTTACACTACATTTTATTTTTTAAGATTATACTAGGAAGGTAAGTATAGTAGTCAAAAAAATAAATTTTATCTATACTAATATTATAAAGAGGAAAACTATTTGTTTGTTTGGTTGTAATGAATAGGCTCAAAAACTACTGGACCGATTTTAAAAATTCTTTCACCATTCGAAAGNAGGAAGGTAAGTATAGTAGTCAAAAAAATAAATTTTATCTATACTAATATTATAAAGAGGAAAACTATTTGTTTGTTTGGTTGTAATGAATAGGCTCAAAAACTACTGGACCGATTTTAAAAATTCTTTCGCCATTCGAAAGCTACATTATCCACGAGTGACATAGGCTTTAATTTATTTGGGTACGGGCAGTAATTCCCATGGGACGCGAGTGAAACCGCGGGAAAACGGCTAGTCTTGAATATAGGTACTGCAGCAATATGTTGTAGCAATATGTAGGTATTTGCATAGGAGGATCTAATTTGTTGCTTATTGATAAGTAATACTAGAAACTATGTAGATTTAAAATACCGTCCGTCTCGTTCCAATCGAGTGCGTATGCGCACGGCCTGTGTGATAGCTGAGAGACTTGACTTCACCCGACCACGACACGTGTGGTCTCCAATCTATCAAATAGTTATGATTCGATACTAACCGACAGGCGTCAGGTTACACTCTAGCCGTATCGTCAGGAAACGCTTCTGCGATTAATATACTTAGATTATTTAATTACAAAGTAGATCATAGAAAATAATTTACGGGTTTTGATTGATATTTTTGTTCCAGATAATTGTTAGCCCAAGTTAATTGATAACATAAACGTAAATCATGTTATTTAATAACATAAGTTTTGTTAAAACAATTAAGGTATTTACACGATCAATTTCAAAAGTAAATTGTATCTACTTATTTTAAGAAAAAAAAATCGTCTGCGTTGTCGGTAAAAATGGGCCTTAATGTTTTCAAAAAAGTTTTTGTGTCTTCTTACATATACGTCGTCAATTAGACACCTAGGTTAATATGGAAACGAGCCGATGCAGGATCAAATTTCTGATCGCATTCAGCTGATGTTCTAAAGCATACCTACCGAATCGTCAATCTTGCTTCAGGAATTAACTAAGCTACATTACATACCTTAGAGTATACATCTATAATAGAGTGCGTCTAACAGGGTACACTCCGGGTGCACAGGTGTGAACATGCGCGATTCTCCTTGTCACCCTCAATCAGTGTCAAAACAGTACCCGTCACATCTAGTTACAGAGCAATATTTTATTTTATTTTTAAGTTAAAATGGTGAAATTTTAAGTTGAAAGCTGTAAAAACTATTCCAGCAAGCAAAATAAAATATTAATATTTTTTTCAAGCAGTCATTACGTAGTATTTATTTAGTAATTGATTGATTCTCCAAAAAAAATAAGGGTCTGAAAGGGGGTTGCGAGGGACGCGGGGCGGGTCAGCATCACGCGTTGTCAGCGGCCATTTTTCAAATTTCAAATTTCATTGGAACATAGCGTTGTACTAAGTCGATTATTGGATACGATATGTTTTTATCGTGACTTCAAAAGTTGTTCACATTTTCAACCGAATTTAGAAAAGGCGGTTCTTACATTAAGAGTTTGACTGTATGTATGTACGCGATTACCTCACGTTTGGCTGAACCGATTTTGATGCTGATTTGATGGTATTCAGCATAGTGTGTTTAGACTAAGGAGAAGGTTTTAGGTGCAGACGCCAGCATATCAACCTACCTCAATATATTCATATTTCATCAATAGATTTTCAACCTTACTACAAAAGTGGAAGGATAATGTTCGATTGGTAAAATTTGATAGATTCGGGTAGTTTGACCTGCTGTCGTCTGTACCTAAATACAATAATAAAAAATAATTCCATTATAGCCCGTACTAATACTAATGTATAGGTAGGTATTTGTCTGGTATTTCTGTAAAAAGTCCTATCAAGATTAATTACCTTTATTTAAGTTCCTACTAAAATGGACTATAGGTATCATTACTCAACACACTATATTATTTTACAATTATTATTAAACCAAAACAATAATTAAGTTACGTTAATGTTATAATTCTAACTATCGATATTCTTGCTGCATCTTAAGAACATCACTATCAAAGCGTTTTACCACAGATAACACAACTGCTCCCGTTCGGCACAAGGGAATTATGATGACATTATCACTCTATAGGTTACTAATGTATACTCTAAGTTACATACCCACCATTTAACAATGGAGTCCATACGGATAGGCCTACGTTTTTGCAAAACGTTGACGTTTTTATAAGTTAATATGCCATAAAAGCTGTAGCCACTCTAATGAGATTTTTGATTTACAACCTCTTTCGCCAGCAAAAAATAAATGTCTACCTATTTAGAAGGAAACCGCGAAATTGCAAGAGAACGTAGCCATCGACAGCGACAACCGCGGCTCCACGGCCGAGCGTCGACCAAACCGCAAACTCTTCGCCTCAAGACCCGCATACATCTCCAACAGCAATAACAAAAAGAATTTAATCTTAAGAAAGTTTTGCTGTTGCGGTATTTTATGACTGCAAACCACAGATTACTATAATGAACTTAGGCAAAAACAAAAGAACGCGAGGTAAGGCAGTACAACAATGCAATACTACTAGTTAGATATTCAAATTATGATTTTGTGTTAATCCCTTTTATACATTCAATCACGACAACGCGACGGTAAGCGAACTCGGTCGGTAGCGGCTCTGTGCACGGTTCCGCAGTGTTCATGTAAAATATTTGAGTAGAGTTTATACTTAGAAGTAAAAAAAACAGGAAATTCACTTTACCGTAAACCATGGCTGAACCTTATTATGACGGTGAGAAAATCACATTAGATAATCTAAAGGATCAAGGTGGAGAAGGAAAGGATTAAGGATCCAAAAACTATCTTAGAAGTTGCACCTACGACCACTGTGTCCAGGGAGGCTGAATATCTAACAATATTTCGACAGTCAATATCAATGAATATCACTAGAATTCGAGCGAAGCTGGGAGCTTTGTTTTGACTATACAATGACAACGGTCCTTCTGGCACTCGTGATGCGTCACCCTACATTGTATTGCATATTTAAATGACAAGCAATGCGACACTGGTGCGCAGTTCGACGTAAAAGGACATAATATTTTTAACAATTCAATGAATGCCTCTTCAAATCAAACTCGAAGCATCTCATTACTTTATGCGACTACGAGGGTGATAAAATTAAATATTTTAGTTGGAAAGTAGGTATTTCAAAAATATTAAATTTCATCATGGTGGACGGTCTAACATGTACCTTCATGGAATCGTCAATTCTTCGTTAGCTTTGTATCTTTATACATAGGATAAGTGCTATATTAGACAGGTGAATTAGTAAATATTCCTAAATGAAGAAACTTCTATCTTAATAATGATGTTGTTCATGTGATGAATTGCTAACAGATTTTGGTAAATTCGTAGTCAAATGCTACGGCGTAGTCGTATGATGGATAAAACATTAAACACTAAAATGCTAATAGTATATTTAAGTACCTACCTATTTGATAAAGATGTTATAGAAATGTAGAATATCTCTTTGATAGATGCCTATGTAGGCATGTAGCAATTTAATGCGCAGATGACATAGCAACATTTTTTCGCTGCAATCACGAAAATTACTGGACATAATGATGCAATTACTTAATATTACGATATCTACCTGCCATCCAAGAGGTAGCTAGTTGTATTAGACAAAAATCGGTTTCAGACATCGCGGAGGAAGGAATAGAAGAAAATATCGAATGGAGAATCTCCCCCGTTTTGGGAAGTCAGTTGAAAATGAATGTGGAAAATGGAAAAAGACTATAAAGAAATCTATACTCTTCTCAATTTTTTTCAAACGAACACCAATACCATTAATCATCGAAAATAAATTCGTCAGTCCTTGCATTTACTCAATTTTGTTTATCTAACAAAAGGTTTGAGCTATTTGAGAGATTTTATTTAGTCGAGAGCGATTAGGCCGAGACGCGTGTCAGAGCATAATCGGCAGATCTCATAAATAAACTGAGAGCTTTGTATAGAAAAACAAAAGGGGGTTAAGTTATTAGTCTCGTAGTGCGCTGTCTCCGAGGGCGCGTGGCGGCGCGGGTGGCGATGCCGACCCGCCGGCGCTCCTGATATATTGCTCTCCGAGACAGATGATGCAAACGAAGAATGTTATTTTAATACATTCTCTAGCAGTTCACTACTTATTTAACATCTTTGACACAACATTCCATTCAAGTAAACATCTGCTCGAACCTGAACATTTCTGAAATCTGAAATTGAAAGCATTTTGGTCTTATCGTAAGTAGAGTAGTACGCTGTTTATTAAATAACAATATCGTCTAATGACAACATGGTCTACTATTATTAACAATATTTTTACATGTGTCTAGTGATGGTTGCAATGTGATTCGAACTGAAAACGTAAAAAAGTAGCACACAAACATGATTTATTTTGTAATATTTTTCTTTAAAAAACGCCTAACCCTAAAACCACGCCCAGATTAATAGAAATACACAATTCCTTTAACTTACACACTTTTTTAGCAAACTATATATTTATTGTCTTTAGTTCGATGCAAACTATTTGGTAAAGGTTGAACGATGCTGTTAGATATGTAGATACGATTTTCCGACCTAATGCGATCACGAACTAAGTTTCTGAAATATCAGATTAAAAGGATTAATCACAGCTATTTATTTCTCGAAACTTAAAGAAAAAACAATCAAGTTTAGACATTTAACAACTGACTGATATATGTTTAACGGCGACACGAGCCAACTGCTCGCTTGTATGGAATTTACGAGCGCGCTTCAACACGACAAATACATTTGTTAATAGACACATTAGCCGTTAAACTCCTGCGCCGGTTCTTAATTGCCGTCACGTTGGCGTGCGTCGACTATCGGTCCTCCTCTCAATGTGACTATTGTTGCTTCAACACCAATTAAAAGACTACATAAACGTTACAAATTGAGATGTGAATGTGCCTACCTATGTGTTGATTTTTATTTCTTTGAAAATTTACTAATATACATTTTTTTGTGTAATTTTTTTTTGCGACCCTTTAACTTGTTTTTGATTGTGGTCTTGCAGTCAGCCAAATTATGGTTTTTGTTGCGACAGCTATTGCCGTAACAATATTCATACATACCTAGGTATATTGCGGCAACGATTTCGTCAAGGCTCGACTTCAATGAGCTTAGCAATAGAGTTCACTTAGGCGCATTAACTGGTGATAACTTTTATGAATTGCAAGAAGTTTAACATTAAGTAATCTAAAAACTGTTTAAACAAGATATGTTAATATTAATGACTCGCAAGCTCAGGCTGGTAGAAAACGGCTTGTGTGCGCAATTAGCGTAATGGTAACGTATTGTTTTAGTCGATTGTAAAGCGGGACGCTAACGAGACTCAAGTGGCGCGTGCGCACCACGGCGTTTGGATGGCCTTTGTTTGAAGCATTTTGTCCTCCCCCATTAGTAAACTTTACACATACAATACACTAATTAATAAGTAGTATTCAAATCAACAAGTACACCCACAGTGAATTCCATTATTCACCAACGAGAAGGTAGGTGGAAGTTGCTATATGCGTTATTCTTTTCTTGCGAGAACAAAATTACTGTACGCACATTGGCTAAGACGTACGCAAACCATTTTGTTAGTACATACCTATGAGACTGCAAAAATTCTCCGCATAAAATACGATGAAAAGCATCTAAAAGGATTTCTTCAAAAAGAAGCAGTTTCTTAGCAACTATTATAAACGTATCTATATCTAAATGGACAATGTTAACAATATGCAACAAAGGAGTGACGTCGCTGTGTCTAGCAATCTCAATAAGTGAAGCAGTCCGGTAGAATGCACTCGATTGAGACTCGGATAACGAGGATACAATGAATAGGTACTTTTCATTGATTCTTAAGTTCTGGAGAGTAAAGCTTTGCCTGGTAAGAATAGTGGAGGACATTGATGCGCAGTGAACGCGCGGACCACCGGCGTCGGCGGCGCTTCGCAAGCCGCGCGGCGGACCGTGAGCTCAGCTACACTATTCACTGAACACTGTTATGTACAAGTAGTCATGTCAAACTATTGTCACTAAATTGTACTAGAGTATACCGATATAATATAGATCAAGCCAAGCCTTGAGCTTCTCATCTCTATCTAACGAAATGGTCTACCAGAGTAATCAAATGACTCAGTAATATAAGTACCTACTCTAAATAGTAGCTACTTATGAGATAAATTAATTATTCGAATGTATGTAACATGAAAAACCTTTAACTATCATAATTCATACCTAAATATTATTCTCCCTTACATACGATCATAAAATTAGTTTTGTGCTTTCAAAATAGTATCTAGTTAAATTTTTTGAAAAATAAGTTGACGTTAATTTTCGTGTATCGTTACAATAAATAAATGTACGCATAAGTAGCAGAATGATCACATTGTCAAGCGGCCATTCATCGTACTGCCATTGAATACCAATCAATACTTGTCTGAAGATCTCTTATTCACGCATACTTTAACAAACAACAAACAATATTGTAACTTGCTCATCGCGCCTCTCGCGCAGGGCCAGCATTCATTTATTTCAATTTGATTCTTACGCACAGAACCATAAGGATCAACTTGGTTAAAACGTTCGAAAAATGGAGGCGGCATATCATGACACAAGGTAATGTTACCTTTTCTTCAATAATCCATTGTACAACTCTAAATCCTTAGAAAAACTTTTATTGAAATGTTTGGCTCTAGTTTAGTAATTTGATAAAAGAAAATCCATTTCTGAATACATTTACAGTGCACAATAGTTCTTTTCAAACATAATAATTGAGAATCGATACATACATAGGAGTCCGTACTTTTTTCCATTTGATTGGATCATCAGCAAAAAGATATTATGGATTCATGTAGGTATCATGTTGAGTAACGTATGAACTTAGTACTCCAATGATATTGAATCAGCATTCAGAAATATTGTTTTAAAATTACAATGTAGATTGAATTTTGTATTGGCGGAGACAATTATGTGCGTCTGCATAAAGGTAGTGATTACGGCAATCGTAATCGGCTGCCAGTTTACGCCTCACCTTAGAGCGCAATATAAAACGTGCTGCGGCAAGTGGCACGTCCGCAGCGCCTGGCCCTCCCTCGCACGTCCGCGCAGACGCAGGCTAAGCTTCTGTTATTTGCCAGCGGTACCCTCACATTATCCACAATTGTAATATCAACGGAAATTAGTTTAAGCTGTACAGATTTACAAATTTTGTTTGTTATCAAATCGCTTCTTTATATTTTACGCTCAAGTAGATTATCCGATCCGGTCCATGGCTATCAAATAATCAGAAAACAATTAGACTTTATAATGATTGAAATAAATGAATTGCCTCAACTAAGCATTTGTAGAGCATTTCCGAGGGAGTTGTGCTGCTTTATCAGGTAGTTACAAAACGGAAACAGGCGTTTATCTTTGAGCCTTAATTATTGCCGTCATATGTTAACATTACAATAAACGAGGTAACAGAGTCATTAAAGATCGCTCAGCTGAACGCGGCGCGGCCCGCCCTCACTGAGCCGGCCACTCGAAGGCAGACCTCACTATATCATCGCATCGGTCACGCGCGCCTCGCTCCAATTTCATCCCTCCATAAAAAGCGCAGAACAGGAAGGGTTGGATTTTAATTACGATATTTTTCTATTATTTTGTGAGCTGTCTTAGTTTCGGGGCAAGGGTCGTGAGATGTAATAAATTCTGCTTTTTATGAGGTCACGGTTAACCCTCCTGATAACGTTTATCGCACATCTGGTGGAAATGAAAATTCTAATATGATATAGATGTTAATATTGTATTAATGCAGTTTCCCTTATTTTTGCAAAGTTAGAAATGGCTCTTATTTCATAAATATGTATGGTCTATTATTCAAAACTATGAACAGGCTAATTGATTAAAAGGAGTTACAGGTTTTATGAACTTGAATTTAATATTGGAAATATGCTTTGCTTGTTAATTGAGCACTTTAGGTAGTAGGTACAGACATGCCAGGCTGTTGTATTGATGCTCAGTTACTTGTCACACGAGAACATGTCACGGCCCGCGGCTCCGCCATGCATGAAATGAAGAGCCCGCTTTAACATTTTCACCCGATTGCGTCCGGGAAGCGTGAGTTCGGATAATTTTATTGATTACCTAATGCACACGTCCCACTGAATTCAATAAAAAACTTTATAAAAGGGTTTAATGGATACTAACCCTGGCATTGTTACAGCAATTTATGTTATGATCCGTGACAGGATGTGTCTGATATGATAGCTTTAACTTTGTAGAGAAAGTAACACCATCAGAAACATTGACTACTTATGTGCAATAGTATAGATGTCTCTTTGCTAATTTTCACCATATTTTAAGCTTAAAAAAGTTCATGCGATCGGCAGCAAGGCGCGCAATATGCAAACATTGTATGTAGATGGAAAGGATTGATGTCGGCGCGCCTATGAATAATTATAATTCGTTAGTCGCGAGAATGGGATTTGTGTACTTAAGCGATTAAAGTTATTTGAATACGGCTTTGTAGCAATGCGCGTAAGAGTGGGAGCGCCATACGCAAATACAGATGTTCACACTTAGGGATAGTGCGGATTGTGCATAGGTACACAGCCATGTAAGCCCTTTAAGCTTAAAATTGAAACTAATGGAATAAAAAGGATATTATGCAAAGAGAGGAGTGCTTATTTCGCGGAGTAAAAATTGTGCCTTTGGTTTGTTCAATTATTAAATAAAAAACATAATTTTGGCACAGCACTGTCCCCGGAGCCGGAGCGCAGGACGGTGCTGCTCCGTGATCGATCACCCGACACGTGCTTGCACATCAGAACGTTTTTTTGATAAAAAAGCTATTTTGTCCAAAAAACATTCCAAATTCAACAATAGCTTAGATCGCGATAAAAGTGGGCGCATAAAGATAAACAAATATTTGAGCGAGGGCGTAGCGGAGCATGAAACTCACGAACAAAAGCATTATCCGCGGATTAGGATGGGTATTAACGTTATTTGATTACTTAGACACATACACGACGATGAGAATGTTGGAGGAGCCTTTTCTTAACATTACATAAAAACAGGCGATCCTGTTCACTTAAGAGGATTAGGGCGGTAGAGTGGCCTAAACAAGCAAATTCTTTTTTAGTTGTTACTGAACGAAGCAAAGCGGCATATTTTATATTTACACACACATCATCACGTTCACATAGTTGAACTTCTATATACCTAATAATCAGCCGATTAATGTTGTTCTAAAAGCGCTGTAAATTCGTAGTAGTCGTAGCGCGTCTGCGCGGGGGATGCTTGCTACGCCTACGTAGGCCGCGGCGATCGATACGTCACGTAGTCCGCCGTGTTCCCGTGTGCGTAGACTAGTGCACTTACACTATCTACGATTTTTTTCTGTTTGAAATAAGAACAAATAAGTATTTATTGCTCTTATGGGCACACGGGCTACGCGTATTCGCTTCAAAATGTTTATTATGCTTGAAGCATTTAATTAGGCTCAGTTTATGTCTGTGATTTCGATCTCTATACTATAAGAAAATATTCATTATACATTTAGCAATTTGTTACGCAACAACTTATCAAAAATATAAATGAAATAAGAAACACCAATTCTCATCACGAACGAGCGAATCAAATTCCGAATTTGCTTTTGTTAGTACTAACCTTTAGATTTTATAAGCCATTTGGATTTAGCGTTAATTGAGATGTGTTGAGATGAAATAAAACTATATGTGCCTATTAAAAACTAAATGAGGGTGATCTAAGTGCAGATAGTGCTTTGTCTCCTTAAATGGCAACGGCCGGCGGCGCGTGCCGGCTTTCAATTAACATTCATTAATATGGTAGCTTTCTCATATTCAATTGTCAACGCCGTTTTTTTTATTATAATTTTTAGGATTTAATTAAGTTGTTGCCACATACTTGACGATCCTATTTCATAGTAATTTCTATGATAACTCTTCAATAATTTTCACATTTTATGAAAATGTTTCACATGTTATAAATAAACGAAACGAAAGTAATATTGTCGAAATCGGTAAAATATGGAGCGATAAGGCATTGACATTAATCACTAGACTAGCGTAAAATCAAATTACCGCTTACCAGTCACACACTAAATGAAAGGGTTGCAGCCGCTGCACACTTTGTGGACCCAAACCCTTCTACGTAACCACTCTGTCTCGTTCTGCCATGCACACTGACTGGTTCGATAAAAAAGGACAGACAATTTCAATTTTATACGGAGACCTCAGTAGACCGCAAATCAAGAATTGCGCAAATCTAAAATGCAAACAAATTTGGACATGAAATCGGTTGTGTGTAGGCGATAAAATAAGTTATTATTGTGGACTAGCTTCTGCCCGCGACTTCGTACGCGGAACATGTCGCTTATGCCAGCGATAACGGTTCGTCAAAATGAAAGATCTTAAACGTCTGATGTCGAATTCTAAGAGCCCGGGGAAACGACGGGTTGCGCGAGACGATTCGAGATGTTTCAGACTTATCATACCATACCATTGCATTGCATTGACTGCCTTTTTAGAATGTATGGACAACGCCATCTATCGGTAA
>NWSH02000505.1:8028991-8053205 GCA_002382865.2 Heliothis virescens
TTTTATAGTTTAAGAATACACACATTTTAGCACTTTGGAAGCGTCTTACTCTGAATGATTGACTTTCAGAAAAATGGTTTTAGGAACCTCAGTACCATTTTGTAAGACCTATTTATAGACACCCCACACGTTTAGGTTGGATGAAAAAATTTTTTTTCGTTTCAATTTCATGTATGGGGAGCTCCCCTAATATTATTATTTTTTTAGGTTCCGTACCCAAAGGGTAAAAACGGAACCCTATTACTAAGACTTCGTTGTCTGTCTGTCTGTCTGTCTGTCTGTCTGTCTGTCTGTCTGTCTGTCTGTCTGTCTCCACGCTGTATCTCATTAACCGTGATAGCTAGAAAAGCTGAAATTTTCACAAATGATGTATTTTCGTTGCCGCTATAACAACAAATACTGAAAATAAAAAAAAGTTATATATTAAGGGGGGTCCCCATACAATAAATTATAAAGACAGTGCAATTTGAATACAACGCCATCTGTTACTCAAAGCGTGGAACTACAGCTTGGTACGAACCCTTCGCGCGCGAGTCCAACTCGCACTTGGCCGGTTTTTTATTTCTATATAAAAATCGTAAAGCGGTTAACATAATACATCTACTTACCAAATTTTAACCGTGTCGTCTTACTAGTTTCGGAATAAAGTGGCTGTGACATACGGACGGACGGACAGACAAGACATGACGAATCTATAAGGGTTCCGTTTTTTGCCATTCGGCTACGGAGCCCTAAAAAGTGACTTTTGCAAAAACTATATTTGCAATAGCTATGCAAAATGCATTACTTATTCCGAATTCCTAAAACACTTGTGTATTGCATTCTCTTTGTATTTTTTGTACGACTGTTGAAAGGCTGAGTGGAGGGCAGCGAGGGCGCAGAGGGTAAATAAATAATTACACGCATTCTGCAGATATTTGCCTCGGGCATCCGTGGGGCGAGGAAGCTGACGATTGTACACCAGGGGGCTCCGGCGTAACATATAGTTTTATATTAAGTAGAGTTATTATTTAAAGAATTCCATTTAATAATGCTCTACGCCCTTTCCATGGGAGGCAATATTATTTTGGCCAGACGTTTATTCTATGAGACTTAACTATCTATGTCAAAAATCTACCATCCATAAGCAAAACGAATCGTTTCTTTTTGTAAGAACCCAGTTTATTTTTTCCATCTATATTTGTTATAAGACGAGCTTACGACGGCTTTTCTGAAACAAAAGATTGGATATTCTTTCGTTTCATAGTTCAGAGATAACTGCCTCGTTGGTCTAGTTGTCGCATAGCCGACTGCTGTGCACTAGGTCTCGGGTTCAATTCCCGGGTCGGGACGAAATCGCTTTGTGGATTTTAGAAACTTTCACAAAGCAGCCCGGAGTTGGAAGTTAGTGATTGATACACCCTTGCATCGGAGAGCACGTTAATGTCGGTCCTGCGCCTGAGCTGTCTCTGGTAGTGTCGAAATGCCGTCCCATCGGGTTAGGGAAGAGGGAATAGGGAGTACACCTGTGTCTGCGCAAATGCTTGTGCACTATGATATGTCCTGCGCAGCTGGCTGATCTCCTTATATGAGAACAGCCGCCGTGGCCGACAATCGGCTAGGACCCATCTGTTCAAAGATAGTTATTTTGGTGTTCTATTAGCAAAATCCGTTCTATCCTATATCATAAACATTGTTATCTTGATTGCAGTGTAAACCAAGCAAAGCTATCTACAAACTATAAGATCTAGAAATAAGGAGGAAATCTGAAAGGAATGAATGAGTGATAATTATTAATGCACATACTTTCTCTGTATGGGGTAGAGGCCTTATTTATTTATTTATTTATTTATTTATTTAAACTTCATGTACAAAATATTATACATTGGCGGACTTAATGCCACAAGGCATTCTCTACCAGTCAACCATCGGGTTAAAGGGAGATGTAATTGAGGTACAAAAAAGTAAATTAAAAGAAGAAAGATAAGAAACTACAAATAATACAATACATATATACTCAATACACAAACTAATAAATAATTAATTATATATATAATATATGATATGATAGATTGATATAACTTACAAAAAAATAAACAATAAGAATGACAAGACTCAAGTCGTGCTATAAATATTATGATGACTTTAAATAATGAAGGCGAACTTTACGTTTAAAGGAAAATTTACTGGGTGCCTTTTAATGTCAAGGAAGGGCGTTCCAGAGTTTTATAGCAGAAACAGCAAAAGAATTAGCCATGAACCCGGTGCGGTGACATGGAATTCGAGCAGCAAATTCTCAGAAGATCGCAGGTTGCGACTATGAGAACTGCCAACAATTTAAATAATCTTGAGAAATAATCAGGAGCACATGGATCGTTAAGAATAGAGAAGAGTAACAGAGAGATCTGAGGGATCTTCTGTAACGGATAGGCAGCCATTTAAGCTGAGAACGAAAAGAAGAAATGTGATCATATTTACGAAGGCCAAAAAAAGCGAATGCAGTTATTGAGAAGACGATCCATTTATTTAGAAGTTCTTGGGATAGATCCGAGTAACAAACATCAGCATAGTCAATGATGGGAAGCACAAGTGACTGCACCAAAGCAATTTTAGTACTGATAGGAAGGAAATACTTGAACCTATAGAGAGATCGCAGTGACAGTTAATTTGAGCTGGACTAAGCAAGTTAATCAGGTAAGTCAAAAGATATGATATGATATGATATGATATAACTTACAAAAAAATAAACAATAAGAATGACAAGACTCAAGTCGTGCTATAAATATTATGATGACTTTAAATAATGAAGGCGAACTTTACGTTTAAAGGAAAATTTACTGGGTGCCTTTTTTATGTCAAGGGGAAGGGCGTTCCAGAGTTTTATAGCAGAAACAGCAAAAGAATTAGCCATGAACCCGGTGCGGTGACATGGAATTTCGAGCAGCAAATTCTCAGAAGATCGCAGGTTGCGACTATGAGAACTGCCCAACAATTTAAAATAATCTTGAAGATAATCAGGAGCACATGGATCGTTAAGAATAGAGAAGAGTATACAGAGAGATCTGAGGGATCTTCTGTAACGGATAGGCAGCCATTTAAGCTGAGAACGAAAAGAAGAAATGTGATCATATTTACGAAGGCCAAAAATAAAGCGAATGCAGTTATTGAGAAGACGATCCAATTTATTTAGAAGTTCTTGGGATAGATCCGAGTAACAAACATCAGCATAGTCAATGATGGGAAGCACAAGTGACTGCACCAAAGCAATTTTAGTACTGATAGGAAGGAAATACTTGAACCTATAGAGAGATCGCAGTGCTACAGTAACCTTTTGACTTACCTGATTAACTTGCTTAGTCCAGCTCAAATTACTGTCAATCAGCAATCCCAAGTCCTTTACCTGATGCGTTAAGCCTATTGTTGAACTATTGAAGACGATGGGTGACAAAAGACTAGTGTCCAAACGGTTCAAAAAATAGGAGCTGCCTATAAGGAATTACCCTTATTACCCTCACTATTCTCACATTATCTTGAAATTCGATTCTGACTTTGAAACTGAAATTCAGTCATGTACTACACACGGACGGAAACAGCATTTTAATCTTTCCTCAGGTTTCAAGCTAGCGGCTGTACGAAATAAAAGAAATAAATCTATAGAAAATAAATTAACTTTTCGTTTGTCATACAATACAGTTAGAAAAATGGAAAGGCTCGGCAGAATCAATGCTTTTATGCACCATGACGTATTTTAGTGTGTCAATTAGAGTAGTGTGTACCGACGGCCCAGCGTGAAGTGACGGCGCGCGCGGCGGACGCAGTAGGGCTCCGCCACCCCCTGCCCTCTGCTCATTGCGTATTCAGACAAATTGATCGTGTTGTTTTCGAACAAAAATCATTTTGCACATGTTTGATCCTGTCGTTTTGTTTTCGCGTGCATATGTTTTCCCTACTATTCCACTCAAAATGTGCTCCATGTTTTTATCCTGCTGAGATATTTCCATAATATGTCAAAATGAAGAAAAAATCGACACGCTTTTTTGCTGTCATCAATACCTTAGCAATATAAGGGTCTTTCAGGTTTTCAAATTTTTGGAATTCTTACTGTTTTCTGGATGGTGTCAAATAGATAAAATACTCATAAGCAAATAGGATAAGACAAGTCTTCTCTGCAATAAGTTTTTGGTCTGAACTAAGTAGCTTGCTTTTAGGCAGGTAGGCATAAATTCTTAACACCATTTCGTGTCAAAGAGTAATTATTTCTTCTGCGAATTTTATTACGACAGTAACAAAAGGTTCGCACAAAAAATGTTATTATAGCCTACATGTATAGACGAAAAAGCAATTATGAATTTGTCCATAGCCGCTGCTATTAGTATGGAAGCTACCTGCTGCGCTGCTCTATAATTACACCGTGAGTGACATTTCCAAAGCTTTTGTAAACGATAACGCGGAAGCTGCTACGAAAACTTAAAAAACTAAGTAAGTATTGTTGCATTAATGCATTTGGGAGTAAATATTGAGGAGGCACAAAGCGGGCTCCGACAACCCTTAAATATAGTCCGCGGGGTGCCATTAGAGCGGCTCAAAGAGTTGGGTGGTGCCCACGGAACTGCGAGGACCGACTTTGTAAATCTAATTAAAATATCAATATGTTCACTGGAGTCCGCGTTGACAATTTGATTTCACGCCTTATGCCCTCGCTACCCTGCAATGCAACGATATTAAATATTAATACATTGTTACTGATGGCATTGTTTTTTATTTTATTTAGATCCACGATTTCTTTATAAATGGGTATGGGTAGGTGAGTAAAGGCAAATATGGTACATATCTATAAGTGACTATGCTCTACGGGTGAGTGGCTATTCCTTGTAAATTTTTACAAAACGTGAATTCTACGAATGAGCATCAATTATCCTACTGACATGATACTTTTGAATACAATAAAGTCAACGACTCCTCCATGAAACTGTCATATATTTCTTTGAGCGGCGTGCAACGCTCCAAACTGTCGACGCGTGAATCGTAATCAATACGAGCTGCCCGCTTTTTTTCTATATAAAAGTTCAGGTAGCAATACAAACAACAATAAAAACGTGACATATCAATCGCCCTTTTTTCTGTCAATGTCGCAAATTCGCACAAATCAAACATTGAAGTGTTAAAAATTTCTGATCACAAAGGGCTTTTAAAGTTGGGTGACAGGGAGCGAGCAGAAGCTTTGTCACACGGAATCATTAGTTAGCAAATGTCAAGCCCAAATCCGCTTCTTTTATTGCACAAACATCCTTACAAGACGTTAAGTCAAACATGTAGGTAAACAACTGGCGAGCTAAACCGTGATTTATGCTTCTGTTAATATTGATCTTATACCTATTTGTATATCACCTGTTACAGTTCCTTCTGGACATTTTAGTAGTCACAGTAATGGGAATAACTACTTGTAAGTAAAAAAGAAAGTGTTATTATTTTAATAATTATCATTGAGTTCGCAACAGTTTATCATAAACGGGCCGTAAGAAACAACTGTTACAAAGCACGGCTGGCGCAATATTTCATCGTGTCGTTTCGGCAAAAACGTAACCCTTTTTTTGTTTTCTATTACAATTGTCACCCTTTCACTGCCATTTCAATTAAATAATGTCTGGTCATTTGGGCCGGGCGGGAGATCTGCGCGCAGGACTGCCAGTGTTGCGCAGTGTCGTGTTCGCGCCTCCCTTAACCCCCGGCGCAAAGTGCGCGTCATCCTGCAAGCACATTAATCACTCCTATTATTAAACTTGTTATTGTGTTCATTTGAAGATAACGTTTTATAAACGGTGCCGTCCGTTCATAACAAAATAAGCTTTATGTAATAACGTGTAAACGAAATCTTTTATAAAAAACCGTTGATTAATGACATTTTATGCTCTAATCGATAACAACAAATCCGATTAAGGTTGTGGAATAGTTTTTTTTATTTATGACAAGTAATAAAAAGGTTATTTTTGTACTTATATATGAAAACCTGTTTCTAATTCTCTAGAATGTTTTAACCGTACGGTAAAACCCGTAAGATCGTATGACTAGCTAGAGAAGTCTCAAGTCCATTTCTTGCCGAGCGACTGATTCTGTTTACTGTACAATCTGTGCCACGACTAGCTACTACTACAACACAGGTGTGCCTGCGTTGCGCCGAAATAGACAGTCACGATGAGGAATTTCCGATCGTTACTTGACGTAACCGAGTGCTATGCCGAGGCCTGGCGGAGGCTTGGCGCGCCGACTGTTTCTTAGAACCACGTAAAGTCCAGCGTACTGCCGCCGGTTTCTTGAGAGTTTTCCTTATTTACTTATGTTATTTAAAGAATACAAGTGTGCTCAAATGGGTACTTGTTATAATAGCGTTATCACAATCATATTGCATAATTAAATTCACACTGCTTTCTAAACCAATTTTATTTTGCAATGGGTCAGTGTTACTCTCCGGGAAGCTCAGGTTGATTGATTTATTAGAAACGTCTGGAAGAATCTAGAGAAAATTATTAGGCGGATTTGCACTTCAAAAATGGGTAATGAGCTCAAGAAGAGGTCTAGAAGTAAGTAGTACCTAATTATTTCTTAATCAGTAGCTAGCTTTTTCGGCTGTAATATATGCGATTCCAAACAACTACTTAGTAGGCCTACTTTGATGTCTTAGGGCTCTACTTATCTGCATACTTACCAAAGAATTCGAACAATACTACCACTACCAGGAAAGCTAGTTTCAGCTAGTAACAAAGTTACTTTTTCACACACCATACATAATTCACACCATACTAAAGTAATGAAATGAAACATCAACTGCACGAGAGCCATTTAGAAGTCTTAACCGATCGAAAGTGTGCCATCAAAAAACGTTTGGAAGCATTTTCAACTATCAGACTTAGCCTTTGAAACCATAAACATAACTTTCAAGATTCGACTTTACACACTCGATGTGACTCAGTGTTGGTAGTAACAGAACTCAACCGGAACATAACCAGTTGTGCTAAGCCTTGTCCAATTATGTTAATAGCTCAATAGTACTGGGATTTTACGATAGTTAATTATTCAATACACACGAGAGATATTGACCGCGGAATAGGGGATTTTTGGCGGCGGAGGATCATTGACACGTTCATGTATTTTTAATCATCGATTTATTAGCACATTTTTCCTGCGTATGGTAAAATTAAAGTATGATAATATTGTAAGGGTTCATAAGTTCGGTTTCTGTCACAAGGGCTCTTCCAAGACTAGGTACTTATTATTATTATTGCTTCTTGACACTTTTTTTTAAAGATCAACTTACAACTTATAGTGTGACATAAACTAACCTTTTTCATAATAAGGTTTCCTAAAGTCCAATAGTATTATTCACTAACTAATCATGCATTGCTAATGTGTCCCTATCTTAACCCTTATATTGCTGGAAATACCTTTAAGTGGGAACTTGTTTAGACAATATCTATTTCAAGATTCAATCCGGTAGCTATGTATAACCTAGTTGATAATAATATGAATAGATAGATAAAGTTATCATGTCAAACAGTTATGTAGATATAAATATAGCTGGTATTCCCCCGATGCAGGTATTTCCGAAGCTCGAGAGTTCGAATACCCAGTTAACACCTACGAGTTAGTTGTTACATAATCACGAGTTGTAGTATTATAACAGTTTTATAATTTGTAACGTGAAGATACATTAATGATTACATTTTTTCCGTATTTAAATTTAAGGTCGTAGGATGGAACTTTTTAAAAGGAAAAGATTTAAGATATAAAAATAATGTATGTAACTGTGAACTTATCTATATAGCAACATATCGTTAGTTTTTTTGGGATTAAACATTATTATTTTTCTTCTATGTTAAGAGAAATTAGAATACCTACTATGGCCTGGACCCAATTTATTTTATAATCCCTTATTGTACAAACGAACATACGTACGTAATTAAAATTCAGGCTTATTGGTTTTTTATTGTTCAATGATTTTGGGCGTCATGCGTGATAAGGCTCGCTTTACGAGATCATTGACATACAATAGCTCATGTCAATGGCACAATGAATAAGTTACCTACTTATGGACAAGGACGCGCCATGCAGGGAATTCCAAAACACGAATAAGGTATGTACCGCGTGCTCGATGGCCACACAACTGTTGGACGGTGTGGTGAACGTATTCACTTTCACGACATTTAATCAAATATCAAACACCTTTTTCCTTAAAGCAGAACTAAATTATACCTCGGCACTGCTTGCTTAAGATTATTTTTAAGATATTTTTGTTACATTTATTAAGTAAGGAAGCGTACGTTTTAGAAACTAATACTGTTAGCGATAAGTAAATCAGAAAACCTGAAAAAATAAGTAGGTATGCAAAAAAGTACGAATGTTAAAATTACTAATCACTATCACCTTACCAACTCGCAAAAAAAAGAAGAAGAAAGGTGGTAGGAAGATCAACCAAAATCTTCAAAAACTGTATTACATCAAAATTTTAAAAAATAAAGAAATCATTCCGAGAATAATCATAATCATTTATTTATTCGTAAATAAGAGAACATGATAAACGAACAGACTGTTAATCACATCTTAACATGCAATATGGAAGCAGATAATGTATTCATATCAATGCGGATCATAAAACAAGTTATTCTTGGGACATTGTACATAAGAAATATATTTGAGTCACATTTCTAGCTACAAGTTACCTAGTTGTTTGATGTCATATATTAGTATTTAAACAAAAAATCAAAGGAACTCCCCGAGGTCGTCACGTCACAACGAACAATCGATGACGGCGAGATGGCGACGTAAACGGAACTGAGAGAACCGGTTGGTGGCATCTAATCGTACTACACATTAGTATTCAACCCGACCGAGATATGACTCACAGATACATGCACGCCATCAAACTCATGGCGAAACGCAACATTATCGATTATATATTTCCTAAAAGCGTTGAGTAACAATTTGAGGAAAATGTCTTAAAAATATTTGCAGCAGTGGAAACGAAAACAAAAGTGAAAGTTTGTTCAATAAGAAGTAACAACATTTGTGCATTCAACACTGTTACGTGTTGGCACTGTTGGCAGGTATCCAGAAAGAAAACAATTGCTAAAAGGTACCGTTGAACCCTCATTATAAAATAATAATAGTTGAAAGTTACACGCCCATAAAACAATAGTCAGCACAAAAGCGGAGCCGGTCGGAGTCGTCCGGCCCCGTCAGTGACTATGTCTGCAGTTTACACGTTTACAGTTCTAAATTTAACAAAGGCTAATTTTGTTGCATTTTATTACTTTGAAATAGGATCAGGACCCATTAGGGCACTTTTTGCCACGCCTTTTATTAGGGTGTCGTCCGAAGGCCGCGCGGCGAAAGACAAAGCATTGACCGGAATTGCTCGCATAAACAACGTCTGACGGCTTCTTTGCCGGTTTACGACCGTCCACGGCCGCTGGTTTGCAGCGGCCCGCTTTAATAGAACTGCCATCACTTCGAAATTTGCACATGTATGACTCGTAAAGTTATTGCGTTAAATACTAAATTAAAATGGATGTGTGTACAAGATTTAATTCGATTATATTGGTATATTATTGTAAGATTTTAATATTATGAAAACTAGGTAACTAGGCGACCTGGTGAGACTGGAATACTGGATATTACTATAATATCCAGTCTCACCGGGTTGTCGAAGGAGTCAGATGGGTATATGCTGTAAAATACTGGTATTCAGCCGCATTCAGTTGGACTGGATACTGGCCACAATTTGTCTGGAAAAAAAGCTAGGCAGATGAGGACTCGTTCTGGTAAATTTCTTTGTCAATTTGTTTCTTCAGTCTACGAGAGCAAAACACGCAACAATATGTTCCAAAACAAAATTAGTAAAGAAATTAAGTAACAAAAACGTTTTTGGAAGGGTGGCAATAAAATAAAAGATTGTAACAAATGACTCAACTGCCCGAACGCGCCTCACATTAAACTACATGTTAATGGGAACACGTTGTAACCCTTTTCTTTATTGTGTACTTTTTGTTTTATTCAGGGGTCAATGCGTAGTTTTTGCTCTATAACTATGAAAAGGTTTATGAATCAATTAATTAAATGTCTCCACGGTCATTGTCACTGTGTAAATATGTAAATTAGTCAGCAAGTAACAATGCTGTGATTTATTGGCCATGGCCATAAAAAGCTTGTACCAGTATCCGAGGTGAGAAATACTGAACAGTTGTTCACTTCAACAATTCACGTTCACAATAACAAAACAGGATTAGAACAGGCTAGGCTGAGGATGAATACCGCATGAAGTTATTGAATGACAATTCTAGAAGCATTGATGCTTCTTAATAATGAGTAGGACAAATGGAAGTTAAAATTAACAAACCTTTTTCGGAAGAACAACGTATTTCAGGTTATACTTGCACCTAAGCAAAGATTTGCTTCTTAATAGATAGCAGATAGATGTCAGCATATAAGATTGTTGTTCAGATGTGCTGAATAGAATAAACTGAAAGAAGAGGGTCATACTTTAATTTGTAAGTTCTTATTAAAACGCATCGATCTTAGAAAGATCAACATACAACAGATCAATACACAACGTTGAATAAAAGCAACATATTTCTACAAAACAAAACATTTAATCGAATCCAGTTATCTAAAAGGATGTGGTTTACGTTGCGCTATCGCGTTAACAACACGATATAAACATTCTAGGTTATAATGGGTGTTTATTACAAAATGAAAATTCGGCAAGTATGGCTCACGTCGCGTAACATGTATTTCACTTACTATTAGGTATAATAAACCTTAATTAGGTTTAGGAATATATAAAATAAGATAAATTATCGAGTGGTGATCAATAATTCCAGTACAAATTACGTTAATTCCGAAACTGTCTTTGTACGAACACTGTACTACCCCTATTCAACATCACTGATGGTCCATCAGTGATGAAACCAATCATAAGAAAGTCCTTGATGAGGATTTTTGAATAAGGTAGCCAAGCGTGATTCCAGCCCGAACATGATGTTTTCAACCGCTTAAAATTGAACGAAATACAGTCGTTTTAAATGGACAAAAACTATATTTGATCTGGGTTAAGAGACAATTTCCCTCGGGACGCGCGTGAAACTAGCTAGCGAAAAGTAGCTACTTACAAATAACTTCAAAAGATTAATAACAAAAAAATCTGGAGCTATCGAAACGCTGGTGAAAAAACGAAACGCTGGTCGTTTCAGCCGAAAGACGTCCATTCTCTATTGCTGTACAAAGGACTGCCCCATGTTAGCCATAAAGGTGGAAAATACTTAATAGTAATTCCTATATTGGTGTCCCATAACCTTAGTTTTCTGCTTCTTTGCCATTGATTTTTTATTGATATGTATGCGAGAAGAATATATGCGTCGTGAAACAGAAATAACACACATAATAAGGGTGCTTTTCCACCAGAGAAGTGCTATGTATCTATGCTGCGAGGATGTAATAGCTAATCTGTGAAACTATGTGACCGTTTCCACTGATACTAAGCTATGTAGCGGTGCTATTCTTCTCTTCTTATCGAGTGAGCTGCAGATTTAATCACCTGACAAGCCCTAGTGTTAGAGTTTTTTCAAATCCGCCCGACGGCCTCTGACGTGGAATTATAACACCGCCAACTTCCAAACTCCAGGCTGCTTTTGTGAACAGTACACATTCATAGCACGCAACTTTCCATGTAAAATACATATCTTAGTTGAATCTATTTTCACTAGTGCTAAGCTACGTGTACAAATAAATATGACTGGTGGATGCCAAACGCATCCACAGCAACGTAGCATAACACACTAACAATTGACTGTAACCTACCAATCAACGCCTTAGAGCGAAAACCTGGGAAAAGCTATTTTTGCTCAGATTTATTTTATTGCGTTTCGAGGAAGAAAACGTCGCATATAACATCCTATTTCTTTCTCCGGAACAGTTATTTTTTATACATTTACGAGGTTTTCACTCAAAAGGGTTGCAATATACAGGTAAGTATGGATACGATAACTTGGTGAAATTGGTTGTTGGAATTCTATCCGCTTGTATGATGTCTTCGGGATGCGAGTGAAACCGCGGGAAAAGCAATTGTAAAATAGAAACTTATAAGGTTCTCTTAGTAAATGTTACCCTTAGGTTTCCTAAAGCTAAATCTCAATACATAATTTCATTATTTCATATTTGGTTAAAATATGTTATCTGCTTCTACCTATGTGTGTAGACAGCGTCGATGTTAAACTTGTGGGCGTGAGAATATTTTTGTGGGAACTACGTTATCAACGACATATTTTTATAGTATTAATAAACATTTAATTTCATACGAGTTAAAACAATCTGGTTGGATCTTATAACAAAGCAATTAACAATAATTATGGAAGAGTTTCTCAAATTCCGATTTTGAGGGTTCCATACCCAAAAGGTAAAGCGGGACCCTATTAATAAAACTTCGCCATCTCGAGAGCTTATTCCAGCCATGCGATTCTCTAACTGACACAACAACGACGACCTCACAAATGACAAGCTTTTCGATTTGAAGAATAAAATCGAAGGCGAAGTCGTCGTTGTCGTCGAAGGCGAGGATGATTTTTCATACATTTCGAACCATATTTTAGTTCTATGCGCCGCGCCGTCAACATCGTTGAAGCGCTGCGATCGCGCACTTATAGATGTTGCAACGATGATTTCTCGGTTGTAAAGATGTTTTGTGTTAGAGAATCACCCCCCTGGTCTTCCCCGTTCTTTTGTTTAGCAAACTTAACCGTGATACATAGCTGTTATTTTCACAAAAAGGGACAGGAACCTATTATATTGTTGCTATTATAATGACAAATCCTGAAAACTAGAATAAAATAGGGGACACCCATGCAACAAATGTCAAAGTCAAAGTCAAAACTTAATATTCATATGATATACTACCTATACCTGAGTACTCCGGGTTCACTATCGAACATCGAGCGACGGAACTTTAATATAGCTATGAGTTTTGACTTTGACTAAGTAATTGGTTACAATGAATGAAATGAACGAATTTTAAGAAAGAAAGAAAATGCATTTGTTGACACGCATGAAATATCTATTGAATCGTCTCGCGCAGTTGTTTTCTTCGGGACGGGAAAACATCGAGATATTATATTTGTATGTCTCTTCCAGCCCACGGGACTATAGGGTCCCGGATTTTTGGAGGGTGAACGTGGGGCCGAAGCCAACACGCTGAAGCCCCTTTAAGACAACTTTAATGAGATGGTGACACAAAACTGACGATTATCCCTGTATACACTATGTAAATGTACCCCAGGACAATCCCCGGTTCTGTGCTAAACTATTGCTAAATATAGAATATACTACTTGGGCTATTGTGATGGGATGTTAGTGGTCTAGGATATGGGTCAAACACAAAAACGCGTGAAAAAGCGTTCAGGTTACATAAATTACATAAATTAAATTTTTTAAGCATGTTTGTGTTTTTATTACTAAAGATTAAGTTATCGCTATCCTATATTTGATCTCATTTTATTTACAAGAATACATTTATTAATTTTCTACTTCCGTTCATACCAAAATGTCTCCTACTGTAGACTGTTCGGATGTTTAGCACCCCAGTTTGATAGATGTTTAAAAATATACCAAGAACAATAAATACATTCTTTTACTATGAATGTACGTAAAAATTCATCAATTTTACATATTAGCATAGATCAAAAAATCAGCAATTCATATTTACAAATAAAAACATATAAACATATTGTTCCAATAATTGCAGTCTTCTTCTGTAGACACGTAAAACTCACACAATTTTTAATATTTTGAACGCACCCAATATATTTTTTGGGTTACGTTGGCATCTCTGCTTCAAACGTCAGTCATTCGATCGTGATTCCCATAAATGGCGTATGCGTTGGTGAAAAAATATTGTTATTAAAGAATACATAGGATTTTGGTCGTGTTTTGAAGATCTTTTCTGCATTACGTATATATTGGTAAGTAGACAATTCTACATTATATAAATTATAAGCGTTTATGTGCATTAGGGATAGCTTTGCAAAATTCAACATGCTTTCATTCTAACCTCAAAATATTTTAAGATACCTTGTTTGTTTTACACGAAGTCTTTCCTGTCGACATCTTTCCTGTAGGTGCATGTGTCTACAGGAAATACTATTGTCTACAGAAGGGACGTAAAATAAGTTTTATTCTAGCTGAACACATCTTTTTCTGTAATCTTTAACTGTCGGGAGGTAAAAAATGTACTTCAATTTGACGGCAGCAGTGTTGCCATTTTATGTAATTATTGTTACAGTTACGATGCCACGGGCAAGTAGAAGTAGGATTCAGCTTTCTGAGGAAGAGAAAATAAGGCGCCGGCGTGAACAAAAGAAGCTCAGTATCCGTCGTAAACGTGCCAAAATGGATGAAGCAGCATTAGAAGAAAGAAGAAGACAAGACAGGGAAAGATATCAGCGAAAAAAAGAACAAGGCAAAATTAAAACTATTAAAGATTGCACTCCTAGAGAACAACGGCAAATGAGAAAAATATGGAGGGAAAAGGCCAAGTTAAGACGACAAAAGGAAAAAAATAGTAAAAATGCTTTGCATTTCGTTGAGCAGAACACTCCACCGTCGAGTCCCTCATGTTCACGTATTAATATAGGCAATGCTATCGTAAAACGCAACGCACGAAAACTAAGAATGGAAAATAACTTCCTAAAAAAGAAATTACTGGAGATGGAAACTAAAATGGCAAAGTACCGCATGAGAGCTATTCGATCTCGTAATGGAAGAACCATTGCGAGATCGAATAGCTCTCGAAAAGAAAATATAGATTCTCAGAGAAACTTTAGGAAGGCGCAACAAATAAAAAAAGCAGTAGAAGATTTTTTGGTTGAAGATCGAAATAGCACACTTACTTCAGGCAAGAAGGATTGCATTACAAGAAGAAAAATTAAAAAACAAATACGTTTTTTGAACGATTCACTTATTAACTTACACAAAGCTTTTATTAATAAGTTTGGTACTAATATCTCTTATGAAACTTTTCGGAGGTATCGTCCCTTCTGGGTCCTGTTTCCAAAAGTTAACGCAAGAAACACATGTTTATGTATCGTACACACTAATAATAGTTTTATAATTAAGTCACTGAATAGTGCTAAGGTGATTTCACATAAATCTGTAACGGACTTGCTAAAGTCTTTATGCTGTAACAATACGCTAAGCTTGACTTGCTTAGAAAAGAATTGTTCTGGTTGCAAGGATAAAAATTTGCAATGTAATATTTTTGACGCTAATGATACTGTATCATTTGAGAGGTGGGTCACAAAAAGTGTTACTGTGGTTATTAAAAATACTACAAAGCAGTGTCGCAAAACGATCAAAGAAACGGTGCAAACCACAAAAAAACTGCTGTTTGAAAAATTAATCTTAAATTTACCTACCTTAAGAAAACACGTAGCAAACATGATTCATCAAATTAAATCCATACAACATGTAAAACAAAATCTGTCTACCTTTGATGGATTACTACACATAGACTTCTCAGAAAATTATAATTGTAAATATGGACAAGAGATCCAGTCTGCGCATTTTGGTGGGTCAAAATCGCAAATCTCGTTGCATACAAGCGTATATTATAATACGAACTTAGAGTCCCCCAACAATTATGTAAACAGTTTTTCTTTTTGCACCGCATCAGAAAACCTCCGACATGACCCAACTGCTATATGCATCCATTTAATTGCTATAATAAAAAGAATTAAGGAACTGTCCCCTGATTTGCAAATTTTACACATTTTGAGCGATGGTCCTCTAACGCAGTACCGCAACAAGTCCATGTTTTTTTTAATCGCAACGTTATTAAGCAAAGAATTTTCGGTTACATCTATTATTTGGCACTTTAGTGAACGGGGACATGGAAAAGGTGCACCCGATGGCGTTGGCGGGTGCATCAAGCGCATTTGCGATGGTCATGTCGCAAAAGGAAATGACGTGTCTAATCTAGACGAGTTCATGTCATGCTTATCTATAAATTGTAAAGGTATAGAGCTGTTTAAGATCGACGAGTCGAGGTTTTCTGAAATCGATCTACTTTTGAAGGAGAGCGCTACACGTCCTTTTAAAGGTACGCTCAAAATACACCAAATTACATGGCATAAACAAAATCCTCATATTATTCATGCCAGGCGATTGAGCTGTTTGGATTGTGCAGCCCATGAGATATGTCCACATTTTGAAATTGGACAGATTGAAATACACCTTAAAACTCCAATATCCCCCACTAATTCCGTATCTGATCACCACTTTTTCAATGAGTTGCCAGCATCTCCTCTAGCTGGACCTTCCAAAAATTCTTTTTTTGAAGCTTCTTCACCTGCAAGTGCAGGAACTAGTAGTGCTACAACGGAGCCGATGTCACCTGGTATCTCTGACAGATTGACACCTGATAATCCAATTGAAAACTTTAATTTACGAAGTTATAGACCTATGAAAAATGCACCTCGGGGTTCTGTCGTGTTAGACGACTCTGAATCTTCCTTAGAAATGACGCCAAAAAAGAAACGCCAAATGCTTTTTGCAATGGACGATTCTGACGATGAAAATATATTTTAATTGTTGTTTTCTAATGAAGAATAGATGTCCAGTCTGTGGATATTCTGTTATATTATATTTCAAGGTACTGTAAGTTTCGCACATTGTTTGCTTACTATTGAATACTATTTTGATCATTTTTTAATTAGGTTTGGCAAATACGTCACAACTTTGTGGTAACTTGTTAGGGTATATGCCATCACCTGTACACAATAGGTCTTTTCTGTGGAATCTCTACACAAAAGATGTCCATTCTGTGGACAATATTTGATTATTTTTTTTTTTCAAAATTACTTGAATTTTCGAGGATTATTCTGTCTTGTAACGAAAGTGTTTTTATTTTGATGATTGTAAATTGAGTTCTATAAACAAATCATAATAATGTGATGACATATTAAGGTTATTGTTATTACCTGTAGACAATTGAGTCTTTTCTGTGGCCTTATAAAAATGAAAATTGATAATTTTTGAGAGAATATGTAAGACTGATCTATATCGATATTGTTAAGAATTATAAGAGACTGTTACACAAATAAAGGCTGATTTTCAAACTCATATATGAGGTTTTATTTTTTGGAAATAATGAATTACATATTTTGTGTTTGACCCATATGGGAAACTATGGGAACTATGGCACCTGCCGATAACTATGTAGTAAATACACGTAAAAATGGCAGGTGGAGACTCGCCAGCTTACTTACTGGGCCCCCGGGAATTAGTCGCGGGGGCCCAGTTTAATTAATATTAAATTAATTAATAATTAATATAATATTATATTAATCTTCACAGAAATCTAAAGTGCTGTAGATGCCCACGTTCTTGAGTTTCATTTAGTCAATTGTAATTGATTGGTTCTTAAAAAAATAAAATATTTTATTGAAATACTTAGAACAAAATGGGACCTAAATCAGAACCCTGAGGAACGCCCATTTCAGCCCTAAAATACTCTGCGGGGCTCTTTCGACTATGATAAAAATATTGTTAATATCGATAAAAATCTCGTAATGAATTTTAGTGACACGTGGGAGGGTTGTTCGAGTTTCGTTAAAGCATTGCATTACAGCTAGCTTGGAGATCAAACGTTGACGCGCGCGCCACGTGGCCATTCGTGCACAATAAAGAGATACGTGACGAATTCTAATATTTCTGGTAGGTTTATTGGAACAATTTATAGATCAGCATGGCCTTTGATGTCGAGCACGAAGTACCATCTCATTGAAGTTGAAGTTGCAATACAATTAATTTATTTAATGGATAGGATCTATGGAGCTTCTTCTTCTTATGTCTTCAATACCAAAAGTTATAATTTAAACTACCTTTAACTTTTACTCACATCGTTTTCAAAATCTGCACAATAAAACTATGTGCATGAACTCTCAGTTTCATGACATTCAATCCGAGTATGTTGTACATTTCAGTTCGTAATCTAGCTCCTGTTTCTAATGTTGAATGATACAAATCTCTTAGTGGGACAACAAAAAACAGTTCCAACATAAAAAGTAGCAACAATTCCAACACTTAACGATTATTTTAGAGTGCCGATCGTACTTGGACGCTTTCAACAGCACTCGATACATTTCACAAGGCGCGCCGCCCTTTGTTACCAAACAGACACATTAAACGGTTCGCCTGTCTGTGATCACTGAGACGTATCACTTCTGTCCAAATGTATAGATTTATATCTACTAATTGACACTATATCTGTCCAATCCCCAACTCTATGGGTATAGTTAAAAGATTTTGCAAAACAACATAATCTGTTAAGTGCGGAGCTTCAGTTTAGGTGATTTGGTTATTTTTTCTCTTTTTAAGTCTTTTGTGCAACTGTGTTTTTGTTCATTATATTATATGGATACCGTATAAGGTTTAAGCCAATTTCATCTTCTTGCCATAGTGATGTTGCAATTGCAATGCATTTTTTGGCACCAACCTGAAGCGTTTCGGTGCTTGGAGATTATTTGACACAGAAACACCCATAGGTCTTGTAGACATCCTAAACGATTCAGTTAAAACATTTAGGCACATGAGCGCACATCAAGTTACCACAATCTATCAAATTTCTGCAATAGATTTTCAACCTTATCACAATGGAGGTAGATTAATGTTTGATTGGTAAAATTTGACAGATTAGGGTACCGTGACCTGCTGTTGTCTGTACATACATCGGATACATATAAAAAAGTGTAAAAAATTGTATACTCACTAAGAACTCAAACAGGGCCTAAGAAACTTATGATATGGTAGTAGGTAGGGTACTAAAAGCTGCAGTAGGTAAACTTAATCAAAGGTTTGCACTGCCATTACAATATCAAGTTTTGGTGAATGTTAATAATAATTAGTAAGTAACTGCCTACATTCGGGACCCTTTTATCGAAATGTGTGCCATGATGAAATACAATTAGGCAACTGGGCGTCCAATAGATGCAGCTTACTTTCGAGGCATACAAAAATATCACGTTTCACAGTCTATCGCATCCTGAGATCCTACTCCCCTTTTTATAAAACTGTACATAACGTACATTTATCTCGTTACAAAGGAACAAAGGATCTGATACAAATACATAAAACACTCCAAACGTCGAAAGAGGATAATGCCCATCATTATAAATTCATGTGTTTTGTCGTTTACAGTATTTATTTTGTACAATTTCGAGGGGGAAAACCCTCTTTTCGCTTGAAAGCTCCCGAAAGCCCGTAGAGAAGGCGTCGGGCGGTGCCGCTTGCCCCCGTCATTGGCCCACTGCTCCCCACCAGCCAGAGACTCCGCCCTAGTGGAAATTCTCCCTGAACCTTTGAGCGAGGAGCGTGCATTCAGTAAGCGTATGTCGCAGTGGCAGGTAGTCGTGTCGCACGAACTCGACCATAGCGCAATAACACCCATTTGAATCATCGGTGTCGCTGACTCAGTGTGGTGTGTGTTCAAACTTGGGTGTGATGGTGAACAATATTTTAGTGCGTTTCTAATATCCGTGTAATGCACGCCATGAGTGATCCCGCTGCTTTGGCAGGCATGTTGCCTTTCGATTCTATTGGACTGTATGAACAGCCGAAACCACGTTTCATCTTTAAAATGCCGCGGGTAGTTCCAGACCAAAAAGCGAAATTCGAATCTGACGATCTCTTTAAAAGACTGAGCAGAGAAAGTGAGGTACGTATTGTATAATTAAGCCTACTTACCACGTTAATTTAAAATTAATTAAATAATAATGCAGTTACCTGTTACTTATGTATTATTGTTAAATGAAACAGTTCTAATCGTCTGTGAACAGGAAAATTACTAAAATAATTAAGTCACCCGTTTGGAAACGAACCATAATAGTTTCAACTGTATTGTTTTCCTTTTACTTTTATGACATTTTCTGTTCTATATAATATTTAGCCTTAAAAAAATATCAACATCAAATAGGTTCTAAATTCATGAGCTAGACGTAAGAATATGTGAAAGTACCCTACGTAATACATGGGTATCGTTTGGTTTGTTATCCACTGTATATGTACTTACATACTCTAAGTTGTACAACAAGTGTTATTTCCATTTGTTAGGTGAGGTACACAGGCTACCGCGACCGGCCCCCAGAGGAGCGCCAGATGAGGTTCCAGAGCGGGTGCCGCGAAGGCCACACGGAGATCGCATTCACCGCCACCGGCACCAACCTACAGCTGGTGTTCGACCACTCCCCATATAACAACCGCGGTTGTGACTTCCAGAAAGAAAGCGGCAAGGTAATTAGACCTGTTTTTGTTTTATTTTCTTTTATACTACTGTTATTAAACATTACTGTATCGTGGCGTGTGTAGACTGGTCACAAGCTCATTATTAAGCACTAATATAGGTATAGCTAAGTTCTGGAAGTAAAGGTCACTTAACACTAGTAAAAAAATAAAAACAAAACACCGAACTGTAAGTCCCCCTAATGTAGCAGCTATAACATGTTTTTCTTCGAAATATTTCAAGTCATCACATAAACAGTGGCGGTTTTTTCCGTGGTTTTTCCATAGTTTGTGATTTGTAGGTTAGACGCTACGTAGTGAAACTAGTGAAAGGGTCTTTGACAAAGGCAAGGAAAGCTTGGAAAGTCATATACGGAATACACCGTCAATTTTTAAAAGTTAAGTGTAGTTTAAACCTGGAATTAAATTAATTGTTTAATTTTAGTATGTATTATAATTAATTATAATAAACCAACTTTTCGTAAACAATGCGCAGTCGCCGTCTGAGCTGGTTTCGGTTCAGAAAACAATACAGCATATCAATTATATCAAAGAGAAGGAAGTGTAAAATAAAATATATTTTTAGCCTTTAACTCTGTCAATTAATATTTGAATACATAAATGGATACGTACCTACGTTTTACTCACATCCTATCAAATACTTCATTAATCGAGATATAATTTAACTGCTACTTAACATGTCTCTTATTATTGTGAAACTATAGAGAAGAACCCAAAGCCATTATCTAGTAATTAATTAACTTTTACCAATGAATGTGCATCATCCATGCGTTTTCGAAAACAAGCAGGGAAATAGCATTTGCTACAGTTCAATGGTTAGGTTATCCAGGAAAGTGACCAAGATATTCTTATCTACATAATAATTACTTCCCTACAACTAAATAGGCTATGAATTTAAATGCTTTTCGTACCTATTGTCACCTAATGTAATTTGCCTATATTGAAATTAACTAGTATGTTCTATCATTTACCTATTTAATAAACAACAACAAGGAAACATTTGTCAAATACAACATGGAGAACATTATACATAGAGAACTTTAATTGTATGAATCACAGTAACGTCGAATGCTTGCTAATGTATCATTGAGTGCTTAATACTTGATAGCCTCATTCGTCAGCCGTCGTCATCAGCGCACTAAACTTCCGGCCTACATTTTCATAATAAAAATGAAGACATTAATAACTTGAAGCCGCTAATGATAAAATGTAAAGGCGTAACACCGCACATAACGCGTCGGTCACGCTTTGCCGTACCTTAATACACTCTCCGACTGAATGACATCTTTCTACAAAGAATCATTCGGGTTTGTGTAATGTGCATGCTGATGAGACATGCCAACGAATTCATTAACGAGCTTACTTGTAACGTTGTAATTACCGATTGCATTCTTAGGCCCGTATTACAGAAGGATGCTCAAGCACTGATCGCTATTTAAATCTAGTTTTGAGTTGAGATTTTATTTTAGAACGTTCCTCAAGCATTGATTCGTTAATGACAGTTCAGCCGAGTGTAGTTTTATTATCAGCTTATTCTAGATCGTTACTCAGTTATTGATCGGACTTTAAGTAGAGATTTGATCTCTAATCACGCAAGTGTGGTCGACAGCGCGCTTGAGCAGAGATTATCTGTCATTTATTGTTTGTTATTCGCTTGTCTACTTATTATTTGATTCAAAAATGGTCATTTTTGAAGAAATATATTACTAATGTAAATTATTTAACGATGATTCGAACAGAAGGTTGAACTTCAGCGTTCCTCTCAGATTCCTGATAGATATGCAGGACCCATAATAATTATGTAAATTTTAAGAAAAGATACAGATTTTCATAAAATGCGGTAAAATGTTATTTACTGCCATTCCTTGACCAAGATTTGAGAAGACCATGCAACCGGGGCCATCCCATTGCCCCGGAATTGCAAATCCTTGTTCATACAAATAATTTGCCCGAATATGTTTTCTCTGGACATTTTGTGACAAGATGTCATCCTTAAGGATTATAATCGCAGAAGTGACACAACGTTTTCGCTCGTATTATACCTACATGAAGAATGTGTAATTACATTATTAATTATTCTTTATATTCCAAAAGGTATTTATGTGAATCGAGATCTTCTATTTATATATAGTGAATCTTAAATCGTGTAATACATTAAAACCAAGACATTATTTTAAATATTTTTTAATTAAACATCATTTACAGTATTTTCTTTATAAAATAACGTAACGTTTTCCAGTTTTTGTTAAGTATATATCATCAGGTTTGAAATGAACAGAACAGACATATGAATTTTTGGTAGGCAGCCACGTGTCTTCGGATCTATCTTTTTGAAGAACTTTAACCCATAGTTCTCTTTTCGGATGCCCAGGGTGAACAAACCTGAAATAAGCACAAGATACTTAATAGTAATAAATGATATGGTAGCCTCTGCCATACGGCTATCCAGAACTTTACTTTATTTTTGCAGTATCGGAATGCACACGACGTCATATTTATTTTAATTTAATAGAGAAACAAAGAACCATCACTCGAAGTCTGTTTTGATTATATTTTACCTATACTACTGTTTTACTGGGCACCCATCTGTTTGCATGTTTTTCTTCATCTAATTGTCCGATGGAGGCCTATACAAATAATAATATTTGTAATTTTGAAATTAATAATATAAAAGTATAGGATAATAAAAACTATTCAATAGTAGGCATGAAATAAAATGTAAATTTTACTTACCTGACTACTAAATTGATAATCACTGTGCAAGCTTTATATCCTTGATTTGTATTTTCCAAATTTATGAACAGTACGCTCCTGACAATAAACGTCCCAAAATGACGTAATGTAAAAAATCGCACTAACGGTCCTTTGCCACGAATTACGTCAAAGCAGCTGGTAAGATACCCACAATAATTAATTCGGAAACGCCTAATCTAGTATGTAGTAACATATCTTACATCGATGGGCGAGACATTGAACCCGGAATTGCAAAATCTTGTTATTGTTTACGTTTTTTATATGACAAGCTTTATTTTACTGCTCACCAGATGACAGATATTTGATAGTTATTCGTTCTACGAATCGCGTTGTGGTTGCTAGAGTACTTTTTTAAGGTAATTTTTATACGATACGAACGAAGATTGTCATTCACCTTCAAAGATATTTATTAACCAAAATAAGTTATTTATGTTTATCTAAATCACTTTGTAATTATTTATCTTACATATACAAAAATTATTTTCTCAAAATTTCACAAAAAAGTATAATTTAAACATGCTTCGTAGATCGGAGCAGAATAGACAAAAATAATTAAAAATATAAACGAAAACAAGCACCTGATGCATAGACATACAAATTCCTCTAGCTTGAGGGCTCGATTTAATTCTCGTATTCAGCTGAAGTATAAGTTTTGATTACGGTTATCTGGAATAAGACCAACTGCCTCGAGTGCATGAATCTACACTACTAAACTATGATTGGGTGATTTAAAGATCAAACTCTAACTTGAGTAAGCTTCTGAATAATACGGGCTAGGATCGCGTCCTTGAACACGAACTAGAATGGTTACTAAGAATATTCTTAACTGTACCAAATATAAGATAGCTTACTTAGACCTGGGGGTAATATCCTTAGATGTTGAAATTGAAATCATTAGTTAGATTTAATTTTATATGCAATTATCTTCAAATCTCATTCCACAAAAAAACCGATTTTCCTGAGGATCGATTTGAAGGGGATTTTTGAGAGAAATCATTTAGAGTGTATTTAACATAGAAATGTATGTATATACCATGCCAAATTTTTTATATTAATGTAAGAAAACACTCTAAGTACACAATCTCTTCCCTTCTCTACATATTCTGATTTGAAGTAAGTACTTTTTATGCAACACGTATTCTTA
>NWSH02000505.1:8070464-8081915 GCA_002382865.2 Heliothis virescens
GGTTGCATGGTTTTCTCAAATCTTGGTCAAGGAATGGCAGTAAATAATATTTTACCGCATTTTGTGAAAATCTGTATCTTTTCTTAAAATTGTCATAATTATTATGGGTCCTGCATATCTATCAGGAATCTGAGAGGAACGCTGAAGTTCAACCTTCTGTTCGAATCATCGTTAAATAATTTACATTAGTAATATATTTCTTCAAAAATGACCATTTTTGAATCAAATAATAAGTAGACAAGCAAATAACAAACAATAAATGACAGTTAATCTCTGCTCAAGCGCGCTGTCGACCACACTTGCGTGATTAGAGATCAAATCTCTACTTAAAGTCCGATCAACAACTGAGTAACGATCTAGAATAAGCTGATAATAAAACTACACTCGGCTGAACTGTCATTAACAAATCAATGCTTGAGGAACGTTCTAAAATTAAATCTCAACTCAAAACTAGATTTAAATAGCGATCAGTGCTTGAGCATCCTTCTGTAATACGGGCCTTAGTCATCCGTCAAAGTCAAATCACTTAGGTAAGTATTTCACTTAGGTCCTGAACTACGCAACGCAACTGATTTTATTTCAATCCAGCATTACCTATACACAACAGATAAGTGCTGTCTCTATCTGTTGCCACTCTCTATTATAGAGTGATTCAAAACATACAATTTATTCATTATATTTTTATATTGCAATATAGTAGAAGTCCAGATATTGATTGAGATTTTTTAGTGGATGGGATACCCAAAAATTTATTTGAAATCTGTATATTTAGAGCCTAATTATAACGTTGCATGATACCTTTAGTGGGAAAATTATTATTTCTTCATCTTTTAAAAAATAACGCCTCTTGACACCAGATGTCTCTTTTGGCCATAAAAAGTCCAATTGGAAGTAACTACCTGAGACATCTAGCGTCGAATAGTTTAAACCATTAATTTTAAACATGAATGTGAAAGCCATATATAGAAATATATAAATTTACTTTATCATTTCATATTACACAATCTAATCAAATCAAAAATTTTATTATTTTTTTGGGAAACTGACTTTTAACACTTTTAGTAAGTTTTTTTTTACGGTTATCATCAATTTAGAGCGACTAACTAACTACGGTTTTTACTGCTTAACAACTTGACGTTGACATTTATTGATGTTTGACACTCAGTACTTTCAAGAAAAATATTTTTGTGGAATGTGGAAATAGCGTACAATAAGGAAAAGTTGTTTTATTGTATATTATGAATGACGAGATGAAGAATAATGTTAAAGAAACAAGAGAGTTATACTCCATTATTCACCAAGAATATGTGATTATGGCAGAATAGTAAGTACAATTGCCTATGCTGCTAACTTAAGAAGTAATTAAAAGTTTTCTATCTCTGTTCAAGCTCACATCAGGATACCGAATATTAACAAGAATTTATTGCCTTTTCAGTCGTATGTTACAAACAGAAAACCTGCAAGGAATATATGTAATTCCATCTTATGAGAATTCATTTTGTAAGTATACAATAGAAATTAAACTTGTCTTTATATAAAGATAACAAGCAAGAATATCAGTATCTACTTTAATCATCATTTCATACCCGTTTCCAGTGTGGTTTGGTGTTATTTTTGTGAGAGCTGGCTTGTATGAAGAAGGTGTTTTTAGATTTACAATAACTTTGCCAGACAAGTTTCCAGATGAAGAAGTTCCTGTAAGTACTACTAGAAATTCTTACCCAATAATTACTGTGGGTCTCTGTTATAAAAATAATAACAGTAAACAAATATGATTCCCAGGTTGTGACATTTACATCCAACATATACCACCCAGCTATTGATGCTCAAACTGGTGTATTATACTTGGGAGAGGTTTTTCCACAATGGGACAGAAAATATAATCACATTTGGCAAATACTGAAGTATGTGTATTCAATATTTCACAACTTGAATGTAAAAGCACCTGCAAATGTAGAGGCTTCAGTTGCGTAAGTATAACATCACTAATTAAATTTTTGTAACAATTATATTTCTTTACTGAAAATGTAAAATGAAATTATTTTCAGATACAAAAGCAATAAAAAGGCTTTCATGGAAAAAGTAAGAGAATGTGTGGTTTTGAGTATAGACCATGTATATGATGACCCACCAACAGAGGATAAGCATTACATAACTTTTAAGCCATATGACCCAGATGTTCATGATACTGTCAAAAATTTAATGCTTAAGGCTCCCCCACCAAATGAAGGTGCTAATCAAGGTATTTCTTGGGTACAACCAGGGTCATTTCAAGCTTTTTCTAAAGAAGAAACAACATAGTTATTTTATATATTCATAATATATTTAAACATACTAAATAATTATAAATAAGGGTATGTTATAATCACAAAAGTTCATTTTAATTCGCCATAAATTACATCCTGTGATAATGATGATAAATATTGTTCACTAATTTATTGTTAAAACCACCTAATAAATAATGTTGTTCAAAACGGTGTACTTTTATTTATTGCCCTAAATCAATGTACATATTTGTGTCATTCCCTACTATTAGTCAGACTCAGACCTTATAGATAATTTATGTTTTGTTACTTGTTCCATAAACCAATCCTGATCTAGCTCATATGTGTTGTTTCGCCAAGTAAAGTGTGTTGGCGCATTTGTTTCACTATTATTGAACTGAAAATACTTACTAAATTCTATAGCTAACTTTGACTTTACTAAACCTACACCACCATACTTTTCGTCAGTGGGGTGGTAAACTCTGCCTGTGCTAGGCAGCATGTAAATTTTATCAGGCTGAAATTTTGATCTCATTAGGTCACCTGCATATCCATAACATAAAAAATCTTGATCATCAATATTAACGACGTGAGTATAAACTATAGGTACATCATCACAGCGTATAAAATTCCTCTCCCTTCCACATAAAGAGATGAAAGGAAATTCTTCTTGATATCTTCCGGTGTTATTGAGGCGAATTCTCTTGAAAAAGAACTGTAAGAACTTCTTTTCCTTGAAGCATGATGTGAAGTTTTTCATTTTAGAGTCATCTAAAAATAACTAAATAGAAAAAAAGTAAGTAAGCATGGTTTTCTTTAGTCATTGCAATTTATCAAAAATATTGTAGTTAAAATCTAAAACGTACTTATTTCTTTGAAAAGTAACAATATGTAGGTAGTAAGACTAATATGCATATAGGTATGTAATTTTTTTATTTTAGTTGCTTACCATCCCTTGATGATCAATAAAATAAAAATATTCTCTTATTTTTGGTTCTGGTTCCTGACCTTGAATGTAATGAAGATGTCGCACTTTGAAATATTTCGTTGATAATATTTTGGAAAAAGACCGCAGGTTACATTTTGTCAAAACCATTTTAAATCAAAAGGTGTTAAAATATTGGACTCAGAATCATAGAACAGTTTGTGTTGAAAGTTTTCTAACCTATCATAAGTATTTATAATTATCAAGTTTATCGCCGTCTCCCCTCTCTACCCTTCATCCAACTCAAAGTCTAAAATTCCAGCCTGCCAACTTGCCAACGAAAACCAACATACATTGGTTTCAAGTGTCAAGTGGTGTCAAAACGAGACAACATTGTTGATAACGACAAAAAACTCCGTTCACATAATCAAGAAATGCAGGAGAGCTCTACTCTCTATTCCTTCCTTCCACAATAAAATAGTTGAAACAACTAGTTTTATCTAAAATTCTGAAAACTAAGTTCAAAGTGCAAAATTGGCCATTGTGAAATGTATTATCGCTCAATTTTATGTTGGTATAAGAGCCACCTCAATACGTAATATTGCGCAATTTTATTGACAATCGAGGAGTGCCTACGTGATGGTCATGATTAAAAACTACTACGAAATAAATCATGGTCAATAATAAAGATAGGCCATAATCCTCTACAGGTCATACGCACTATTAGGCACTACCTAGACGACAAAATAAATTGCGATAGCCTATAATTATTGAGCAATATTCTGCAAGAACTCTATACGGTCAATAATTTTGCGCAATCATAATATTGCGCAATTTAGTTGATTGTCTAGATGGTTCTTAATAATATTTTTATTATTAAATTAAAATAACCGTAAAAGTAAGCGTTTCACTATTTTGGCATAATAAATGTTTCCTCTCTAAGCATGACATGACAGTGACAGCAAATTTAAGTCTGTTGTCTGTCTGTTTGCTGTTCATTTTTTGTGTGACAGATGTAATGTAAAGAAAAGAAAACTGTGAGAAATATCAAACCATACACAAATAAATAAGGACTTTAAACAAATATGTAAATTACAATAGTGAAATGTTTAAGTATATCATAAAAAATTGATGTCAATCTTATATTACTAGTTTGAATCGAGTATTTTGTTCGACAAGGTTACATTTTCCGTACATGGAATTCACATGAATCAAAATCACGATGGAGAGCGTACGACGATCATGGAAACTGCGTATGTTAAGTTTATACAGCACGTAGTATAACAAAAATCATCCAATAAAAGTGATTTAATATTGTTTAACCTATGTTTGCAGAGGAATTTGTTGCTCACAAAGCAAATGTCAACTGTCTGGCTATGGGCCACAAGTCCAATCAGGTGCTGGCGACTGGTGGCGATGACAAAAAAGTTAATTTGTGGGCTATAGGAAGACAGAGTTGCCTTATGGTTGGTCAAATTTCTAATGTTTTTCATGATTATTTTATTGTAGTTCCTCCATACTCTAGCATACATATTTTCTAAACATTTCAGAGTTTAAGTGGACATACAACTCCTGTAGAATGTGTATGTTTCGGTCATTCTGAAGACTTAGTTTGTGCAGGATCACAAACAGGTGCCTTAAAAATATGGGATTTGGAAGCAGCTAAATTGTTAAGAACATTCACTGGACACAAGGGGGCTATCAAATGTATGGACTTTCATCCGTATGGCGATTACTTGACAACTGGCTCATGTGACAGTAATGTTAAGCTATGGGATACAAGAAAGAGAGGATGTATTGTTACTTACTCCAGCCACCGCCTTGCAGTCAACAGCCTTCAGTTTAGTCCTGATGGACAATGGATCGCATCTGCTTGTGAAGATGGTATGATTCAAATATTACCTCATAATAATAATTAAAAAAAAGATTACTTTTTACTCATTTAACTTACAGGCTTAGTCAAAGTGTGGGATGTGCGTGTCGGGAAAGTCCTTCAAGAGTTTATGGAGCACACATCAGCAGTGACATGTGTCAAATTTCATCCTCATGAGTTTCTACTGGCCAGCTGTGGAACTGATAGAACTGTCAATTTCTGGGACATGGAAAAGTTCCAATTGGTATCCAAGTTTGAAAAAGACAACACATCTATTAGGTATGATAAGAACAATTTGCATTATATACGCTTAGTTTGATATAGCTGAAGCTGAATGTAGCTTAATGTGTTATTTCCATTGTTCAGACACATGGTGTTTAGTGATGATGGTGCAACATTGCTTGGTTGTGCTAACGATGGGTTGCATGTCATTGGATGGGAACCAGCCAGAGTGTTTGACACTGTTCATGGACATTGGGGTCAAATTCATGATATCACTGTTGCACAAACCCAATTAGTAAGTTAACTACCACTCTTCCTACAATCAAGTCAGTAAAAATTTAAGATAATGGATTAATTTATTTTCTTATACTATTACAGATAGCTGGATCATTCCATTCAACTTATGTGGTTTTATCAGTAGTTGATCTCAATAAAGTTCATCCTTTTGGTGGACCACCTCCTGTATCACCACCAGTTGTAAGGGATCTTTCACCATTCCAAAAGGGCCATTCAGTGCGCAAAAGCTTTTCAAAGGAAAAACCACCAAAAGAAGGTTAGAATTTTCATAAGAATATTTATTTGTTTTTATGTTCTAAACTTACTCAACCCTTTATATTCTGTCACAGTAATGCATAGACCAACTCTTCTTGATGAAAAGACTGCTGAAGAATCTACTTCAGGGACTGAAGCAGATGAGGATTCAGGTGCTGTTATACCCAATTTTAATGACTACACTGAGATATTCCGACCTTCTAGAGCATGTGAGTAGATAACATAGACCCACCACCACCCATCCACACAAATTTCATGTACGTATAAAATCATCATTATAATTTTTGCTCACAACAATTTATATGCTTTTCTAGTAACACGCACACCTCCACCGGCCACCAGTTTGTCATCTGAAGATTATTCAATAACAGGTGAAATTATTATTGTATTTTTTATTATTTCATTTCAAAACAAAGCTTTATTAAGAAAAAATGTATAATGAGGGCACAATACACGAAAGTTAGTTAGCACAGGCAGCTTATAATTTTCACTATGAAAACTAAGTGATCTGTTTTACTTATCTCTTTTTATTAAAACTACAGACTTGATGCTAATAAACATTTTATTATGTGTAGTACAGTAGTGGGTGGCTGTATCTCCAAAAAAATTTTTTTTTGCTTTGCGTCATTATCTTCGACGACGCAAAGTACATTTTTTTTTGGAGATTCAGCCACACACCATGCTGATTATTTGCCTATACGTTAGCACCCGAGCCGACAGAGCCAGCGGTGTCGGCACCCGCCATGAACACTTCGTTGCGCGACCTGATGCTGGACGAGCCGGTGCCGCTGGCGCGCCCGCTGCCGCAGCCATCGCCGCCGCAGCGACAGCGCTCTGACCACTACTCACGCATCCCGACCTCCACTAAAGAACATTACAATGTTGTCGAAAAGAAAACGGAAGGTTTTACCAGTAAGATTTTCAGATCTCATTGATCCACTAAATCAGTTTTAATAATAAACCTCACTAAATAATTTCTGAGCTGCTTATATTTTAACAACTTTTTTTATTTTGAGGGGATGCTTTGTTCTTATGCTAACTATGCTATACTACGCTTGTTTAGCAATACTGGACGACTAAATAACATGTTCCGAAAGCGAATCTTCTTCGGAAAAGAATTTGGCATTGCATAATGTATTACATGTTGAAGGTGTAATTTACATAAAGTTATAAATAATGCTATTTGCTTAATCAGGGGTGACGGACAACACAAAAGAAAATAATACATTCACACCAACGCAAACATTAAGAGATTATGCCGCCAGCCCGCTCACGGCAAACTCGCTTAATCGACATAATTCATACAAAGAAACAAAGTCTACCACAGATTTGTGTAAGTTTAGAAAATATTTATTAATGAACACATTTGTTTCGATTAAAAATATAATGTTTGGAGTTTTTGAATGTAGCGTTTTGTATTTTGCAGCTGCCACCAATCTCCGACCAAGTAATAGTGAGATATCATTAGGACCACCAACCTTAGGACCTAGATCCTTATCATTCACCAGAGCTCCTAGTGATGCTCCGAGGTATACAAATCTTTCTTTCTTTCTATTATATTGTATTGAATATGTAGATCTCATAAAAAGTCAAATATATTTTCAGAAGAAGAGTAGAGACTGTTGTTAGAGAAAATGTGGTAGTGCCGCCTCGCAGTGTCGAGACGCCGGAGGCCGAACCTGAGCCGGAGTTTGTACCTTACACAACCGACAGACCCGTCGGTCTTGATCTCGATGAGTTTTTACCCGTAAGTTATTCACCTATTATTAATTGATTTGTGTACTAGTACTATTTTAAATGAACTATTAGAAGGTACCCAGTTGTCACGTGAAACTGTAGGGCGCAGCTAATAGTAGGTAACTATAAAGTATAAAAGAAGCGTTTGTTGTTGCAGCGCGGTCTTGCAGGCGGCATGGCGCGGCGCGGCGCGCGAGGCGGCGGCGCCGAGCCCAGCGAGCAAGAGGTGCTGGGCGTCATGATGCGCGGACACGACTCCATGATGGCCGTGCTCACTGCCCGCCAGCGCGCCTTACAGGTATACTACTCTCTTCAGCTTATTTTCAAGGAAGGATTATACACAAATCCACTAGAGGCAGTGGGTACTTGTGTACCCCACATACAAAAGTACTACTGCCTCAAGTCTAACATCAAATCGATTCTGTAGTTAGGACTTTTTAGGATACTAGTCATAGACTTAATTTTGTATCTTTCCAGATATTTCATTCCGTCCGAGTTAATAAAAGTCTGAGATCTGCACTAGAGTCTGTTATTGCCCTTGAGGATACTTCCGTCATACTTGATATACTCAATGTTATGGCACATCGCCCGTAAGTATTATTATCATATCCTTAGATTAAGATGATTTTTGTTCTTTATTTTGTGCTTGTCCTATATGAAGTATATTTTGTTGCAGATCATTGTGGAATTTAGATATATGCCTTTTAATGCTGCCCAAGATATATGAGTTATTGCAAAGCAAATATGAATCGTAAGTATATCTAGTGTATACCTACCAATTTACTTTAGTAATCTAAATTATGAAAAATATATTGAATTCCATTTTTCTTGAATTGCAGATACATGCAATGTGGTTGCAATGCGTTGAGACTAATAGTACGCAACTTCTCATCTGTGGTGAGAGCAAATGTCAGTGCCCCTGTTCGGACACTGGGGGTTGACATTCCTCGTGAGGAGCGGTATGCAAAGTGTATGCAGATACATCGGCTACTGCTTGATGTGCGTGCGTTTTTACTCAAACGACAAACGCTCCAAGGTCGCCTGGGAGCTGCCTTCAGAGATCTTCATAACCTTATGCAGCAAGGTCTTGACTGACATGTGCACCACTTGCTGAATATCATGTCAGGTTGAGTGGTACAAGAACTGACAAGATAATTAACTTCCCATCCTAAGTATTAATTCATATTTTTTAAAATCTAATAATTATGAAATTTTCTCACTGTTGACTTAAACTGACTTAGAACTTACTGTTTTAAAAGCATACATACAGCAACTTATATATTTATTAACAATAAAAGATTATAATTAGACAGATGTTTGTTTATTTTACATAGTCATGTTTTATGTATTTCACAATACAATATTTTTTCTACAAACAGTAGGAAAAAATGTGTTGGTATTAGTGAGACCAAGCATACAATGTAAACTATTATACCAAGTTATATCTGTGTTAATTTTGTGTATTCATTATGAGCTTCTCATTTTGCAGGTAAGAATCTAGCATAGGTTGTGCAAAGTGAATCCTTTGCATACAGCAGGAATACACAAAGTTTTTACTGCACATTAGTGCACATACTCTAATACAATAATTAGTATATATAAACACATAACAATAATCATTTTATATTCAAATACTTATGTTATTTACAAATTTTCGTCACTCTTTATGTGTTTTTCTCTCTTTCTTTTATTGTTAGTTACTTCACTAACTGGACTATTGCTTGGTCTCTTCATCTTATTGAACTTTGCCATTTTCTTAGCAAGAATATCATCAGAAACATCTTTCACCATTTCACTGCTGATATCCTCAGTTTTAACTCCATTTTCTAATTCCATAAGCCTTTCTATCTCTGGGTTCATACCTTTAAATGATAGTCTGCCTTCAAGCATTGTTTCACAAAATATGAAGCTTGACTCTGATATAAAGTTACCAGAAGCACTCCGCATTTCGTTTGTAATTATATTAGAATAAAGACTATCAAGGTCCTGTGTATTTTCTATTTCTTTTTCTATCCTTTCTTTTGTCTTCTTCATGAACTTCATATCCAAAACAGATTTGGGTAATTGTATTTTTTTACTTCGTCCTGCCATGTTTATTTTGTTAAAATCAATTAAAGCACGTGAAAAGCTTGTCTTGTGTGAAATAATTTTAACCTGTTCACTACAGTCAGGAAAGATATCCTCGTTGGGCTATCAAAATAATCTTAACCTTTTTAATGCCATTTTATTACCTCGTCGGAAACTATACCGAACAAAGTATCGTATATAATATATTTATGTAACTTCAAACATAAAGCGTGCGAGAACCTCGCAAGTCCACAAATCTTGCTTCAGTCAGCCTGCTGCAACACCTCTTCAAAACCGTACCTATCTGTCAGTGTCATAGTGTTTTTTTAATTTATTCATAACCATAGAAACGAGTCTTTCAGTCGAATACATAAGGCCCAGTCCGCACAGCGAATATTAACCGCGCGAATTTTTTCTCGCAATTCTGTAACACATTGAATACAATAGAAGTATCCGCACTGGCGGAATAAAATTCGTGCGAAATAAAAATATCTGTGTTTTGATGCAAATTTCACGCGACGCGGCGCGGATTTATTTCCGCGAATGTTTTGTACGGTATGAAGTAGTATGACTATGACAAATATCGCGCGGAATTTAATTCGCTGTGCGGACAGGACCTAATGTGGTTGCGGAATAAAAACCGCGCAAATCCGCGCGAATAAAATTCGCGCGGTGAATATTCGCTGTGCGGACAGGGCCTAACAGTGTCAGAGGAAACGGACTGAACATCAACGAAACTGTGCGACGTCACGCGACAAAATATCTACATATATTAATATTATAAAGCTGAAGAGTTTGTTTGTTTGAACGCGCTAATCTCAGGAACTACTGGTCTGATTTGAAAAAAATCTTGCAGTGTTAGATAGCCCATTTATCGAGGAAGACTATAGGCTACTTTTCATCTGGGTGCACCGAGTAGTTCCCATGGGACGCGGGTGAAACCGCTGGCAGAAGCTAGTTCTTTATATATGAAATAATAAATTATATGAGACATCACGCACTAAGCGGCAACGGAACTGCACCGTAAGGGCTCGTTCAGACACGGCGGGAAACGCGCGATTTTAGAATCGCATGGAAATCGCGCGGGTCTTATTTGTATGAGTTATTAAGTAATCGTTCAGACATAACCGCACGGTTACCGCAATCAAACAGAACGCGCGATTCCCGCATGTCTGAACTAGGGCTAACTGACTGAACAGAGCGGCAAAATTGAGCAACTGACTAAAATTGTCGCGACGTGTTCAGCTTCACGCATTGACATATATACAATAGACACGAACATCCGTACAAATAATTTGCCCGAATATGTTATCTGTGAACATTTTGTGACAAGATGTCATCCTTATAGATTATAATCGCAGAAGTGACACAACGTTTTCGCTCGTATTATACCTACATTCTTCATTACATTATTATTCTTTATACTCCAAAATGTATTTATATTAATAGAGACCTTCTATTTATATATAAGTGAATCTAAAATCGTGTAATACATTGAAACCAAGACATTATTTAAGGATTTTTTAATTCAATATCATTTACAATATTTTCTTTATAAAATAATATAAATATAACATAAATATAATATAAAATAATCTTTAACTACTACTTGCGGATCCATGTTTGTTTGGGATGTATGCATATACATCAAGCAAGCATCAAGCAAGGGCAAAAGCTAGAATTTTCATACATATAAATTGATCAACAATTAATGTTCTAACTAAACTATTAATATACATATAAAACTATTCTTATATGTATACAGCTTAAATCTAATACAGCGCATCAAAAAATTGGTCCTCATCGCTGTC
>NWSH02000505.1:8083359-8097190 GCA_002382865.2 Heliothis virescens
CAGAACTTTATCTGGAACCTGTGAAACTGGCGTTTAAAATTATTATCTTCTCTTACCGATGAAAACTGATCCCTGATGATGCGCTGATATTAATTGTTGTATTTTTGCAGTATCGGAGTGCACACGACGTCATATTATTTTTTTCTAAAAAGAAACGAGAACCAATTACTACGTGAAGTCTGTTTTGATTAATATTTTACCTACTACATGTTTTATGGCACCACTGTTTCTGCATGTTTTTCTTAATCTATGATTGTCAGATGGCGGCTAGTACAAATAAATAAATATTTGTAATATTGAATTAATATATAAAGTATGATAATAAAAGCTATTCAATAGCATGAATAAAATGTAATTTTACTTACCTGACTACCAAATTGATAATATGTGCAAGTTTATACCTTAATTTGTATTTTCAAATTTATGAATACCGCTCCTGACACGTTCAAACTGACGTACTGCCAAAATCGCACTAAAGGCCTTTGCCGTGTATTACCGTCAAAGCAGTGGTAGACAAAAATTGTTCGGAACGCCTAATCTAGTACGTAGTACATATACATCGATGGCTTCACGTAACTCCATTTCCAAATGAAATACTTAGAGGCACGATAACGTTTGTTAATAATGTCGCTGAATAAAGAAAAATAATTTTATATCCATCATGAGCAATTTAGGCAATGGCTTAGACACTTGTACCGCGTCTATTGTAAGTGCTGGAGTCGTGTCTTAGCTACATCTCTGTAGATTTTTTGTGGTATGCGATCCGGATCCGATCTGTCAGTTTCTGTCGTGATCTCGTGTCATCTGTCATCACACACGTCAAAACATAGAAGCATGTATTTAAGAATTATTGGTAAATAACAGAAAATTGTGATTTATCTTACATAAAACTATATGCAATCACAATGCAGTTGTCTGAAATAGATAACGTTAAGATCTACAATCTCAGCGTTGGAAAATCTTTACCGGACGTGAGTATTTTCATCCTGAATAACCTCAACTTTATAATAATCGCTGAAATTATTAAATTATGAATTATGCTTGTTATAGTGGCTAACAGAAAGGAAGAAACGTGCACTTTTAAAGAAGAATGTTGACCTGAGGCGAAGAATCGAATTGATTCAAGAGTTTGACATGCCAGGTGTAAGCACCAGCTTACGAGTATCTAAAGATGGGCAATACATAATGGCTGCAGGGATCTATAAACCAAGAATCAAATGCTACGATGTCAATAATTTGTCCCTAAAGTTTGAACGGTGTCTAGACTCAGAAGTTGTCACTTTCGAAATTTTAAGTGAAGATTACTCAAAGGTTTGGAACAGTTTTGTAATACCTCCTTTAAGATAAAGCAACAATATTAAAAGAGGGATTTTAAATGACTTATTTACATTTTCAGATTGTGTTTTTGCAATGTGACCGTTATGTTGAATTCCATGTGGGACATGGACGTCATTATCGCCTACGAGTACCCCGGTTTGGAAGGGATATTGCATACCATCGGCCATCATGTGATCTTTTCGTTGTTGGTGCCTCATCAGTATGTAGACAACCAATCACTACTTGTCAAAATTAATACTATTTGTACTGGATTGAATTGTATTGTATTTTCAGGAAGTGTACAGGTTAAATTTAGAAATAGGGCAGTTTTTGGCACCATATGTAACAAAAGCAAATGAAATAAATTGCTGTGCTGTGAATGAAGAACATGGCTTATTAATGCTGGGAACAGAGTCTGGTCATGTGGAGGCATGGGATCCACGCACCAAGGCTAGACAGGGAATACTAGATTGTGCTATGCACTGTACAGATTCAGAATACAGGTGTGTAATAATAATCTGTAAAATAAAAAAAATATATACTTATATTTCTAAAGGTATAAATAACTTAAAAATATCTATAAATTAATAACATAGTTACTTTAATTATTTTTTTACAGAAATGGAAAATTGCCTGCTATAACTGCTGCTAAGTTTGATGGTCCCCTCAGGATGGGTGTAGGCACATCTACAGGCCATGTGTTATTATATGATATAAGATCAAGTAAACCTCTGTTAGTCAAAGACCACATGAATGAAATGCCAATAAAGAAATTAGAATTTCATAAATCAATGAATTATGTATATTCCATGGATTCTACTGTTGTGAAGATATGGGATAAAAATACAGTATGTGAACAATACCATTGATTAATTATGATTTTATATTCAAATGGGATGTTTTTATCACTTTATTAATTTTAAACATTATTATTTTAGGGCAAACAGTACACAAGTATTGAATCATCAGTTGATTTCAATGATTTATGTGTTATACCTAACACAGGACTAAATATGATGGCAGTTGAAGACCAAAAAATGCAAATATATTATATTCCTTCTTTAGGTAAGTGCAGAATAACATAACATTAAACAATAACTAATCAGTATTCATAAATAAAATGCACTTGACCTATGCTAACTTTGTGACAATATTCCTTATCCCCCCAGGTCCTGCTCCCAGATGGTGTGCTTTCTTAGACAATTTGACTGAGGAATTGGAGAGCTCAGCATCACAAACGGTCTATGATGACTACAAATTCATCACTAAACAAGAATTAGAAGCATTGGGCCTAGACCATTTACTGGGAACAAATCTATTGAGGGCATACATGCATGGGTAAGTAATATTCGATTTAGACACTGTTATTTTAAGTTACTTACAAAATTTTATCGATCTTACTAAGCTATTTTCACTTACAGATACTTTGTAGATGTCAGATTATACAAGAGGGCGAAATCTATTGCGGATCCATTTGCGTTCGAACAGTATAAGAAGCGTAAGATAAGAGAAAAGATTGAACAAGAGAGGCCATCCAGATTAAAAGTTGAGGACAACTTGCCTAAAGTTAATAGGGATTTGGCTTCCAAACTTATGGAAGATGGAGGGAAAAAGAAGAAGCAATCTGCTAATCTTCTTAAAGATGACCGTTTCAAGGTGGGGCACAGTTTTAAGGAATTATTTTATTGTTTATGATTGTTCTTTGCCACTAAAATAAATTTTATCTTTTTAGGCATTGTTTGAAAACCCTGACTTTGAGGTAGACAGAGGAGCTGAAGAATATCGCTTACTCAATCCAGTTTTGTCCAGACTAGATAAAAACAAGGAAAAGAAAGTGGAAACAGAACCTATGCAGGTAAAACTTAAGATTATTGATTTTACATTAAGAGTCTAAAAATCTCTGATGTTCTTCTGAATGAAAAATCAAATCTTATTTATGGTTAAACAACAATTCATTTTTGTATTGTAACAAGCTAATAATAAAGCATTTATAACTTTTTTTCCTCAGGTGGAAGAAACGGAAGATAAAGACTCTGATATGGAATTCTATGACACTAGTGACGGCGATAGTTCTGACGAGGACCGATCATGGGTTAAGGAAGTTAAGAAGCAACACAAAATTATCCGAAATAATGCCAGAAAAGAGGATGACTCCCAATTAAATGAAGAGACAGATTATGAATCAAACAAAGTGCCCAGAACAACACATACTATAAAAAGTTTATCACGAGTTAGTAAAGCCAGTTTAGGAGATCGTTTAGCAAAAGAGAGTTTCTCAACAATGGTCACCAACATTGGGGGTAATCGTGAAATGAAGTTTAGTATGAGAGGCAAGAAGTCGGAATCTGAAAATAATAGAAAGATGAAAAAACATCATCAGGAGAGAAAACAATTTGTACGACGAACAGGATTTTTAGCAAAAAAGAAAATTCCAAAATCATTTTAACATGAATAAAGAGTAGGTATTATAAGTTACAAAAAATAAAGTGGCGTAAGTGTTATTGAATTTTATTTTATTTAAAAGCTTTTATTTTTGCCCTACCTCCCTTGCTGTGTAGCACTGAGTATCAATAACGACTAATGTAGTATTGCTAACTCTCAGTTTACACTCGCACTATAAGTAATATAAGAGTCAAATAAAACAACACTTTCTACCTACCTAATATTGTCATTGTCAAGTAATCCCATGGTCAATGCTNATGGACGTCATTATCGCCTACGAGTACCCCGGTTTGGAAGGGATATTGCATACCATCGGCCATCATGTGATCTTTTCGTTGTTGGTGCCTCATCAGTATGTAGACAACCAATCACTACTTGTCAAAATTAATACTATTTGTACTGGATTGAATTGTATTGTATTTTCAGGAAGTGTACAGGTTAAATTTAGAAATAGGGCAGTTTTTGGCACCATATGTAACAAAAGCAAATGAAATAAATTGCTGTGCTGTGAATGAAGAACATGGCTTATTAATGCTGGGAACAGAGTCTGGTCATGTGGAGGCATGGGATCCACGCACCAAGGCTAGACAGGGAATACTAGATTGTGCTATGCACTGTACAGATTCAGAATACAGGTGTGTAATAATAATCTGTAAAATAAAAAAAATATATACTTATATTTCTAAAGGTATAAATAACTTAAAAATATCTATAAATTAATAACATAGTTACTTTAATTATTTTTTTACAGAAATGGAAAATTGCCTGCTATAACTGCTGCTAAGTTTGATGGTCCCCTCAGGATGGGTGTAGGCACATCTACAGGCCATGTGTTATTATATGATATAAGATCAAGTAAACCTCTGTTAGTCAAAGACCACATGAATGAAATGCCAATAAAGAAATTAGAATTTCATAAATCAATGAATTATGTATATTCCATGGATTCTACTGTTGTGAAGATATGGGATAAAAATACAGTATGTGAACAATACCATTGATTAATTATGATTTTATATTCAAATGGGATGTTTTTATCACTTTATTAATTTTAAACATTATTATTTTAGGGCAAACAGTACACAAGTATTGAATCATCAGTTGATTTCAATGATTTATGTGTTATACCTAACACAGGACTAAATATGATGGCAGTTGAAGACCAAAAAATGCAAATATATTATATTCCTTCTTTAGGTAAGTGCAGAATAACATAACATTAAACAATAACTAATCAGTATTCATAAATAAAATGCACTTGACCTATGCTAACTTTGTGACAATATTCCTTATCCCCCCAGGTCCTGCTCCCAGATGGTGTGCTTTCTTAGACAATTTGACTGAGGAATTGGAGAGCTCAGCATCACAAACGGTCTATGATGACTACAAATTCATCACTAAACAAGAATTAGAAGCATTGGGCCTAGACCATTTACTGGGAACAAATCTATTGAGGGCATACATGCATGGGTAAGTAATATTCGATTTAGACACTGTTATTTTAAGTTACTTACAAAATTTTATCGATCTTACTAAGCTATTTTCACTTACAGATACTTTGTAGATGTCAGATTATACAAGAGGGCGAAATCTATTGCGGATCCATTTGCGTTCGAACAGTATAAGAAGCGTAAGATAAGAGAAAAGATTGAACAAGAGAGGCCATCCAGATTAAAAGTTGAGGACAACTTGCCTAAAGTTAATAGGGATTTGGCTTCCAAACTTATGGAAGATGGAGGGAAAAAGAAGAAGCAATCTGCTAATCTTCTTAAAGATGACCGTTTCAAGGTGGGGCACAGTTTTAAGGAATTATTTTATTGTTTATGATTGTTCTTTGCCACTAAAATAAATTTTATCTTTTTAGGCATTGTTTGAAAACCCTGACTTTGAGGTAGACAGAGGAGCTGAAGAATATCGCTTACTCAATCCAGTTTTGTCCAGACTAGATAAAAACAAGGAAAAGAAAGTGGAAACAGAACCTATGCAGGTAAAACTTAAGATTATTGATTTTACATTAAGAGTCTAAAAATCTCTGATGTTCTTCTGAATGAAAAATCAAATCTTATTTATGGTTAAACAACAATTCATTTTTGTATTGTAACAAGCTAATAATAAAGCATTTATAACTTTTTTTCCTCAGGTGGAAGAAACGGAAGATAAAGACTCTGATATGGAATTCTATGACACTAGTGACGGCGATAGTTCTGACGAGGACCGATCATGGGTTAAGGAAGTTAAGAAGCAACACAAAATTATCCGAAATAATGCCAGAAAAGAGGATGACTCCCAATTAAATGAAGAGACAGATTATGAATCAAACAAAGTGCCCAGAACAACACATACTATAAAAAGTTTATCACGAGTTAGTAAAGCCAGTTTAGGAGATCGTTTAGCAAAAGAGAGTTTCTCAACAATGGTCACCAACATTGGGGGTAATCGTGAAATGAAGTTTAGTATGAGAGGCAAGAAGTCGGAATCTGAAAATAATAGAAAGATGAAAAAACATCATCAGGAGAGAAAACAATTTGTACGACGAACAGGATTTTTAGCAAAAAAGAAAATTCCAAAATCATTTTAACATGAATAAAGAGTAGGTATTATAAGTTACAAAAAATAAAGTGGCGTAAGTGTTATTGAATTTTATTTTATTTAAAAGCTTTTATTTTTGCCCTACCTCCCTTGCTGTGTAGCACTGAGTATCAATAACGACTAATGTAGTATTGCTAACTCTCAGTTTACACTCGCACTATAAGTAATATAAGAGTCAAATAAAACAACACTTTCTACCTACCTAATATTGTCATTGTCAAGTAATCCCATGGTCAATGCTAAGTACAGACGACAGCAGGTCAACGTATACGAATCTGTCAAATGTTACCAATCAAACATTAACCTACCGCCTTTGCGATAAGGTTGAAAATCTATTGCAGAAAATTGACAGATTGTGGTAACTTGATGTGCTGTCGTCTGTACATCTCTATAATTTCCAAGTGTTTCTCATTAACGCGCAACAGAGAATAATGAAGATACCCTTTATCCAATTGGTGAAAAGATTTTTTCATAAATTTCTCTACTTACTACGTTTGTGTATTTGATTTCATATTTTAATTTAAATATTTACACATTTATCTCCCTTGGTTTATCAAAGTTCAACGACCGAGCGTATTGTTTCAAATGTATTTGTCCTCTAAAATACAACACTTTAAAAGATAGTTTCAACGTACTTATGCATCTCAATATCGCTATTTAAGGTTTTTATAATATTTTATTATAGTCAAATATTACCTCTTATGTTTAGACTATGAAAAACCACACGAACGTAAGGTCTCTTTGTAGTCACAATGACATTAAAATTATCTGAGTTAATGCACTGAGTCAGTGCAATACAAGTAGATATTCAATGATGTTATTACATACTAAAAAACACTGCAGTGAATCGTTATCTGTTGTTGTCAGTGTATCCTTTTTAACTCTCCTCGAAAGTACTTATAATTTGGCAATAAAACAATAAATGTATAGATACCTACATATTAGTGAGTTAGAATAAAACATGCAAAATGACAACGCATCGTATGGCAGTGGTAAGCGCAATAAGCTTTTAATTACCTACCGTCATTATTGAGATCTTAGTTGTTTGCTACATAAATGTTCAATTATGAATTTATTATCATTTCGAATAATGTGCGTACTGGTAATTAATGGGTAGATATGGGCAATAAACTGGTTAATGTAAATTTTTTAAATGATTATGTAGCTAGTGATTTACTGGACAGCCATGTACTGGGGAACGACAAGCTTGCTGAACCAGCGATGGAGAGATCTACCAGGTCCAGTCTCGACGCCAATAGTGTGGACGTAAGTAATCTATCTTTTATTAATATTTTACAATTCTTACAATGGCTATACCTACCTATCGTTATCTCTACCGAAGTTTGATTATTTTTTCATGAGAATAAAAAAAAACGATCCCGATAAGCAAACTCGTCTGATGATGACCTAGCCTAGTCTAGCCATATAAAATGTTAATTATAATGCGACCTAGCGACAATTAGACATGTAGGTCTGTGTCTGACTCGACCACTAGCCTACTGGCACACTTGTCCTAATAGCAATTTATAGCATTAAAAACTTCAGATATGTATTGCGATCATGAGTAGTACATCATAGATTTTACAAAAGGTGAAGGCAAATAGGTACATGTTATCGTGTTAGGGCGCGGCAACACCTATTAAAATTGTGTTTAATTAAATTATAGGTATGAAATACTTACCCGATTGGAGGTCATTGATTGAAATTATATTGATCGTCGATACTCCTTTCTTACTCTGTTCCAGATTGGAGAAATAACGGAATCCCCAGATACTGAATACATGAGTACTTCTGCAATATTACATTACTGTAAATCTAAGGTACAGACTCTCTTTTATCTTTCTCACCGCGAAGATTCTTCGTACCTACCTAACTTGGTATCGTTACAATTTCATGACTGTGTTATTATGTTACAGATATTACTCCCTTATTTAAAACTGTTAACTATTATGGGACTACGTCCGGTACTAGATGTATCGAATTCTTCTAAGTGCGCAATATGTTGTTCACATTTTCACTCAATACAGGTGGCTATCCTTATGTTTTTAGGATACGTTCTTCAGTATATGGCTTGTTTCAGGTATGTATCGCAAGAGCATCGATTAATTTAAAACTTTCAACGTTATTCCTTGATGCTACGGCATTGCTATGACTCTATAGAAGACTCAACACGAGTTCTAAGATTCGAATATTCTAAGACTCCTTTCTATTTACCCCTTATGGATACAGCTGCAGCTAACGTTAATAATTTGGTGCATAACTATGTTTCAGGCGGGACAGAGGATTCTGTTACAAGTTAGTTCCGCTGGCGTTGACGTCCACTCTAGAATATGATAACTATAAACAAGTGTGTTATGGAAATGTTATCTTCACGTACATCGGACCCAGCATATTGCATTACGTGGGATTTTTATACGCTTTATATTTATTTCGGATATCTGATAACGAGCAATTACAAAATCTGATGGAGCGGGTAAGTAGCTACCTCCCTTAGGTACCTACCTACCTACATATTTTGAAATGGTCGACCCGACTGTGTAAAATTATACGGTATCCACGTGCTATTGCACTAAGCCACAATCCAACTTGTAGGCATCGCATTTTTCAATACAACATAGGTATATTCTCCTATACTAAGAGGGATATCATTTTTTTTTTAAGCAGTCTGTTTATGTCTTGTGTTCTCCTGTGCAGGTATTTCTACTGTCCTCGTATTCACCACAAGGAATGCCCACCACTAAACCAAAACGGCTGTTACACATGTTGTGGTTTTTTATAATACTCAGCGTCCTATGGATGTGCCTGTCATTATGTTCAGTCAATTTGATGTTGGCTAGAGGCAATATCATCTTCAGGTGGATGGAAAACAGGTACCTATAGAGAAGCAAGAGTACTTAAATCCAGCAGTTCTAAGCGCCTTTTTTAGGAAAACAGTTTATCGCGGTTTAATTTCGCCAGCGTCCCGGGGATGTTTTCCCGTACCGTCACCCGAGGATAGTGTAGCTTCCCAACAAAAAATTTCAAATCGGTTCAGCAGTTTCGGAGCCTTTAGGGTCGGTTTATTTTGTAAGCAATGTTAATTTTTCAATGTATACCTAGTGACCTTATAACTATTTTATTTCAGTTCATACGAAGTCACAATGTTGCTGAAGATTTTACTAATAATATGCACATTGATTCACGACATGGTGCAGGCGACCATCATTACAAGTTACTGCCTGCAGGCACAGTTGCTGCAAGCTCATCTCATGTTCCTCAAAGAGCGTCTTCTTAATCGCACTATTACTCCACTTAATTGGATGAGAGTGAGTTATGACTTTTACAAAATGTACAGTTTACTTGAGAATAAGACAAAAAAAACCGGCCAAGTGCGAGTTGGACTCGCGCGCGTAGGGTTACCAAACTGTAGTTCCACGCTTGAGTAACAGATGGCGTTGTATTCAAATTGTACTGTCTTTATAATTTATTGTATGGGGACCCCCTTTATATATAACTTTTTAAAATTTTTAGTATTTGTTGTTATAGCGGCAACGAAAATACATCATTTGTGAAAATTTCAGCTTTCTAGCTATCACGGTTAATAAGATACAGCGTGGAGACAGACAGATAGACAGACAGACAGACAGACAGACAGACAGACAGACAGACAGACAGACAACGAAGTCTTAGTAATAGGGTTCCGTTTTTACCCTTTGGGTACGGAACCCTAAAAACCGACGACTAAAGACAGACGATAAGCAAAAGTTGTTTGTTTTTGCAGGAAATAGCAGAGTTCCGTAAACTATTAAAATACTTGAACGACGATTTAGCGCCTGCAGTCTGTTTGTTCACCATAGTAAACATCTCATGGGCGACCTCTGGTGTCATGTGGCTGCTCAACTTAGACAAAGTAGACACGGAGACAGAACCACTAGTGGGCATTAGCATTCTCAACGAGCTTCTGTGGATCTCAGCGGTCGTCGTACCATTTGTTCAGGTAAAGTATTTGCAATCGAAGTTGTATAATTACTTATTAACAGCCAGCCTACCTCTTGAGATACAAGTTTTGAACATGAAGAATGTATATGGAGTACCAAAACTACACCCGCTACTCCCGCCAAGTCGAGAAAAAATGTATATTCATTATTCTCAAATCAATCGAAATATTTCACACGATTTAACAGCAATCATATTTAGGGAAAGTAATTTAGCAAGATGTGTAAGATCAAGTTGTTTCTTTTGTTCCAGGCTGCACGTCTATCAAAGGAGTGCCGGCGCACTCAGTCGGTGGGACACGAGCTGTGCGTGCGGCCGTTCCTGCACCAGGACACGTCGCAGGAGGACATCACGAGCGTGCTCATGTACGCGTCCACGCTGCGCCTGCACGCTAAGCTGTTCCACTACCCCATCGCCGGACGCTACCTGTGCCTCGTGTTAACCCTCACTGTCATCGTACTGTTCTCACTCGGCATGTGCCATTTATTACAATAATATACCAATATAGAATTTCTATTAATTATAGAACTAAGACTGTTTTGTAAATAATTTATCAATTTCTTATGTAAATACCTAATTTTAATTATTTTAATAGTTGAACTAAAATAATAATGAATATAAAAATATTTTTTAAAATTGTGCCATTTGAATATAAGGATATTTGATAACTAACTGATTTATTGAATAAAATACCAAATTACTATTTTTGAGATTTTTATTTATTTTCCAAACATTTTGGCACTAACGTATAAATAAGGTAAACTATGGCTAACATTCAATATACTTAATCCAAATGTAGTGACAAGTTAATCTTCGACGTATCACGCATTGATTCTACACAATGAGCATGGCGAGGGCCGACGCGCTCGCGCCGCTGTTGTGCTAGTCGCAGTCGAGCACGGCGACGCGTGCGAGCTGCGCGCCCCACCAGGAGTGCACGTCGTGCAACGCGGGCAGGTCGCGCGACCCGCCTGACGCGCTAGCGCCGCTGTTGTGACTCACGCGACTCACACTCTTCACTGTTGCTGTAAACAACATATGCTTTTTTATTGCTAAATTTCTTTTGAAAATATCTAAATAAAAAAACGTGCCAAGAGAGCTCAACACTTCACTACCCCACGCAAGAGATGAGGCGCGAGCGAGGCGGGCCAGAACTAGTGCGGGGCTGCGGAAGAACCTGGATTCCCGCGGCCCCGCGCGCACGTGCGAGAGACACCGGGGTGGTGCCAGCCGGTAAGAGTCCAGCACGCCCCTCCGCCTCTCCCCAGGCAGAGGCCAGAGGGTGTCCATGAGGAATTCCCCGCGTCAAAAAAAGGGTCGCCATGTAAGGTTGGGTGTCTCGGGAGAGGAATGAACCGATTGAGATTCGAGAATACACTGACTATATTGAATAATAGAACCCTTATATAGACCTTTCAACTACTACATTACAGGTTCACACAATACAATATTACCACCGAAAATCCAACATAGCTATACTCTGTTCACGATAACGTTAGAAAAAAGAGGCTCGCAGAAGCAGGAGTACGAAACCTTTTGTTTCAAGTTAAGTTCAAACAATCCAAATGCAGTAGAATCCGTATTTCCACAAAATGCACCGACAACACAAAATAAACAATTATAATTATAACAAAAGAAACATAGCAATATCTAACAACAAAATCACGAGAATTCAGCAAAAACAATAAGAAAAGGTGTAGCGTTTACAAGTAACTGCACAATATTTACGCTATTTGACGGATGGTTGACATTTTAAACCAATTAAATAAAATAAAACGTGCTGCCATAACTTATGAAGGGAAAATGTAACATTTTAGGCTTGGTACAAATATAGTGACGTGAAAACATTCCGGTACTGTTTACCCCTGCTTCTTTTAGATTTTTTTAACGTCGACATCACAACAGAATGTAAAAATAAACGATATTAAATGAAAATCTTTTAATTTTAGAAAGTAGGTAGGCTAAATATCTACAATTAAGTGTGACAGCTGTTATTTAAATTAATTATATTTATTCCACATCAATCTTGACTGTAATCATTTTTGTTGTAGTTTTATTTTAAAGTGGACGTCTTAAAGAACCTTATTTAACTTCTTTCTATTCCTATCGCGAACAGGGCATTCGTAAGGAAAAGTACGGAACCCTACATTGAGCGTGGTGCGACACACTCTTGGCCGGTTTTTATTTTTGGACTTTGTCAGCGTGGTTGATATACACATTGGTACCAAATTTCAACTTTCTAGCGCAAACGGTCACTGAGATTATCCGCGGACGGGCGGACGGATGGACGGACGGACGGATGGATGGATGGACGGACGGATGGATGGCCGGCGGATGGACGGATGGACGGACGGCCGGACGGACAGATGGACATGCTAAAACTATAAGGTTTCCTCATTTATCAGCATTTAACTGAAACAAGTGGAAATAATGCATACTCACATTTGCAAGATGTTTTCTTGATGAGGGTGGGATGAGGATCACTTAGAGTTGGCTGTAAGTACTTCTTGATTGGGCTCTCGGGTCTGTGAAATATTTTTCTATGATAAAAAATGTATGTAATAATTTTATTACTAGGTATCTCTTTTGAGAAATACTAAATAAAAATATTTTTTACTATAATGATAACTTGTATTTACCTCGGTATTGTAACAGAAGGTAACCCTGGCCGCTTAAATTGACTCTTTGTTGAAGATCTTTTCGGTTGCGAATCGAATGACGATGAAATATCTGTAACATTTTAATAAACATTTAACCCGGCGCCAATGACGCTGGGTCATATTGACCCGAGACAATTTTAAATCAACATATTTTAGTTTTGTATCGGTCGTGTGATTCGAACGTTTCTGTAGCTGAAGATACAGTCTTCCTCTATCGTTTTTATTGGTATTTGCAGTGCGACGCTGCATGTGCTAGGAGATACAGGTGCGTCAAGTGAAAACGGGTCATTATGACCCAGCGTCATCGCTGGCGTAGTAATTTTGTGACATGCTTTTATTTGTTTATTTAGTGTTTAATATTAATTAATTTTGTTTTTATAGGTTTTGAGTGAAACGTAATTGATAAATGACCGAGTTAGAATTTTTTAGTTATCAGAAAAGTCTGATTCCGACCATTCTGACTCCCAAGCTACTTTAGACGTGTATATCGACGACCATTTACGTGAACTCGGCAATGACAGTAAAGTTACCTAGAAACTAGTGATATGGTGTCAGATTCAGATAATTTTGACTTCGCAATTACCAGATCAATTACAGCAATAATATTACAAAGGAAAGGATGGAATAATGTGGCAAAAAGCACCTGCATGTACCAGATCTGAAAATATATTATCTGATAGGCCCCCGTGGGCCTGAATTATGACCTAGGAGACAGATTCGTGTCTATATTTATATTATACAGTTGATTTGATATCTCTATTAGTACATAATATTATTTATTCCTATCATTGCTAAGGATATTTTACAAAGAACTCAAAATAAAAACATGTTACGTTTTCATAGTCGAA
>NWSH02000505.1:8124341-8134563 GCA_002382865.2 Heliothis virescens
AATAGTAAAGAAACCGCAGTAAGAATCCTTAGACTCAGCACGACTTTGTCTAGATTTCATTACTTTTTAGAGATAAACAAGCAGCTTCAGCGAGAATTGGCTAGTTTTTTACAGAATGTTTTGGTGGGATTAGCATTACAGTTACTATTCGAGACCTCCGCTTAAGTATGAGAAAATTATGTGCTGGATTTCATAATTTTGCAGTAAACATAGGAATATTTATAAGCTACATATCAACACATACCTTTAATATTCCTCTTATGTGCATCTTAGCTATCATTTCCGCAGTAAATAAAAGAGTAACACTACAATCCACAGCAAATGTTATTGTTTGCAGAGAAGGGTACTTTTCAAATGATTTTGGAGTGTTCAGCGAAACAGACATTAAACTTAATAAAGCACATAATCTCAGTATTCTTCTAACCCATAACTGTAACAAAAAAAATTATTATTTAACGAGGAAAATAAATATTTTTACATTCAATAGTAACATAAATATTATTATTATATTATATATACTATGGACAAAATATAGCCTTATGAGGTGACTAGCTTCCCAACAGGCAGATTTTTTTCAAATCCGTTCAGTAGTTTTGGAGCTTTTAGGGTACAAGCAAACAAATAAGTATAGATAAATAGAAGTAAAATCAGATTAAAACCTTATCCATACAAATTGATTGCAGCAATTAATTACCTTGTTCACCCATTCTATATCTGCACTTTCATTTAAGGATTCCTCAGGCCCGTAGTCTGCTAGTACTGGTTCCCCTTTTAGGCTTTGTTTTCGACCCAACATTTTCATGAACTTAATAATTATTTTATTTGAAATCTTGTGTTGAAAATATCGGCTTTATCAGCCGAACTAGGTATAGTAATGCGGTGTAGTTGAAAATAATGCAAAGCTAATGAATTAAGTAAGTAGATACTAGCGAAATGATTTAAAATTAAACAAAATTTGTACTATTCGCAGAAATCGCGACGATCTCTTTGACATGTTTTTAGATTATTGATTTTTTTAGCTTAATGTTGCCATAACGATTAGAGGTTGCCATATTATAGTGAAATAATGTTTGAAAATCGATTTTAGGTCTACAATAATAGTGCACAATGTTGTTGTAGTCATATGAACCGTATCAATAATAATTATTATTATTTTGTTCAATTTATCGATTGGTTGTGAGAAATCCTCAGAAATGAAAGCACTACGAGCACAACAAACCTGTTTTTGCCCAAATGTCATTGTCAGAAATGTCAATTTGACATTTAAAGAGTTTGTTTGTTTTGCTGTTGCTGGCGGGCGGCTGTTTCGGTTAGCGTCGGCTGAAAAGAATTGCTCAAACAATAAATGAGACTATTTACTATATAGGGAATAGCATTTATTATACTTTTACAGACATGTGAAAGCTTAACGGTTGAATAAAGTACCTACTTTGAGAGTTGATCGGTGCTCAATCTGAGTACTAAAAAGTTTTTTACAGTTTATGAATAAATATTAAGTTTATGATTGTATAGTGCGACCTGTGTTGCTAAATAGCTTATTTACAGTATTTGGACTACACAGTTACTCAGTAAAAATGTTCATTTATATGAGTAAGAAGGTAATTTTAATTTGTTGTTCTCAACTGTTACCATAGAGATGTTATGAATAGGTTTACCATGGGTTTGGATTACCTTTATTTTTTTAACTTTCTACTTTAATATAAAATAAGTCATAAATGATACCATGGCCACTTTAAAATTATTGTTTTGAATCTATACTAGAAAGTTACAAAGATGTAGACTTTGTTTGTTTGCTTGAATGCCCAAATCTCAGTAACTACTGGTCCGATTTAAAAAATCCTTTCAATGTTAGATAGCCCATTTATCAAGGAGCTTACTTTTATAAAGGTGTGCATAGTGACAAAGCAAAGTGACGTAAAATTTACTGATGTAAAATGGATAAATATGTTTTCAGATTGCAATACCCAAACAATCAAATGTAACTTGCATATCATGGAACCATTCATCTGGATACATTGCTGTTGGTGGAGAAGATGGCATGTTAAAAGTGCTCAAACTGGAATCTGGTAATAATTTGTGAACTTGTGATAGATAATTAAGCTAGTAAATTCTATAATTAGCAAAACTTAACTATTTGGATAAGAATAATATTAAGTATTTTTGTAATCTGGGACGGTCAAGCTGATTTTCTTTTTTAATAGACTTCTGGTACTATTATAGTCTACATGATTTTTTTGTTGTGTGGTCAACTGGACATAAATCCATTAAAATAATTTGTAGCAATGTAATTAAATATTAAACTGATACACAAATCTTAATCTCACTGAATCTTGTGATATTTTTGAATTAAAATTTCTTTCCGTTTTTCCAGGAGGAGGTGGGAATCTTTCAATGAACCTGAGCTTGGAAGGCCACACTGGTCAGCTGTGTGTAGCCATATGGAATGAAGTATTTCAGAAGCTGACTACTAGCGATGAGCATGGTGTCATCATTGTTTGGATGCTTTACAAGGTACTTATGAACAGAGAATAAGGTGAATTGAGCCTAAAGCTACTTCTTTTGATGTCAAATTTTGTGCCAATAACAGTTATAAATATCTGAAACTTCTCAGGGATCCTGGTATGAAGAAATGATAAATAACAGAAATAAATCAACTGTCAGAAGCATGGCTTGGGGCTCTGATGGGCAAAAAATTTGTATAGCATATGAGGATGGTGAGACAGTTTCATCTGTTAGCTATTTGATGAATATTAGTGTGGTCTTCTTTGAAGCACTTTTAGGACTTGGATCTCTGGATCTATAAAGTAGTTGGTGTTTACATAAATACCACATAAGATTTTTGAATACATTGCATTATTTTCATTGCAGGAGCCGTTATTGTGGGCTCAGTGGATGGGTCGCGTGTTTGGGGCAAAGATATTAAAGGGCCAGGTTTAGCTGCTGTCCAATGGTCGCCAGATAATTCTCAACTGCTCTTTGCACTGACTAATGGGGAGCTGCACATCTATGATGATCAAGGAAATTTTACTGTATGTATTTGTGCCAGTCTCTTTCATAACTGGTTGAATGGGGAGTGATACGGATAATCGAATGACGTTATATCGATGGTCGCTATATCGAAAAAAAATATGAGTGGTACGCTATCTCGAAAGCTCATTATGTCGAAAACCGGTATATCGACTGACGCTATCGCGAACAACGGTATCTCGAAAAACTGTTTGAATGGTACGCTATTTTGAAAGTGTACGTATAGATATACACTGTTGCGATTTGCGAATGGCAATGACGACATAGCGATTCAAATCTGGATTTGTCCGGGGATGCCTTATCTTTGTATTGCATTTGGGAATCGAGAGTTGTCTACACTAGGTATTAAGTAAAAGTCTATTTCCTTTAGTTCAGTATTAATCCTTATCAAAATAAATATGTATGTATAGTCATATACCTAGACAATAACGTACATTAAAATTGCCCTTTACACTAAGTATATCAATCAAAAGCTCAGTGATGAACAAAATACAACAACTCACAAAATTGAAAGAGTTTTGGCTAACATCCCACAGACGCCGCGCCGCCGCGAAATAAAAGGAAAGAAATCGCCATCGCAGTAATTTTACAAAAAAAACACAGTGTCCATTAATGAATTCATAAAAAGCTTTTAATACTAATCTATATTAAGTTCATTGAATCTTTAATTTTGTAATGAATATGAAAATGTTTTTATATTTGTACCACATACCATTTTTGTTTTGTTGATTTATTTTTTATACTTTAATTAAAAGTTGATTTTAACTTTACTACTCATTGTTTTGGTTTCCCAAATGCAATACAAAGATACAAATCCAGATTTGACAGAGAACACTTTCGAAATAGCGTACCATTCAAACAGTTTTTCGAGATACCGTTGTTCGCGATAGCGTCAGTCGATATACCGGTTTTCGACATAATGCGCTTTCGAGATAGCGTACCACTCATATTTTTTTTCGATATAGCGACCATCGATATAACGTCATTCGATTATCCGTATCACTCCCGGTTGAATGTTATGATTTGAAATTTCAAACCTACCGGAATCTCTAGAATTAAGTGAAGGGAAATAACATTTCCCCTGTATTTTTAATACAAAATTTTAATAAATGAAATACACATAAAAAAAATTGATACCAGGACTTTTTTTCCCGTAATTTGTATACCTACTGTAGGCTTCTAAAAGTTTTGTATTTTCAGATGCCAGTTGCTATCCATGGTGTGTCAGGTTCAATGGATATAGTTACAATGGACTGGTATTCGGGAAGTGCCCCTGCCAGTAGACCTGTTCTAGCAATATCTTACCGCACTGGTCTCATACTGCTAATGAAAAACTGCAATGAGGAAGGTTAATAACAACTTTTTGACCCTAACTTGATCTTTTTAAGAAATTGGACAAGTCTCTAGTTCATTGGACTGCATTATTTAAAATACTAGCCGTTTTCCCGCGGTTTCACTCGCATCCCGTGGGAATTACTGCCCGTACCCGGATAAAATATAGCCTATGTTACTCGTGGATAATGTAGCTTTCGAATGGTGAAAGAATTTTTAAAATCGGTCCAGTAGTTTTTGAGCCTATTCATTACAACCAAACAAACAAACAAAGTTTTCCTCTTTATAATATTAGTATAGAAGTATAGATATGTTAATTATACACATTATACTTACCCAACTGCCAAGAAGTATGTTTTTGCTATTACAGCTTATTGTGTCGAAACGGCTCAACGGATTACTACAACCGATTGTTCATTTTGTCTTGATTGCCTAATGGTCCCAGATATATTTGACGTTAAAAACAGCGATATCCTAGTAATAGGATAGAATATTTTTTTTATTAAAGTATACCTATTTTGTCCCTTACAGATAGTGTCGTAATAGAATCAAACATGACCATAATTGACTGTCACTGGAATCATAACGGGACAATATTGGCCGCTGCCGGTTGTACGGCAGACAAAACTAATGTGGTTCAGTTTTTTGGTGCATATGGGGAGGTATGTGTTAATTAAACTGTTATAGTCAAGTTATAAATCAATCATAGTAAATCTGCATTACGACTTTAGTAACATATACTTAACTAATATAATAAACAAAAGAAGTTGTCTTTCAAAGATTGTCATAATTATTGTAAATGTATCATTTCAGCACATACGAACATTGAGAGTGCCTGGCGGTAATATGAGGGCATTATCGTGGGAGAAAAAATCACTGCGCCTCGCTATAGCCATAGACTCCTTTATATACTTTGCTAACGTCAAAATGGACCACAAGTATGCTTTTTATGGAAATACACTCGCATATGTGTCAGGAACAGAAACCGTTACTTTTTGGGATACCGTAACACATCAGGTTTAATTTCTCACATTAATTGTTAAACCATGTAGGTACCAGGATGTCTTTTTTACGCGTTTACACAGCCAATAATAATTTTCTTTTTTATTTACTCAGTCTTGGATAAATCATATACCTGATGTTATCGATATGTGCGCTGTTGACGAGTACTGTGTTATTGCTACGTTAGGACAAGTAATAATATCCAATCAGCAAGGCATTCAGTGTGATGGTGAGTACATAATTATCCTAATAATTGTATAAACTAATAATTTCAAATTAAATACATGTAATTTTTATAATTTCAGCTAAAGCAGTAAGCATTCCAGTGGTGTACGTGACTATCAATAGCAAAGCGATAGTAGTAGCAGCATCTAAAGAATCATTCTTAATATGGAAGTTTTCTACGCCTTCCAGACCTCGTAAGTATTAACGTATTAACAACCATAACTCTGGATAAGTAGCCTATAACTGCCCCATGAGTTATTAGGGTAGTAGCAAATAATTTTCTTGACAGTTTTTCCAATCTAAATTTTCAGCCTCTTTCAATAGCTGGTCTGTTTTGTATTCACTCTATCATCAATGCATCGATCTCTAGCGTCATGTGACCTGCGAGTATGTGTTATTGCGTTCGTCCGCGAGGAGTCGTGACTCACGTCGTCTGTACCGCACCTAAGTTTTCCATAATATTTCAGGTTCGACAGAACATTTATATCAAGCAGATGGGTCGCCGATGTCGTCAACCGACGCAGGGTTTCACGACGACACAATAAGCTGTGTCGCAAGCTCTGACACTCATTTATTGATTGGAAGAGATTCAGGCTCCATATTACTATTTTCTTTAGTTAATTTTAAGAAAATAACGTCAATAAATATGAATTCACGGCCCTACAGGTTGGGCCTCAATTCTAATTCCAGGTATGTGGTATAATTATGCGAATTACATGATATACTTACCAAGTTGATAATCTATGGGTGCGAGGTATATTCTTGTAGTTACCATTGTCCTTTGAAAAAATGTTTTGGTCTACTGTATTAAAATGGTATTCGAATAATTGAATTACTTCAAAGACAAATTTAACTTTTTAATGGCTTTATTTTATTGTAGCAAGTTCTTTGTGATTGACCAGCCCGGCTCGTTATATTTGTTGGAGACCGACATGGCCAACAATATAAGTATAGGGCAAGCATTACGCAAAGACGTATGGAGTGCGCTTTGGGCATCCGATAACCCGCAAATGTTAGCAGTGGCAGAAAAAGCCAGACTTTACGTAATGAGGGATACTGAACCCGAAGAGCCTTTGACCATGCAAGGGTATTTGTGTAAGTTCAAGGTACGTCACTCACTGGTCGATACTATACGAATTACGATGCTATAGCTTAATACTACCGTGATGGTAGTTGACTTGCTAAACATGTATCATGGAGTTGCTTAAAGTTTCTTTGACTAAAATTGAGAAATATTATTAGATAGCCTTCTGCTAGCGTTTAATCCGTCTAAATATAACTTGTTGTAATAGAATTTTATTTTCGACCCAGTTCACTGTGTACCGCTATTTGCAGATATTGTTGTCGCTGTCGTAAATATATATATGTTACGGTAAATGTGAATATTGCGGTAATTATGTATAATTACCGGGAACTATGCGTAATTACCTACCTGTCCTCGTGGTAAAGGTGATAAAAACTTTCAAATTAATCACATTTACCGGCAATTATATAAAATTACCGCACCCCTTTGGTAGATGTAGTCAATAATGAAATCGAACATCGGAATCTAAAATAAAAACAGTTCAAATGAAATCAATATAAATTCAAATGTCCTAAGTATTGTGTTAAATAATGCGTATTATTCCGAAAGTTTAATTATGGTGAAAAAAAAGTCCTAAAATATTAGCTGAAAGTTAGGTTTTAATGACAGAAACGAATTGCTGTAAATTCGACTCCACGTAGTCTTGGTCTGCCCTACCCCTAGAGTGTATTTCAAAATCGCGTAGGCGCGGAGGGTCGAGGCGGGCCGCGAGTTGAGGAGCAGGTGGTTGTAATACTCCCCACCACGGCTGAGGCTGGCCGGCAAGCCGAAGCTGCGGTGGTGAGCGTTAGACCTATCTGTGACGATAAACTCGCGTGGGACCGCCGGAGCCCCGCAGCGCCGGAGCCATGACAGAAAACATCCTGCTGCATCAACTTAAATTTAGGACTTTTATTGAAAACGGTTTTATGTCTTACGTCTATTATTGAATGTTATATTTATGACAAACGGATTTAGGACATATTGGGTCTTACTATAAAAACCACCTAGATTTCAATCCTTAACGAGAGTATTCTCTCAACATTTACCACGGTCGGGCGGGAGTTTTATATAATTACCGGTAATTGTGAATAATTAACTACATTTACCATGTGCGTTGGTAATTATCTATAATTACCGGCAATTATAGATAATTACCGATTGCTTATATTTACCGTAACATAAACATATTATTTTCTAGGAATTAGAAATCACTACAGCACTTTTGGACAATGTAGAGGACAAATGTACACCTCAACACATTGTAAGGGTAGAAGTTAAGTCTTTGAGGGACACGCGTCAACTCATTGAAAAAGTAGGATTGAAGGAAGCAGAAAATTTTATCAAAGACAACCCACATCCGCAATTATGGTACGTTTCTTCTAGGGCATTTGCACAAATATCTTATCTTATGTTACAAATAATAATAAAATTCAGCTATGTTTAATACTAAAGACTCTATCGAGGAGTGTTATATTTTCTGTTAACACTGTGAAACAAATTTCAGGTTACTGCTAGCAGAAGCTGCTTTAAAAAATTTCGAGTCTGAATCTGCGTTAGAAACTGCCGAAGCTGCGTTTGTGCGACGCAATGACTACGCCGGCATCAAATTCGTTTCCCGTTTAAATGCTTTGCATTCAAATGCTCTTAAAAAAGCTGATATACTAGCATACTTCAAGGACTTTGATGCAGCTGAGAAGATATATCATAATGAAGACAGGCGGTATGTTTTGACAAAATATACTTGCAATTTTTATCATGTGTACCTAGTTACCGGGGAGTGAGGGGCAAACGTCGTACTGCCCGAATTGCTAACCTCATCTGCTCGTGGTGCACCGTGCATGCTGCTGAAAAACTGACAATGCTCTGGCGACCGACTGCTGGCGGAACCTATAACCACCCCAGAGTACCAATAGCTTTCTTTGCTCGGAGATGGGTAGCAGCATCCCCGAAGCGAAAATCCCTCCTCAGCTTGGGGGAGGTCTTTATCCAGCAGTAGCCATTTCTAGACTGTGACTACGACCAAGTTACCAAGGTAATCAGAAGAATATAAATTATAAATTATTTATTTTATTACTTTTAAGGGACTTGGCTATAGCTCTTCGGAAACGTTTAGGACACTGGTTCCGTGTAGTTGAGCTGCTGAAGATGTCTGCTAGTACTACGGATGCGCAGGTTAAACAAGCATACAGTAACATTGGCGACTACTATATTGACCGACAAAATTGGTACGTTTTTCAATTCTTTACGATTGCCAACAACATATCATTTTTTATTGTAATAATATATTTCATGTAAAAAAAAACGTTGGAAAAATTGATGTTTTGCATTTCAAAATTTTGAATTGGCGATTTTGATATTTATATCATTAGAGAGGATTTTTTAGGACAAGCGCGTTGGAATATTACACAATGTCGAATAATACCGAAGGTCTCAAGAAATGTTATATGGCACTCGAAGATAATGAATCCCTATCTAAATTGTATGCAGGTTCCCCAAGAGGCAAGGTAAATACAATGTGACACTTATGATATAAATGTCCTGTCAGATCAACAAATAATCTCTACTTGTGGTTTGTTATTAGGAAGTTAGTGTACAAAAGCAAAATGTATTAGATGACCTTAATGATAGTGTCGGACAAGCACCATCGATACAAGGTATTATGCACCTAAAGGAAAGTGGCAGGTTGATGCAAGCCGCGGAAATGGCGTTTCAGGCAAGTGTTAATTTTGGATTTCTATATTAGGTATCTTTGTATGTTATGCCAGGCGCTTTGTACAATTTTCTGGACAACAATTTCAATTAAGTTTTTTTTTTGGTGTTTCCAGTTAGCGAATTTAGAGTCTTCCAAGAAAGCGTCACCTTTGAAGATCAAGAAGCTCTATATTTTAGCTGGCAACTTGTATAGCCAGAGCTCTGTCGGTTAGTTGCATTTTATGACTTGTGTTTATCTTAGTTTGTTGATAAAATACGGCGCACGCCGTTAGGCCCGGTTTCTATCAAAGCGGAGAGATGTGAGCTTTATGTAGCACAGATGTGAGCTGTTAGAGATCGCAGGCAGCGGAGTGCGGGGTGTGCGACCACGTACGCTGCCGCTCGACTAGACACTTCTTCGTTCTTCCGCGCTGCTTGCTCGCTCGCCGCACAAAATTCTATAGAAGAATGAGACATCTCTCTTCTCCTCTCCGCTTGTTTCATTTCCACCAAAGCAAAGCGGAGATGTGGAAATAACAGAATCGGATTGTTTTATTCAAACATATCTCGTCTCGTCTCCTCTCCTCTCCGTTTTGGTGGAAACCGAGGCTCACGGTGCGGTTCCATTGAGGAGGAGTGGAGCAGGGTGGAGAAGAGCTGTGCCGCGATTCACCAATCACATGGCTTGAAAGAGAAGTGATGTGGATTTCAAGCTATGTGATTGGTAAATCGCGGCACAGCTCTTCTCCGCTCCTCCTCAATGGAACCGCACCCTAACTCTGGTGTGGTCGGCTGTACCCGCAGAAGGGCTGGGGTCGCGCGGCGCGGCGCGGTGCTGGCGCGGGGCGCGCGCGGCGCACTGGGCGGCGGCGGGCGCGG
>NWSH02000505.1:8143672-8155940 GCA_002382865.2 Heliothis virescens
CCGGGAATCGAACCCGAGACCTCGTGATCAGCAGCCGCCTATGCGACAACTAGACCAACGAGGAGTGGATTAAGGTGAATGCGACAACTAGAAGCGGGAAATTCAAATATAAAATGGTTTTCTCATGTTTTACCTAAGTTAACATTCATATTCAATGTTAATGGCGTAATCTAATGTTTCGCGATTATAATACCACAAGGTCATTTCTAATGTCCTTGTTTAACTCCGAAACTTCTTACAATTCACATGCTGCTAGAGAACGTTTTTATTGCGAAATATCATAGTATATTCTAGCAACATGTGAAAAGTTTCGGAGTTACACAAGGACATCAGAAATTACCTTGTGGTGTATTAAAATCGCGAATGGTCGCATTCACCTTAACGCTGTACGGGCAATAAGTTTGGTGAATTCGTAATATTGCGCTACTTAAATGATTGTCTAAGATGCCCATAAAGCTGTCACTGCCAGTCAACCGGCAGGCGCAGAGGTTCACCACCGCTTTGAGCCATTGAGCGACTGCTTGAACATTCTTGGTATAATGTAATCTGTGCGTGCCTACTCTACTATCTATCCAAGATCTATCCTGTCAACTGACAACCACATACATCTGACAACTGACATTTGATAAAATAAACAGCTGATGACTGATCAGAATTCAGACTACTTCGGTTTCGAAATGAAAATAACTAACTACCTACTTCAGTAAATAGTTTATAAAATACCTAACAAAAGCTAGTGCTTCACTATACCAAGTTTTATATTAAAAGGGGTACATATTTCATTATATTTAATTTAGGTGTACAGCATAAACAAAAAAATGTCCCATCATCATTGTCATCATGATCATGATCATAGCAATGCTGACGAGCTTGGTATTCAATATAATCTATATGAAAAAATTGATAAGGAAAATCTGCAATGCCTGAACGAAAGTATCGAAGGTGCTGGTAAAACAGTCTTCAAACCATGGGAAAAACGTCTTGACAGGACTAACGTGAGTTTTCATTTATAAATAAAATAGAAAATTAATTATTGATGTAAAGAAAAATTTGTTCCATCATCAGCTCTTCAATGCCTCATTGCTTGGCAAAGCTAGGCTTCTAGAGAATTGATGTTATGCTTTACTCAAACTAGCTTCTTACTTAACTGACTAACTACAGATTGTTATCTCACAATATCATTAGTCAAAGATAATTATTATCTGAAAGTTATAATTCATCATATTCGCGTGGAATAAGGCGCGCCGCCGACACGGGCCTGTTGTCTCCTAGGAGACGGAAGGATGATGAGCCACCCGAAGCTCACCACGCACAGACGCCTACGGTGGCCGGGAGTTTTCTCTCGACACCCGGTGCCCGTGGTGTCTACCATAGGGGTTATGAGATGGGCTTGTTATAATCTATGAAGCTGACAACTGATTGTCTATTTGTCCATAGTAGACAAGGATCTAAATAGGATCATAATATTGTTTTTTTTTTTATTATTGTAATATTATTCTATTTTTTACAACAATTGCAGTATGTAGAAAGTGATGCAGACGAAGAACTATTATTCAATATACCATTCACAGGAAATGTTAAACTGAAGGGAATAAAGATATATGCTGAAGATTCTGACTCTCATCCTGCCAAGTTAAAATTGTAAGTAACTGCTTTATGTAAGGTGCTGCTATATAAATCATCTCATGCCCTTATTCCAATTAAATATTTCTTAGAATTCATCCAGTTTAAATTTATTATTTTAATATTATTTCCAGGTTCAAAAATAAACCCAATATGACATTTGATGATGTGACAATGGAACCAGACCAAGTATTTGAACTACAAAGGGATAGCCAGGGTGTTCTGGAATATTCACCAAAGTAAGCTGCTTTCACATATAAGTCACTGACACTATAAATATGAAAGTTCATATTCATATTGTTTTTTTTTCATTCTGTAATGGGTGGAAATATAAAATAGTTGTCACATTTATGGATGCTGATGGCCACAGCAAGCTAGTACTTAGAAGAGAGGAAGGCCATGTAGATAGTACAAGTTCGTATGTTTTTTTTTTCTGGTGAAACTGTGTCAGCCGGAAGCTGAGGACGCCGTGGCGTCTCTCCAGCCACTCCTTTATTACGGGCCTTTCCGCCGCGATCGCATCCCATCCTTGCCTTCGACTGCTTTTGCTGTTTTTGATACATACATAGTCTACGATGATAGATATTAGAATTAAGGCTAACAGGTCCTACACGGACGGTTCTGCCGCCGGTGCCGCGGGAATCCGCTAGACAATACTGCCGCACACCACACAGCGATAAACCGCTATCCTAGATACACTCGCAATGTCCCGTGCAGAATAGATGCGTCATTAGTACAGGTGTACCTACGTATTTATCCCACCTGTGAATAGCAGTGGGAAATCGCGCAGTGTAATATGCAGCGGGTTCCCGCGGCGGGTGAACCTCCTGTGTAGTATAAGTAACTTGTAATTCTTATTTTTTCAGAATTGTAACATTTTCATCTGTTTCGCATTTAACAATGCATTTTCCTGCTAATTTTGGCGCAGAAACTACCAAGATATACTACATAGGATTAAAAGGAGAATGGAGTCCCGGTCATCGGCACGGTGTAACTATTTGTACATACGAAGTTAGGCCTAATCTTGATGATCATAAACTGAAAAATTTAGATTCTGTGTCTAAACAAATTGAATAATACCTAACGCAGATTTAAGGGAGACACTGCATTTAAAATAGGTATGAACTGACTGTGTTTCGATTTAATACAAATATTGAAGTGTAAATAATGAATTTCTCATGTATGTATATAATTTTTGTTTCCTTTTCTAAAAAAAAAAAATACCTTTTTTTAACTGTGTTTTATCTTTTCGAATCTATTTCCACAAGTAAAATGACCTATTTCAAAAGATTATCGAAATTCCACCTACCTTCCTACTTGCCTACATAAATACCTACCTAGTATCTGTACAGTCGACAGCAAGTCACTGTACCCAAAATCTGTCATATCTGTCAAATTTTATCGATCGAAGAAAGGACCATGCGTCAATTTGTACCCACTTTTCAACATTGCTCAACAGTAATGAAGCCTATGTCATATGAAAGCTCTTGATGAGCACTTTATTTCATTGTATGGCAGCCAAGTCCGAATCCAGCGCCAACATGGTGTTTTTGACCATTTAAAAAAGTTATGTTTCTGACTGTACAACGTGCAACAGTGATGTGACCTATGTCAAATGAAAGCTCTTGATAAGCACTTCATTTCATTGTATCGCAGCCAAGTCCGAATCCGGCGCCAACATGGTGTTTTCGTCCATTTAAAAAAGTTATTAAAGCTACTTCGTCTATAATCTAACAGTTAGATTATAACTGATTATTCTCACTACTATTATCGATTGTGAGCACCGCAACACTATACAACTTCATAACTTTTTTAACAAGAAAAACCGATTTCACAAAACAACGAAAGCTCAAGCTCGTGGCTAAGTTAAAGCCGGGCGGATCGATCGATAATAAGGTTAAGCAGCGCTTGGCGCGGTCGATCCGTGGATGGGTGACCATCTTGTCATAAGGAGTTCTTGCGTGTTTCGGAATACACGATAAATTGGTCGGTCCCGGCTGTCATTTAAACATCTTTGGCAGTCGTTACGGGTAGTCAGAAGACAGAAAGTATGACAATCAGTCTTGCCAAACCAATGGCTATCGGTTTACCCGGGTAACTGGGTTGTGGAGGTCAGATAGGCAGTCCCTCCATGTAAAACACTGGTTCTCAATGAAAATTAAATGGCTAGGCAGATAATAAAATTTATTTGGTAATAAGTGAGAGATAATAGAAAACCGGCCAAGCATGCTATCCGCAAAATCTCCAGTATAAGTTTACCGGCCTTTATATCCTCCGTCCATGGTAGGTACTGAGAAGTTGACCAGGAAAATCTTACCTACCACACTGGTCAATTTTAACGTAGGTACCNTTTTGGAAAAACTAGACAAAATTATCAGAAATACATTGACATCAATTTTAAATGTGGCCATGGACGACCGAGCCTGGATGCAGGCTACCCTTCCCATCCGCATGGGAGGACTTGGCGTCCGCAAAATCTCCAGTATAAGTTTACCGGCCTTCATATCCTCCGTCCATGGTACTGAGAAGTTGACCAGGAAAATCTTACCTACCACACTGGTCAATTTTAACGTACCATGCTTGATGGATGCTATGGACGCCTGGAAAATCACCTGCCCGAATACCGATCCACCCGCCAACCCGTCCTCCCAGAGACAGTGGGATGAGCCCCTCTGCCTTCTAACCCGGAAAAAAATCTGATCGAGACGTCAAGTTCTTCTGCAGAGCGAGCGCGCCTGCTGGCTGTGGGCGAATGGGAGTCGGGTCTCTGGCTTCAGGCACTTCCGTCATCCAATATCGGCACCATGTTTGATGACACTACTTTTAGGCTTGCTGTCTGTCTGCGTCTGGGCGCCTCATGCTGCTCTCCTCATCGCTGCCACTGTGGTGAAGCTGTCAACAGCCTCGGCCACCACGGCCTGTCCTGCAGCCGGAGTGCGGGCCGCATACCACGTCATGCGAATATCAATGACATAATCCGTCGCGCTCTTGTCGCCGTCGGCGTTCCAGCTGTGTTAGAACCAAACGGCTTGGCACGCGACGATGGCAAGAGACCAGATGGTATGTCGTTATTTCCGTGGAAGATGGGTAGGACTTTAGTGTGGGACGCAACATGCGTCGACACTCTTGCGCCATCCCACCTTCCTAGAACTGCGTGTTGTGCTGGCTCCGCTGCTGCTGAAGCAGAGAACCTCAAGCGGCGAAAATATAGTAGCCTTATCGGCAACTATATTTTTGAGCCGTTTGGGGTTGAAACTCTCGGGTCGTGGGGACCGAGTGCACGTCTCCTTTTCAAGGACATCGCAAAGCGATTGGTTGACACTTCCCGTGACCCAAAGGCTGGCTTCTATTTCGGTCAACGACTAAGCATTGCAATACAACGAGGCTATGCCGCCAGCCTTTTGGGTACACTCCCGGTTGGCAGCGATCAGGAGGAATTTTTAACCGACTTCCCAAAAAGGAGGTTCTCAATTCGACCGTATTTTTTTTTTTTTAATGTATTTTAATCCATATCTCCGGCAGTTATAGACCGATTTGAGAAATTCTTTTTGTGTTTGAAAGAGTATGATGGTCGGTGTGGTCCCATGGTAAGGAGACCAGGATCTGATGATGGGATCCTGGAGAAATTGAGAGAACTCTTCAAATTTCGTACGCCTTTTTACGTCGATGATACTATTACGGGACCGACTGTCACTGTGGGTGGGTATGGGTATTAAAGATATTATAGTTTTAGACCCGAAAACTGAAAAGAATCAAATAAAAAAAACTTTTTACATAAAAACAAAACCGACTTCACAAAAAAACACTGAAAGGGAAAAAAAAGTCGGTTTTGTTTTTTTGTAAAAAGTTTTTTTTTTGACGCAATTTTTTAGTTTTAAGTGTGTAAATATTATAAAATAGATAAGTACTTTGTAAATATTATGTAAATAAATCCCTAATTCGCCAAGTGCATACAGATATGGCGAAACTATAAGGGTTCCTAGTTTACTACGGAACCCTAAAAAGGGCAGCGTATGTCCTTTCTCAGGCTCTAGAGCTTTAAATTCTCTAAGCACGGAAATTATGTAAATGGCAGGTTGTAAATAGGTAAAGGTCCTAAGTACTTACGATAAATAAAATATGCGGTATATTTTTCTTTTCTTTATTATAATAGGTACTATTCGCAACTAGGTCAATAATTATTATATTTACAACACTATTAGGCATAATAAGTGCTTTATATTTTACAGGGACTGCGTCCCACTAAACAAAAATGTTTCAAGAAGCAAAATAGGAGGTATTTAAACAAAATTTCCAAATGTAAATATTTGAGTCAATCAACAACATGGTTCCGAAATAATCAGCTAGATTAAAATTAAATAAGACTATTACAATACAGAAAGTTTACCTACACGCGCCTGGATTCCAAATATTCATATTCTGTGTCTGACGTTATGTGCAACATAGGTACATACTGATGGCTAGACACCTGATTTGTGATAACAGATTGCTACGTACATACATATTAATATTGCTATATAAAATTAATTAAATACTATGTAAATAGTTACGTCGTAATATGGTACTTAGTTAAATTTGGCAGTGATATCCATTCTTTTCATGTCTCTTCCTTTCTTTATAGTTAAGTAGTACAGAGAAATACATCACAATTATTTATTCCTAAATGTAAAGTTTTAAGTGAATCTCAAATATAATTGGGCAGTTATCTTCATTGTCGACGTCTTCCTCGTACCCCGCGGCGCATGTATGGTCTTCGAGGGTTGTACGTGCGATACGGGCGACGAATAGCCGCATTGGGCACAGAGTTCAAATCACCTACTGGAGGCACGCGTACCGAGCTCTTGTGCGGCACAGGCCAGTCTCTTATGCAAACTGCACATCTGTGTAACAAAATTATGTGTTCATGTTCATAAATTGATAAGGACAAGGGTCGTATGAGAGGACTAAAACTAGTATTCATAGTTATGTTGATTCTATTAAAGCAAATTGTGTTTTGTGACTTGTTGAACACAAACACACTCGTTGTGTTTGTCTTCAAACTGTGAAGATTGCTCAATTAAAATTTCAAAACAAATAACCTACGGCAAGACTTATTTCAATTTTGACACGAACCTTTTGGAGTCCAATTAATACCATGAGATTATTTATATAAAGGTTTTAAATTCGAAACATGAGAATGTGATTCTTTGTTTTATGGTGGAGATTTATTTAATTGAGTTAGTAGAATCAATTTGTCCGCATACCTGCTAACTTTAGAGAGTAGATTGTTATTTTTCAAAGTTTGCTGTTCTGGTCTTTCAAACATTCGTGCCTCATCTATAATTGACAGCCAATATGAAACTGCCGTTGCAAAGTAGTTGCAGCGACCGAGTCCGTTGCATTCAATGAAGGGTCGAGGGCGGAACTGACTGAGACACGATCCAGGAGATATGAGGCTTTGTCCTGTGGCATCTGCACCCGCCGTATGCTAGAAACATTATCAGTCACATCAGAATAAAATATTTTAAGTACTGTGTACAATATTTGTCATATCATAGCATGCTTGGGTTGTTTTTGGCGGTACACTTGCAGCGAAGGCAAAGAAATCGTTAAGTTACTTATTTGCACTTTAATTTAATATACCTACATAGGTATATAAAGTTTGACAAAGCTAATCTCAACAGTTCTAATAAAGCACAGCAAAAGGAAAAAAAGTTTATATTTTCCGCGCGTACTCGGTGTAACACATTCCTTTACTTAGTTAGTTGAAATCTAACAATCAATATTGTTCTTACCATTAAGAAGCTGTAGCCTATCCATAATTCCCTCCAGCCATTGGGACATTCAGGTACTTGGTTGCTTTGACTATGTATGGCGATAGTTCGTGTGGGTGCTTCGCATACTTGGCATCTGTAAAATAAATGGAGTGAATCGTAAAAATAGCAGGCAAGGAAGCTTTTAAGGTGATTCTGTTTCAGGGTGGGGCTAGACTTTCAATGGAAGAGCTGGGTTCTTTCTAGGAGGATTCGAGAGAGATAAAATATGTATGAATATATTGATTTGTGTTTTTCACTTTTACTTCAGAATCAAAATAATCCAAATTAAAAGAGACACTTTTATGCTCATATTATTTGATAATACTTAAACATAACTGATACTTAGTAATAATTAAGAGACTTCATATTTCTGCCCAGGAGCTTCCTCCAAATTTGGCACTGAAGGTGGCTATATAGCTGTTTTTTTTTATACAAAGCCACTTCGATTAATAGTTTTTTATTTGGATTGATGTTCAATTTTGGTTTAACACGCTGAACGCCGTGGGTCACGGACACAATAGAAAATCTATTGTTTGTCGCTTACTTGGCGTTCAACGTGTTACAGGGGAGCTATTGTGAAACTGTATTTGGTGTAACTGATTGCGAACTTGTGTAACTGAAGTATTATGAAGTCAATAAATATGAGAAAGCTTCACCTGGATATATAATTTCCAACGTCTTTAGCTTGTATAGGTGTCATAGACATAGGCATAGGTTCTGGAGTTGATAACCAGAAACTGTAGTCTTCACGCTGAGCAAAATTACAAACTTCATCGAAATTGCAGAACATATAAGGCATAGTTGAAAATTTACGCATGCAGCTTCCCGAAGCACCTAAAAAATACGTTTCATAATAATAATAAGCACATTAATTTATTGTGATTGAAAGTAAAATTTTAATTATTTATTAAATACAATTAAAACTTACCTAAATCTTGTCCGTGCGCTTTTCCGTTCGCAATAATATGTATAAGAGAATATCCGCTCCAAAGAGGTGAGGTTCCCGATGGACATTGTGGAATCATCCTTTCTTGTGAGTGAACAGCAAAGTAAAAGCCTCTAGATTTAGGTCTCGGCTGTATTGCTGGTGGACCAGCAGAACCCAAGGCTCCACGATAACCTTCATATCCTTGTAATCCTTTGATACCCTTTAAACCTGTGAACCCGGTTTGTCCTGCGGGTCCTACTGAACCTGGGAAACCTATATCGCCTCGCATCCCCTTGCTTCCCGGTATACCATTGCGGCCAAATTCACCCGGTCTCCCATCTTGACCTTCCCGTCCTGGCAATCCACGAATACCCATGTCACCAATCTGACCAGGGATAATTTCAGAAGCAGCTAATAACTCTCCTGCATCTCCTTTTATACCCTTAAAACCAGGTGCTCCGTATGGTCCTTCTTCACCTTCGTCACCTTTCAATCCCTTTAATCCCTGAGGGCCTATTTCTCCAATACGTCCAGGTCTGCCATTATCTCCTCTATCTCCTTTTTGGCCAACAGCACCCTTAAATCCTTCATAACCCTGATCGCCTGGTTCACCTTTGGGGCTGTATGAGGTACCTCTTTCTCCTGAATCTCCCTTTAATCCACGGAAGCCCGGGCTTCCCATCGGTCCTGGACCTCCTGGTCGTCCAGAAATACCTCGCGGTCCCGGTGCGCCATCCATTCCCACCATGCCTTTTGGACCTTCAAATATTAGACCTGGTGGACCTGGTAACCCTATAGGACCGTTAATACCGTACTCACCGGGTTTGCCCTTTTGACCCATAGAACCAGGCCATCCGGGTAAACCATCAAATCCAGGCTTTCCTTGCTCACCGCGTGGTGCATTTACTCCGTTAAGTCCAGGTAGACCAGGTGGTCCTTGATCACCTTGCATTCCGCGATATCCTTGTAATCCAGTGTCTCCACGTTCTCCTTGCTGACCATCATCTCCACGCAAACCCTTGATACCCTTAAGTCCAAATAAACCTACTTCACCGAAGTCTCCTTTCAAGCCAAGTGTACCTTCCAAACCCATGTCACCAATGTCACCTTTAGTAGGAGTCACGTATGTTGTAATTCCAATATCTCCTTGTTCACCTTTGATTCCTGGGAGGCCTGGACGTCCTCTTGGACCCATGAAACCAACTTCCCCAGGGACACCAAGAGATCCCATGCGTCCTGGTCTACCCGTTATACCTGTATCGCCTTTCATGCCAGGATATCCAACAGGCCCTGGCATTCCTTGCTGACCTTTGCTTCCAAATGATCCACGCCATCCTGGACGACCAGGCCGGCCGGGGTATCCTTTATCACCTGCATCACCGCGTTCTCCAACGAATCCATAGTCTCCGATTTCTCCCTTTCTTCCGGGTCTTCCAAAAGCTCCTGGATATCCCTGATTTCCCTTTTCACCCTTTGATCCTGGTATACCGGCAATACTTAGACCTGGAGCGCCTTCGTCACCTTTAATGCCTCTGAAACCGTCTTTACCCGGTAGCCCATTAAATCCTTGAAAACCAGGTTCTCCTTCATCACCTTTATGACCTCTTTCAGCATCATCACCTCTCATACCTTTTTGTCCAGGTAAGCCAAAATCTCCTCTTGCTCCTTTAAAACCTTTAAAACCATCCCTTCCAGGGTAACCAGCAAAACCAATGTCACCGATCATGCCTTTACGACCTGAAGGCCCTTGCAAGCCAACTAGACCAGGTACTCCTTTAAATCCATCTTGGCCCGCGTCGCCACGATCTCCCTGGCTTCCTTGGTTTCCGACAATTCCAGCTAAGCCCGGGAATCCAGTAAGACCCATAAGACCATCTGCACCCGGCATACCACGAATACCCGCAGGTCCTATATTACCCTTCATTCCTTTAGGTCCGATATCTCCAATTATGCCATGAGCTCCTTGTAAACCTGGTTCTCCAATCAATCCCATGCGTCCAGGCCACCCAGGCTGACCAGCTAATCCAGGGGCACCTTGTACTTCTATACCTGGTATTCCTTTTCTGCCCTGGATTAAAAAAAAATTAGAACATTAATTCCAGCTTATTGCCAAGCCAACAACAGTTTATTCAACGGTCGGGACGGGACAACATTTTACATTTATAATAATGTTGTTATTTGGAAGAAACTAAATAATTATAAAGATGATTATATTGTGTTTTTTCAGTATTTAGTACAACTTGGCAAAAAGTCTAGAAACAATTTTTTTGTCTGTTGGAAACAATAAAAAAATAATGTCGTTTACTGTGGTATAGCGTGCCATAATAGTCATGATACTTGAGTGACTTGTACTCCGTAAATGTACATTTAAAGGAAATTAACTCTGGATGAAGAAATGGAGCGATTGAGTACGACTCAGATGAGTTTGCGGCCAGCTCTAGCATGGGTGGTGTTTTGGGGGTGGAATATTTTTAGGAAAGTTTATTGGAATAATAATGTTATGTAAAGTCGTTTTTTCAATTTCTAAAAATACAGCTTACGAACAGTTACATTATATTATATTTTTGGGATAAGTACTTAGTAAAGTTTAGTTTAGTAGTGACTAGAACATGCCAAAAATATTTTTAATTAAAATGATAAAATGTAAATAAAGTAGACATATTAGCAAAACAGAAGTATCAAGACCAGATTGGCACGCTATTCAGTTGCAGCTGGGCTGCCACACGAACAGCCCTGTGGCGCCACTATTATTTTCTACTCTATTTTGCCAAACTGTAGCTACAACCTAAGATTAAAACCACGTCCAGGGGCATTGTGACAGATAGACACTTGCAATGATAAAAACATATTTTACCTGAAGACCCTGTGGTCCCAGAGGACCCGCATCTCCAGGCAAACCCTGCTGTCCTTTGTTTCCCATGGAGCCAGGTCTACCCGATAATCCCGGATATCCTGCTTCGCCGTCATCTCCTGCTTCACCAGGCAAACCATCGAAACCTTTTTCACCCATTATGATAGCTAAACCAGGGTTTCCTCGTGCACCTTTCTTTCCTTTACTTCCCAGGAAGCCTTCGGGTCCAGCTTGTCCTTGGCTACCAGGAATTCCAAAAGGCCCAACGTCACCTTTTCGGCCAACGAAACCTTTAAAACCTTTTCTTCCTTGTATGGATCTGCCAGGAGGTCCTTGATCACCATCCATGCCCGGAATGCCATCATAACCCAGTTCACCTCTCTCTCCTTTTGCTCCAGGGTAACCTATGCAAATATATATTATAAATGTTTTAATTTTACTAAAAAAAGATAGAGAATTACTTCCCGAATCCGGATCACCAGTTTATTTGACTAAATTACAATAAGTTAAATCTCGTTCGTCTGCTGTTGTCAACTGAGTGCTCAACAAAGGTCTGACCGCACTAGGCGGAACTGCACCACCATGGAACAGCGAAATAGGTGAATGGTGGAAATATAAATATCCCTAAAAGTACTATACCATTCGGCGGTTTTTATAAGTTCGTATACTTTTGAGACAGATTCTACTGCTTATGAAATCATAGGTACTGTATAATCTATGGCTGACCTTTTGGACCCTGTGGACCTACAGGGCCTTTAGGGCCTTTGGCATTGATTCCATGACCAACTGATTCTCCGACTTCACCAGGAAGACCATCCTCTCCAGGTTCACCAGTTTCACCCCTGTTATAACATAGGTTACCATTAGTAAGTTAGGTAATTCGGAAAGTTGATCAGTGAAATATGGCATTGAAGCTATAATCTGTTTTGCATCTGAAAGTTGCCTAATTTACAAGTGCTACGAGCTGGATAGCAAATTTAAAAAACTTTTTACAAAAAAACAAAACCGACTTCACAAAAAAACACTGAAAGGGATAAAATAAAACTTTTCACATGGCTCTAGAAGTCGGTG
>NWSH02000505.1:8164454-8175260 GCA_002382865.2 Heliothis virescens
TATAATATAATTCTAACATGAAGTCATTCACTTCATAATCAACACGACTAGATAATTTCAGAGTTAATCAAACGTTCGACAGCTATATAACAAGTCTAAAAAAAAAAAAAAAAAAAAAAAACAAATCAAAATCGTATTCGTAATTGATAATATCGTATAGGTATTTTTTTTATTTTGATAGATTTTATATTAAATGAAAGATCAATTAACTTTACATTTTTATTCGAATTAAGGTGAGTCGACGTTATCAACATAATCGTCACAAAGTTTCGCATTTATATACCTACCTAAAATTAGTGGGATGATTATGAATAAAAGAAAATACTACAAAAATGTATAAATAAGACAAAATTTACAGTATTAATATTTCATACCTTGGTCTCCTGGTTCACCATTTTCCGCTTTGATGAGGTCTAATGGTGGATAAATAATTCGTCCTTTTGGTCCTTTCGGTCCTTGTGGTCCAGCGCCACCTACTATGCCTTTGTTTCCTTTGGGTCCCTTTGGTCCATTTACTCCAGGAATACCAGGGAAGCCCTTAAAACCTTTAGGACCAGATGGGCCTTCGGGTCCTGGGAAGCCCTTAGTACCCGGAAAGCCCTCATCTCCCACCTGTCCTTTTGGTCCATCTGAACCTGAGTGCGAAAGGTAAAATGGAAATTAAGTACCTAACCCAAACGTACTGTATTCATTGTTTTTGTCAAATGATGCATCAGACATCAAACGACGGCATCACCCGTTTTTGAGGAAACTACTTCTAAATTGTTCCTATAAGTCTTAGAAGGAAAGACTTATGGCCAGTTTCGCAGTTTCCAAATACAGTTCAAGATAGTTGACAGATAATGCAATAGAAATATTTTTAATTTTGACAATTTTTCTATGGTATTATCGGTCAGATAGCTTTATATTATTTAGAACTTAATCTGAAACCTGCGAAACTGGCCCTTACTGTAGTATATACTAAATTGATCGAAATTGATTGAAATTTTCGGGTTATAAGATAACCCGATAGTACGGCGAGGGAAAAGGGAATGCACCTGTGTGTGCGTAAATGTTTGTGCACTATAATATGTCCTGCGCAGCTGGCCGATCTCCTTAGGATATGACAGCAGCCGCCGTGGCTGACAATTGGCTAGGACGCCATCATATACAAAATATTTTTCTCGATAAGAAATTACGATGAAAAAAATTAAAAAATATGAAAAATTCTTCTTCGAAATTATTGCAGCACTGACAGAGAAACTGTTTTGAACCGCGTTTACAAATCATCTATACTATCTATACTAATATTATAAAGAGGAAAACTTTCATTTTATTCGGGTACGGGCAGTAATTCCCACGGGATGCGAGTGAAACCGTGGGAAAACGGCCAGTAACTAACTAAAAGTGGAACTATAAGTTCATAATCGGAATATCGAACATGCCAAGTAGAGAGGTACTTGTGTGTTCCAAAATATAGTCCAGAGTTTGCCATTTGGCCAGTGCTCATGACGTCATGAAAAGGCTACTACTACTAGAGCCTACAATTAAGGAAATCAGGTCATTTAATTGTCAAGTGATCTGGATAAAAGAGAAAAAAATATTTTCAATACAAATAACATTTTAACTACAAACTAAAGTTCACAGTATAACTAGAAAACCACAAAAAATGTGGAAGGTACATGTGGTGTCTTCCCCCACGTGGTGCCCGTGAGCATGAGAGTCTATAGATTTTATAGTTTGACGTTGGTCCACCATGTCATAATATGTTATAGCTTTTTTCAGTTATTAACCAATATCTGACAAAAGCGATACTTATTTTTTCCTTTTAAAGTTAAAAAAAAAACAATAATTATTTAAATTATTAACATAATAAAAAATGTATTACCTGATCTACAAAATGGGCAATCATCTCCACGTTCACCTTTAGCACCAGGGAATCCAGGACGGCCGTCATAACCAGGGTCTCCAGGGGTTCCTGGGATTCCCGGTGGTCCTCTTTCTCCAGGAGGGCCAACTCCATGTACACCTGTGCCTGGATAACCCTGTGGTCCCATGTCCCCTGGGTATCCGCGATCTCCTCGTTGGCCATTAATGCCATCTATACCGGGTACACCTTCTTCACCATCTGGTCCTATAACTCTGGCACCTTTAAAACCTTTTGGCCCGGTAGGACCAGGCAATCCTTTAAGACCAGATGCTCCTTTAAATCCGCGGAACCCTTTGAAACCGTCATTTCCAGGTTCTCCTTTTGTAGATGTACCTGGAATACCTGGCCTGCCTTGATAACCTTTTATTCCAGGAACTCCAGGTGGCCCTTCAATACCAGGTAAACCCCTAGGTCCATCAAATCCTGGAGCTCCGATGGGACCCAAAATACCCTCAGGACCTTGGGGCCCTTGAGGTCCTTGTGTTGGTGGTACATCCAGCCTTTCGTCGTAAATGCCAGGTTCTCCAGGAAAACCTTGCGGTCCAGGGTTGCCCTGTTCTGCATCTTCACCCCTTTCTCCTTTCCATCCGTCGGCTCCATCGCGCCCTACATACCCGGGAGCACCTTTTTGTCCTTTAGGCCCTGGACTACCATCTCGGCCTGGATGGCCTATTTTTCCTCTGGGCCCATCGGCACCTTGATCTCCTTTTATACCTTGTGGACCGTCAGGACCATAAGGACCCTTAAAAAAAAAGTAAAAAATCTTCAGGGAAAAAGCATTCATATTAGTATAGTACATATAGTTTAAATTTTAATGTGGTTAAGTGTCACACGTATCTCAGTGACAATAATATAGCTCATTTAACTATATTATTTGTAGGTAACATAAAATATATATTTTGAAGAAAACTCTTTTACACTAGATTCGAGGTGGTTTTTTGTTTTTGGGCCATAAGCTGCTTGTTGTTATTTGATTTGATTTGTTATTTAGATTATGTTATAGATGTTGGTTCTTCAAGTTGTAAGTTGTAAACATAATGACACAATCTTACCGTTTGACCCGTCGAGCCGGGCATTCCTTTGAGGCCTTTTACTCCTCGTTGTCCTCGCAATCCTTTATCGCCTTTATTTCCCTTCGTAATTACTGTAAGGTTCTGCCGAACTTCGCTTGTAATTGTAATAGCCGCTGGTCGTCCAGGTTCTCCAACTGGACCCTGGTCTCCTTTATCTCCGGGTGGCCCAAGGTTATCCTCGCCATCTTTTCCTACATCTCCTGGCTCTCCTCGAAGTCCCATTGGACCCTTAAGTGTATTAATGTTACGTTTTAATAAAGTCAGTAGGTATTTTTATATTCTACGTATGATTTAAGTACCTACTTAAAATAAAAAAAAATGAAATTGAGTCGTAACGTAATATTGTTATAATGTTATTTGTATTCCATATTCGTGATGCTAGTCGGTGTCGTCATAAAAATCTCGAAATATCCTTATCTCAAGCAAACTTAATTTTAGTGTAACTATCACAAAAAAAATAAACTGATGTTTAACATGCGTGTAAAGAAAATGCCCATATTTTCATAAACACGCCACGTGACAAACGTCTGTTTTTTTTCTTCTCTTGTAGTAGCACCATTTGTTTTCTTCGTAGTATATGTTTTTTTGTTTAATAAAAATTGGAAATGTATTTTTATATGTAATACTTCATCGATGAGCACATAAATTACGGTCTTACGGTGGGTCTCTCTCCGGCTGTATCGGATTGCCGTCCCAACGGGCTATGAGAGTGAGTGAATAGAGAGTGCACCTATGAATCTGCTCAAATGCCTAGTAGCATGCGAAAATGTATAAAATCACCTATGGAAATCCTTGTGCACTATAATATATCTTGCGCAGCTGGCTGAGCTCCATGTAATGAGAACAGTCGCCGTGGCCAACAAACGGCTTGGACGCTTTTATTATTATTAGTATTTAATTTGCGCCTATTTGTTTTCTCTTACCTCATCACCTTCCTCTCCAGGGAAACCACTATCACCTCTATAACCCATAACGCCTTTAGGTCCAGATGCTCCTGGCCGACCGTATTCACCAATATCTCCTTTTGTTCCTCTTGAATTTACACCTCCTTCACCAGCCATACCTTGGGAACCCTTTTCTCCTGCAGGTCCTGGTTGTCCTCTATTACCGGGATAGCCCGCTCGTCCAGGTGGTCCCATTATACCATCTACGCCACTACATCCGTCCAATCCTGGTATTCCAATGACACCTTCTAATCCAAAGGGACCCTGGAAATATTAAGACACATAAAAGTTAACGAATAATTATAATTGTCATGTTGTGAAACGTCAAGAAATTCATACTTGAGGCCCCGTGTCTCCTCTCGGTCCATAAGGTCCATCGATGCCCTAAAAATAAGAATATAAATGGTTATTAAAAAAAATGTTAAAGTTTGAAAAAGAAAACTTTTTTACTGCTTAAACATACATGAATTCCTTTGTCACCATAATCGCCTCTGTCACCGATGTCTCCGGGTACGCCTGGCCGACCTGGCCGGCCTAAGGGTCCATCTTCACCATAGTCCCCTTGCACGCCGGGGACTCCGGGGGGGCCTATCTCACCCCGGTCACCTTTGATACCAGCACAGTCGCATACCGTTTGATTGCACACCACCTAAACAAAAAGTAGTATCGCATATAATAGATACACCCACAAGATAAATATTGTCGCTTCGTAGAAGCAACAGGTTTGATTCTGAATATTTTATGGCATCATTAGAAGAAGAAGAAGAAGAAGAAGAAGAAGAAGAAGAAGAAGAAGAAGACGATGTATCGCTTATAATATTTATAAACTTAAATTATAAGGCCCAGAACAAAAAAATACAAATAAAGCAGACGCCAGAATACCAAACAAAAACTATTTCAGTCAGTATAAATAGAAGGGAAATGGAAATGTGGAGTTCTTGGATTTATTATTTCAGTTTATTACATGAAATGTACTATCTTTTTTTATAATATATGTCTTTACATAACTTAAAGATTAATTAAAAATACTGCATAGTAGAGTATGTAACAAAGAACGTGCCTTATCGTCGGGACCTCTGACATACATTCGACGCAGAGCAAGTGTAAGAACATTGCACTTCCTACTTTATAATAGAGCATGAAAATGAGTTTATAATAATCTTGGTCATTAATCTATTTAAGTATTATCTATCAGCAGGTACTTATTTCTGTAGATTAAATGTGATGTGCCAAAGCTGTGTATTAATTAATACAGTAATTTAATACGAGATGGTGTTGTTTTTTGAAACTAACTGAAATTACGCTTTTTATCCGCTTCCCTGAAAGGAGGAGGTTATCATTTGTGATGGTTTTTTTTTAATGTTTGGTCGCCCATATCTCGGTCGTTTACCAACCGATTTGAACATACATATATTTTTTTTTGTTTACAAGGGTAGGTATAGGTACTTCCCAAATGGTTCCATTGTCATCAAGACCAGGAACCTTGAGAAATCGAGGGCAACTCTCGAAAATTGTAGGCATGCATAGGGAAAAACTTGACACTCAGATGTACAGTCTGATAGATAACACTATGAAACAGTGAAGTTTTAGAGTTGGTAATGGAGACAAGAGAGTTGAGGGAACGCCGTAACGGTATGTGTTAACTACTTCGTGTTTGGGCTTATTATATTCGTATTGCTGACAACTTTTCAGTAAAGGTACGGTCAGCGTCAAAAGTAGCTGAGCAAATCAACATTTTTAAAAGTGCCTAACCACGACTAGGATCATAATTTATTAACAACACAAACGCCAAAATTTTGCTTAACATCCTAACCTTGAAAAAAGTAGATGAGTAGTCCGGTAAGTTATTAACGACACAGTTTAGCAGTTTTGAAAATTTAGATTTGTTCAGCAACTTTTAAAGCTGACTGTACATACTGCAAAGCCAGAAATATTTTATATTTACAAAAAAAAAAGCTGTTTCTAAAAATACTATAAGTAAAGCAAAAAAAGACTAGTTAAGTTTACATTAGTTGCATCGGTCTAAAAGTCGATGGTGATATGAACATAGCTGCATCTACTAGACGCATGTAAAAATGATTTTCTTGAAGCAAACTTTTTTAATTATACTTAATTTTCTTCTTGCCTCGGTTTTGTATTGGGGTTGTAACACTTTCTGTAGATACTTAACTCTAAATATTTTATTGGTTAACTAGCTTCTGCCAGCGATTTCACCCGCTCTCCCGTGGGAACTACCATGCGGACCTGGATAAAAAGTAGCCTATAACCTCCCTCGATAAATGGGCTATCTAACACTGAAATAATTTTTCAAATCGAACCAGTAGTTCNAGAAGAAGAAGAAGAAGAAGAAGAAGAAGAAGAAGAAGAAGAAGAAGACGATGTATCGCTTATAATATTTATAAACTTAAATTATAAGGCCCAGAACAAAAAAATACAAATAAAGCAGACGCCAGAATACCAAACAAAAACTATTTCAGTCAGTATAAATAGAAGGGAAATGGAAATGTGGAGTTCTTGGATTTATTATTTCAGTTTATTACATGAAATGTACTATCTTTTTTTATAATATATGTCTTTACATAACTTAAAGATTAATTAAAAATACTGCATAGTAGAGTATGTAACAAAGAACGTGCCTTATCGTCGGGACCTCTGACATACATTCGACGCAGAGCAAGTGTAAGAACATTGCACTTCCTACTTTATAATAGAGCATGAAAATGAGTTTATAATAATCTTGGTCATTAATCTATTTAAGTATTATCTATCAGCAGGTACTTATTTCTGTAGATTAAATGTGATGTGCCAAAGCTGTGTATTAATTAATACAGTAATTTAATACGAGATGGTGTTGTTTTTTGAAACTAACTGAAATTACGCTTTTTATCCGCTTCCCTGAAAGGAGGAGGTTATCATTTGTGATGGTTTTTTTTTAATGTTTGGTCGCCCATATCTCGGTCGTTTACCAACCGATTTGAACATACATATATTTTTTTTTGTTTACAAGGGTAGGTATAGGTACTTCCCAAATGGTTCCATTGTCATCAAGACCAGGAACCTTGAGAAATCGAGGGCAACTCTCGAAAATTGTAGGCATGCATAGGGAAAAACTTGACACTCAGATGTACAGTCTGATAGATAACACTATGAAACAGTGAAGTTTTAGAGTTGGTAATGGAGACAAGAGAGTTGAGGGAACGCCGTAACGGTATGTGTTAACTACTTCGTGTTTGGGCTTATTATATTCGTATTGCTGACAACTTTTCAGTAAAGGTACGGTCAGCGTCAAAAGTAGCTGAGCAAATCAACATTTTTAAAAGTGCCTAACCACGACTAGGATCATAATTTATTAACAACACAAACGCCAAAATTTTGCTTAACATCCTAACCTTGAAAAAAGTAGATGAGTAGTCCGGTAAGTTATTAACGACACAGTTTAGCAGTTTTGAAAATTTAGATTTGTTCAGCAACTTTTAAAGCTGACTGTACATACTGCAAAGCCAGAAATATTTTATATTTACAAAAAAAAAAGCTGTTTCTAAAAATACTATAAGTAAAGCAAAAAAAGACTAGTTAAGTTTACATTAGTTGCATCGGTCTAAAAGTCGATGGTGATATGAACATAGCTGCATCTACTAGACGCATGTAAAAATGATTTTCTTGAAGCAAACTTTTTTAATTATACTTAATTTTCTTCTTGCCTCGGTTTTGTATTGGGGTTGTAACACTTTCTGTAGATACTTAACTCTAAATATTTTATTGGTTAACTAGCTTCTGCCAGCGATTTCACCCGCTCTCCCGTGGGAACTACCATGCGGACCTGGATAAAAAGTAGCCTATAGCCTTCCTCGATAAATGGGCTATCTAACACTGAAATAATTTTTCAAATCGAACCAGTAGTTCCTGAGAATAGCGCGTTCAAACAAACAAACTCTTCAGCTTTATAATATTAGTATAGATAAAGGTGACACGCCCCACTACCGCATTTGATGTGCAACATATAATTACAATACCCTCGTGGTCGATGTTCATAACTCATCACATTACCATCTGCATACCCAAGGAATAAGATTTGCACCGGTAGGTATTACATCTACTGTCAAAAGCTGAACTACTTTACCGTTCACGAGTCGAAATGGATTTAGCAGTGTGGTTTACGGTTGAAGGATGATGTCAGCGTTTAGCATTACATCATCTTTTGAACAAACCAGACGTTAACCACGGCTTCTTCATTCTAGTTTTATTGCAGTCAAATGGAATTGTATCCTTTAGCAACATGTGTATCTGTTACAGTCATTCAGTTTGTCATTTTCAGAAGTGCTTTAATATACGTACTTACCTATTTTGATAAGTACCTATAAGAAATTCTCAGTGTAGTGATCTTATAATGGGTACTCCAACTCCAACCTGGGTTAGGCCTCTGTCCAGCATTCAACGTATGTATGTTGTGACAAACACGATGACCCATTTGATGAAGCTTTTTATATTGATATATGTAGGTATAAACTTTAAAGCTAAAATTTTCAGTGGAAATATTATATGAGTTACCTACAATTTATGGCCCATACATTTTTGGAAAAGTAAAGTACTTATCTGTTAAGTAACACAGCTTTGTAACACTGTTGAAACTAGACATACTTATGTACGTTAGTACTTAACAGTATAAACACGATCTTAATTTATGAAGTATCAAATTCAACCGTATCAAATAACGACATTGTTAAATTTGCATGAGTGCGCAATGCAATAGAGCTCAATGTCTTACTAGTTTTTAAACGACATCGCGGCGATGGAGCTACCTACGTTTTAGAGCCCTGGAATAGAATGATTTATCCTCATAATTTAGATTGTTTTCAATTAGTCATAATATTATGCTTATCATATCAAAATATTAATAGAGTTCATGCAATGACCTAAATGCGTCGATTGACGGACACTTCTCACAATGCAATTGCCTAATGTAAGATACTTTCATGTTGTGTTTGCTGTTAGAACTTGGTTCTTTATAATTATAACTAGGTTCTTAATTAGTTATGTTTTATTTAATTCAATTTCAGGTACGCAAAGTTAAAAACACTGAAGTTGATATAGGAAGGTGTTACTTCCGTATCATTTTGTTTCCTCGAATAGTTTAACTCACTGTTGCTTTCCTATAAAATGTGTTTTTAATTTAAATATTTCATAATTCTGCAGCTATGCAGTTCAGGGTTGAGTAATGTGCTGGTGTAGTACATAGCTTCCGGACAAAGCGTGTGGGAGGCTTGTGTCGCCTCTGCAGCACTCAGCAGCACCGTGTAATACTCATACACGCGTGTGTTTCACTAATATCGAGTATCAAAACATTGCACATGATTCAAGAGGACAATAGTATCAGCTACTTATTATTTGCTTTGAAATATGGCACCATCTCCTAGAGCTTTCTCTATGTATTATACAGAACGCAGTGTGCTCTTTAACCAGGCTTATACTTAATTTGTAGTAGTTTATTTATTAAGAAATTTATTTCCACCCTAGATTTCCCAAGGAAAGTGGTTATTTGGCCCACCCAAAAAAAGTACTATAGGTCTACAACCTTCCTCGATAAATAGGGAAATTATTCAAGGAAATAAATACTACGACCGTGCCTATTCCTATTACAAAAGCATATTTAATCATCTCTGATGAAGGGTGGGTGAGTGGAGCGCTGTTCGTGCCTTGAGTGCCTTGCTTATTTGGCTTGTAAAGCAAAGTCCGCTTGAATAAATGTTGATAGTAAACAATTATTACCAAAGTAGCCTCAGGTTTCTGAAAAGTTGAATGATTCTAAATCTTCTTTTAAAGGAATCGGGTTTGTTTCCTAATTATTACATGACAACAAAATATACTGCTAGCACATGATTATAGAGCGGGTGAGTCATTGGTTGCAATTCAAGGAACAGGCTGGATAAACAATCATTGCAGTGTCCAAGGCGATAACGACCATTCGCACATCCCGCAGCCCGCGCCCGCACCCCTGCCGCTTCCCCGCACCCCCTCTCCCCGCTCACCATCCACGTGTATGACAATCGAACGCAATATACACTGTAATATTATACACTGTCGTATTATAATTCTGTAAATTTTGTTTGCTTTAAGCTAAAAACTTAGGCCCACCGTCCATGTAGACGGGACTTCATACGCTATCAACAATTGACGATTACTTACTTGCACTAATCAAGAATCAAACAGTTCACAGAGGGTGGCATCCCGTGTGGCGTTTGTACGTACTTATATTTGTAATGCATCGTCAAATGATACAATGTGGACATTGGGTCTTCAGTTTTTTTTACCGAGTTTCTAAATAAACTCAGTAAGTACTCAAGTGGCAATTGTCTAACATTTTATTTCTAACTTCGACTTTTGCCCTCAAAGCTATAACTTTAATCTGACATATCTATACTAATATTATAAAGCTGAAGAGTTTGTTTGTTTAAACGCGCTAATCTCAGCAACTACTGGTCCTATTTCAAAAATTCTTTCAGTGTTAGATAGCCCATTTATCGAGGAAGGGTATAGGCTACTTATTATCCGGGTGCGCGGAGTAGTTCCCACGGGAAAGCGGGTGAAACCGCTGGCGGAATCTAGTTATGAAATAAAATTCGAAAGTAACTGTCGGTTTTACAGAACTTAGTCGTTTCGTAGAGCCTGAACATTGAGGCTGGAATCCTAGGGGAAAAATATGTATGAGGTACCTACTTACTATATATTTTGATGGGCGCGAAATAGCAGGCTATAATAAAAAGCACTATTGGTATGGATCACATAAGGGACCGTCCATTAATCACGTGAGGTTCGAATAGGGGGGGGGGGTTATATACACATCACTTCTTATACCGCAAATGTATCACCAAGGGGGGGGGGG
>NWSH02000505.1:8177707-8195303 GCA_002382865.2 Heliothis virescens
GGGGGGGGGGGGGGGGGTGAAAAAAGCTAAAATAAACATCACGTGATTAATGGACGGCCCCTAACTACATAGGTACAGCTACCTACTTACTATAAAGTTCCGCGTGGTCTGTAGTCACTAGTCACTGATGTAAATAGACTATTACTATCTCATTATAAGTACCTATCTAAAAGTTCGCGAGATTCCACAACAGTCACAAAATGCGAAACAGTGATTTATGATGACTTTGTAGAAATTCCTGCAAATGTTCTTAGTAACTTCAGCTAAAAAACAAATAGTCCTCCATATTATTTCAGCACTGAGCAAGGAAAATCAATTAGTAGTTCAATCGATCGTAACTTATTTTATGATTATGACGTACCTAGTTATTATTATAACTAACACTGTGTGTTGGTGTACCTATTCATAGACAAGCTATTAATTAAAATTATTGTAACTATGTCAAAAGCAAAAAAACCGGAGCATACTGTTGAGATTTACGAGCATTTACCGGAATCTGGTGACCCGTCGGCTCATAAACGCGTTCCCGATATACGCTGGTCCGAGCGCGGCGCGCGACACGCTTGCATGCCACAGCTTTGTATACCGGCAGTTTCCTTTGTAGCCGACACTAAATCTTACACCTATCAATTCATATAACAGAATTGTAAACATATTGTATTTTTAGGTAAATACTGACTTTTTTGAATCGCTATATTATTTAGACCCAAGAACCTCTGTTCTAAAATTACATATTTACCAGGATCCCGTTTGTAGGGCATGTGGTTGCCTATAGAATAATAGTACCCAAATCGTAATTTCGGCCTCCTCTGTTACAACGGTCGCGTCGTCGCGAGTCACACAAGTGCAGCGCGGAGCTTTTTCAGGGTGATTGTAAGCTTTATGGCAGTATGCAATATGTGCAGCTTTGAACTACTTTGAAGCAGCCCGCGCCTTTTGGAATCATGTTTCAGTGTTTCTTCAAAATAAATGTAAAACATATGTTTCGATAATTGATATACATACGTATTCAGTACCTACTCATTTTTTTTTCATAAGAAGGACTTAATTAATCAAACGTTAAATGTTGTCTTCTTCTACAAACAGATTAATATCCATATCTATATAAACAAGCTTTTTTATATCAAATTTTAACCGACTTCAAAAAAGGAGCAGGTTTCTCAATTCGACCGTATATATTTTTTAATATATAGGTACATAAATTACCAAAAGTATTCCCCGTTCAATCAAGGAATTGATGGATTAGCAATCACTATTATCGACTGTAAATTAATCTTGTAAGTAACACTAATCGTCGTGGGTAGCAGTTTCTCAACTGGCATCATACTGTCAGCGACCCGCGCTAAATATAAACTAGGAATATAGCTGCACATTCAACTGGCTTTTGTTACAGTACTGAAACTATTGACCTATTTCACTTTACTGGAAGTAAGCAATAACTTTCAGTGCAACGCTCGCACCATAAAACCGACTCGTGAGTAATCGAACTGCCGCCGAGCAAACACTGGAAACTAATGAACCCAGCGAAGTCATACCTTGTCTCAGTTGCTGCTGCATTTATTTCTGCTCATGTACTAATTTCTAATATTATTTAATTTGCTAAAGTAATTCTGTCTTTCGCGCTTTCACGCTAAAACTACAGAACGGATTTAAATGAAAGCTCTACAGATAGATGAGACTTCTAGGATATAGAACTTGAAAGAGTACCTATATGGGCTACTTTTTATCCGGATATGGGAAGAAGTTCTTGGGCCGCAGGTAGAATCGCTCATCACACGTAAAATGGAGTAAATACTCTAGTACTGTTTCACTACTTCCGGATAAACGCACCGTGGGTAATGTTTTGACAGATAATTTTAAATGTAAGTACTTACCTAATCCTAAGTTTATAAAACCATGGTTAAAGTACCTACTTACATGGATGGTTTAAAATTGTAGAATAGTAAAAATGTTTTTTTATTAATTAATATGAGGTAAATTGTATGCTATATATAAATTGTAAGTAATTGTAGGCATATACTTAAATTGTGCAATATTCTTGGTATGAGGTGATCAACGCTAAATCCTTCTCTGTGTGAGAGGTGGCCTGTGCCCAGCAGTGGGACCATAACAAAAGCTGATGATGATGAAGTTGTGGGCTGTAGGGTGAACTTCGAATATTCTTCCATATCTAAGGTCATAAGGGCTATGTAACAATGATTTTCTTTAACTCGGTCTAGTAGTTCCTGAGATTAGCGTGTTCAAGCAAACACTTACAAATTGTTCAGCTTTACAATATTAGTTGGATGGATTAAAAATAAATGCGTACAATTGAACATGCCTTGCTACGCAGTTTAAAACTTTACCAGAAAACACCATTATTGAGTGTCTACCGTTGTCTTGGATGTCCAGACATGGTGCCAATATTATTTTGAAAGAGTGCCTATTTTTTTTTTCAAAGGTGTTTACAGTATGTAATTCTTAATATCTCAATTTGCCTTAGTTCTAGACAAGAAATAAAAACTGCTCTATATGCTATATGTGAGTGGAGTTAGGCAAGTGCACAAACACAAATTCTACGTACAGTCAAGTGGAGTTATCAAGTAAAAAAATTAGGAATATGGAATAGTTCGCTTTGGGTTCAATGTTCTGTACCAGCCGACGTCACGGTGATAAAAGAGGAACTCATGAATGAGCTCGTGCATTGACAGGGCGACTCACCCCGGAATAGTATAAACGTTGACCGGCCGACTTTATCAAAACAAAATGTTGTATTTATATAATGTAAGCAAGTGCTCCACCTTTAACATACTTACTGATAAAAAAAATACTTGGTCTAAGATTGAAAGTAGATCCTTTGCCTTATTTGACAGGATTTGTCAATTATTTACTGAATAAGTAGTGGGCTGTATAATTTTAATTATACTGATTATACCTACATAAGTAGGCATGTAAGTGTTCTGTTATCTGTTGTCGTGAAGTTTTATCACCACGACACACAAAACCTTATATTATCAGCTACATATACCGATTCGTGGGAGTTATGTTATTATTTCGGCAATAATTGCAAAAATTCTGTTTTATACATAACGACAAGTTGATAGCAGCAGCTTCCTGTCACTTCGATAACAGATGCTGGTGTTGTGTCGCGGCCCCGTTTTTAAAGCTTTGTCAATGGAAGTTGATTTTGACCCAATTTCAAAACGTTTGATAGTCCGCATCCACGATCTAAATTTTGCGCATGTAGCCGTATGCTGTCCGTGATTCGCGGAATCTGTGCTTCCTTACGGGATATGAGCCATACATACATTACATATTTATGTATATAATTAAAGCTGACATTATCTATTAGCGTATGACATCAAATTAGATAGCCACGAAGTTCATTGTATGTCGATGTTTATTGCGTATTTTAGCTTTTGGTATTCCGCAACGTAAAAGGAAAAGCTGTTCCAACCTGCGCTGTAAATACAGAATAAATGCGCTTCGAGAAGTGTTATGATTGTTATGACTGTCTCGTTGGTCTCGTGGTCGCATAGCGCGACTGCCGATCACAGGTCTCGGGTTCGATACCCGGGCCAGGCCGAAATCGCTTTGTGGGTTTTAGAAACTTTCACAAAGCAGCCTGGAGTTTGGAAGTTGGCGGTGTTACACACCCGTGCCTGGGAGGGCACGTAAAGCCGGGTTCCTCGAATGCTAATCAGTAGCAGTCGTAATAATTCCACGTCAAAGGCCGCCAGGCGGATTTGAGAAAAACTCTGACACTAGGGCTTATTAGGTGATTAAACCTGCAGCTCACTCGATAAGAAGAAGAATGACAAGTTCATTTCTATCTGGGTTTTCACTGATTAGATTTTTTAATATTTAATTCTCAATTCAGGTCAGACCATGTAATTATTCACAATAAAGTAGGTATAACTACATACAATAATTGGAGACCATCATTCATATTCTTATACTTATTTTTTTAAACCTGCTACCAAAAAGAATGAGTTTCTAATTTCCTTTTTTATCATATTCAGTGATTACCTACTCGAAGTCCGAACCTAATTGAAATTCTTTTTTGTTGGAAAGGGCCTACCTCACAGGATATTAATCAATATCTGGCCAGTGTTTTTCTTAATATCTATTACTTATTTAGTTGACTGACTTCGACTACATGGATGACCTTAAAGTTTTTACTGACTTCATAAGTCATCATCATTTCCTTAGCCTTTTCCCAGTAATGGTGGGGTCGGCTTTCAGTCTAACTGGATGCAGCTTTACATGGAGCGACTGCCTATCTGACCTCCACAATCCCAGTTACCTAGGCAACCCGATACTCCTTGGTAAGACTAGTTATCTAGTTATAAACTAGGTTCTGACTACTTGTAACGAGAGCTGGGATTTATTGTGCCTTCCGAAACACTGAAGAACTCGTCATGACAAGATGGTCACCCATCCACGAACTGGCAGCGACAAGCGTTGCTAAACCTTATGAAGGATCTATTCGCGCGGCTTTGACTTAGCCACAATCATAAGTACAAAATTTAAAAACATAATTTTTTAACAATCCATTTCTCTCTGGTATTGGAATTTGATATATCTCTGGTGCAATATCCAAAATTTCCAAAAAAACTTTCATAGATTGACGTGGGCCTGCTGACGAATAATTCAAAATATGAAAAATCTGCATGAATTATTGGTACGACAACAAACATTTGTACTTCACGATAAAAAACCATATTGATAATACCTAAGTAGGTACTTGCTTGATCCTGCTGCCATTCTTTTCCCACCATAAGAATGCAGTAATTAAAGGTAAACATAGTGACTTAAATTACGATTTGGAGCTACCTAATGTCACCGGAAGGACTCTGAAAAACATAAGTAACTAGGTAATTTGGTTGTTAAAGAAAAATGCCAATATTTTATCAGCAACGCTTGTTTTGAACGTAGCGAAATGCAGGTCAAACTTGATTGTTGCTATAATTAGGATAGGTACAATAAACTAGGTCGAATCTTTAAAATAAGTAGGATTTCATTTATAATCATGCGTCATTCATCCGTCAGTTTATCGGGGGTTATAACCTTAAAAATCAAAATTAGTTTAATTATTTCGTGATAAGATAATACAGTGCTTCTTTAAACATGGAATCTATATTAAATGAAATAGGATGTTATATAGCGGAAATATTTGATCTTATTACAATAATCAATTAACGAACGTTTGTTGGGTGACAACAAAATACGAATAGATACTTTTTTAAACACGAGTTAAACATATATTTAACTTCTTTGTAATTTCACCAATTGTTTTCACATAAACTGTAACATCCGTTATTTACTTATTAAGATGTAGATATGTCTGACAATGATAGAATAAAACAATAATGTAACTTTTCCTGCTTTTTTTTTAGGGATGAAAAACTATTAACTCTAACAATATTATCAATACCAACACATAGTTATCATATTAATACCAAAGATACTCAGGTATGGATGTACCCACTTTAAAAATCTGTGTTGACGAAATTTGTAAGTATTATGTTATTTCGTATCAGTAGTAATAAATTAAGTAGGCACAACCTCAACATAGTTTGGGAAAAGGCTAAGCAGATGATGGTCTATAGGTCGCTATTTGAGGTCACTTATCATGAAAGAGGTCCACCACTACATCGGAAAGAGGAGTTAGAAGCACCCTTGATATAGTATTTATAAAATGTATTTCGGTTTTCAATTGACATTCAGTATTAAGTATCTGTTTAATTGGAAGTGCGTAAGGTTGTCCTTTGTCAACAAATCCGACAAATCGGGGGCAACTCTCGAAAATTGATGGCACGAGTCATGTAAAAACTTGACATACAAAATTGACGACAGTTTGAAATAATGGCAATAGAAATACCTAGTCTGATGATAGACACGACAGAGAGTCGAGGGAACTCTTCAACGGCATACCTTTAACAACTATTTCGTGTTTCGGGGTCATTTAATCTTAGTGACGAGAACTTTACAGCAAGATTGTAGTGTCATTTATGGAAAAAAAACACAAAAATTACAGTTTATAGAATTCCTTACCAGTTTATTTAAAATCATGTTCGGGATTATTTTATTTGTATAGATGTGACTTCCAAAACACAGAAAATTGATTTTCTGGTGTATCCTTTTTATAATTTATTTAAATCATTAATTCACCAATAATCAATTAATCAAAAAAGGACATTCGAAAACACAGGCTCACTCAATAGGCACATTTAGTTAGCCCACTAGCTTCATAACCTTTTCACATAACTATTTTCATTACTACATAAATAATTATTTTGTTTTCATAAACAAACTCAGGACATAAGATTTTTAAAATAATTAAATAGCATTTTTTTAGGTCACGAGGCTATTAAATGATAAACGATGTTGTTGCCAGTTGATATAACGTACCAAATAAAAACTTATATGATAAAAGCGCAAAGGTTACCGTAACATCTGATTATTAGAGTAAGTAGTTATTTTAAATTATACATTTGTATTAAGCAATATTCAATTCACTATATAATATTTCGTACCAACACTTGGTAGGTATAGCTATAGGTATGAAAAATTACGATACCAATCTGGATGATATCTATTCATTCAAGAGTTTGTATTGCCTAAACTTTTTATAATGGTCTAAGAATAAAATCAATTGTCTATGGATGTACTCGTTACGAATTTTATATTTGGAATAGGAATTGGTTTAGATTTTGCCTCAGAGATGGTTGTTGGGGTACCTACCCAGGTTAGTAACTTATAGGTAGTGTCCGACCGAAGCTTCGGCTTCGGCTTCGGCTTCGGCCACCTTCGGCCCAAAAAATCACCTTCGGCCAAACCTTCGGCTTCGGCCAAAAATTTGGCCGAAGCCGAAGGTTTGGCCGAAGGTCCGAGCAACCGTCGAGATTGAACGAATTGTTACGAAAGAATGAGTGAGAGAGCGACGGACCAGTTGTGTTTGCAGATGCCGAGGGCATGCGCGTCAAAACAAGTTCGTACGTGTATTTAGATAATATAAACCTTCAATATTGAAGTTTTGAAATGATTTTAATATTAATTGTGTTGTAGACAATATTGAACAAAAAACAAAACCGACTTCACAAATAAAAAACACTGAAAGGGATAAAAAAATAGTACATTTTGATACAAGTGCGGTAAGTTTGTCATTACTGTCGAGGCGGGATTGACGCCCGAGCCGAAGGCGAGGGCGTCAATTAGCCGAGAACTGTAATGATAAATCCGCACGTGTGCCAAACGATGTTTTTCAATACACTTAAAAAGAGAAAATAAGTAATAAATTCGATTTCATTATGTGTAAATCAACAATAACAATGTTGTAAAACTAGCTATGGACGAATCTTTTTTTTTCCGCGTTTGTAAGTTGACAGTCTGGCTAAGGCACTACTCCAAACAGCCTAATAAAAATGAAAACAGTAAAATTGTATACTACAATTTACTACCAAATTCTCAAATTAACTATAGTTTCTCATATTACACACACATTATTTATTTTTATGAAATCAAAATATTAGAGTGTAGGTACCTATGTATTACGTATTTTCTTTAAAATAACTTTTTGCAGAAATAAGAAAAAAATATATTTGTAAGGATGTTTGAAATAAACCTGAGAACAGATAAAACACATTCGATTTGATTTTACAAAGTAAATGTTTTTCTTTTCCCGCGTTTATTTGCAACTTGACAGTCAGGCTTAGGCTATGCCTAGACGGACAATATAATTACACAATATTTTTATCGTAATATTACGCAAGTACATTGTCCGTCTAGGCACCACCTAAGTAAATCGTTCAAACTGCCTAAAATAAAAATGGTAAAATCAAATAGAAATTCCTATTTCAAATTAATTTTCAAATTAAGAATGCTTTCAATCAATTTCTGTATTCATACAATTTTAATGCGTGGATGTATAATCAGGGGTACACTTTGCTCAAATTAAAAAAAAGGCTGTGTAAACGTTTTCGCACTAGTGCGGTAAATAGCACTTTACGTGCCTGTAGACGATGTGGTAAGTGACAGTTTCGTAGCAAGTGTATTGAAAAAAATCTTTTCACATGGCTCTAGTAGTCGGTGTCTGCAGGTCTTTTGACTGTGTTTATTTTGCCAGCGACTTCTAGAGCCATGTGAAAAGATTTATTTTTTTATCCCTTTCAGTGTTTTTTATTTGTGAAGTCGGTTTTGTTTTTTTGTAAAAGAGTTTTTATTTTATGATTTTCAGTTTTCGGATCTAAAACTATAATATTGTTGTTTTAATACCCACAGTGACACTCGGTCCCGTAACAGTATCATCGATATAAAAAATCAAGTTTTGACCTATGAAATTTGAAGAGTTCTCTCGATTTCTCCAGGATCCTATCATCGGATCCTGGTCTCCTTACCATGGGACCACCTGTGAAGTGCACCCTTTCAAACAAAAAACATCTGTCTGGCCTTTTCCCAATTATTTTGGGGTCCGCTTCCAGTCTAACCGGATGCAGCTGAGAACCAGTGTTTTACATGGAGCGACTGCCTGTCTCTGCCGGCGACCTTTTCACTTAGACTCCAGTTACCGGGCAAACCTTTGTGGTAAGGGACTGGTTTTGTTCTGGCTTGCTTGCTACCCGAACGAACTGCCAAGATGCTCAAAGTGGCTGAGCCGGGTACCCACCATGTTTATCGTGCCTTCCCGAAACTAGAAGTATCCAGATGGTCACCCATCCACGGACCGACCGCGCCAAGCATTGCTTAACTTTATGACCGGTCGATCCGCGCGGCTTTGACTTAGCCACGAGCTCTTCAAACAAAAAAAGAATCTTGAATAACGGTCCAGCCATTTTCGAGTAATCGGTGAACATACATAAAAAAAGAAAAAAAAGATACGGTCGAATTGAGAACCTCCTCCTTTTTGGGAAGTCGGTTAAAAATTAATAACTGAGAGATTATAAATTATAAACCTTCGGCTTCGGCTTCGGCTTCGGCCGAAGGTTGTGGCGATTGCCGATTAATCGGCTTCGGCTTCGGCTTCGGCCAAAAATAGACCTTCGGTCGGACACTACTTATAGGGTAACTTTTATCAGGACGTGCGGGTAAGACCACGGGAAGCAATTCAAGAAAACATCGAATAGGTTAATTATTTGTTGTGGTTTATCACTCAATGATCGACCTTTGGTCGATATTTTTTTTAAGCCCGTCTAGATCGGTCTATCGTCCCCGAAACTCCTTAAAAATCTTTGAAGTATGTGGCTACGGTGCCAGGCTAAGTAATAGCCGGACGGACAAGGCCAACGGTGTGTTATGTGACTTCCTCCGTGTATGAGAAATCTCCTCAAAATGTAGACCCCGGCAGTAATTCATCAACTAGTCTTAACATTGTATTGTATTGCCCAAACGATTGAGGAGCTCAGGTATGCTGTGGCTCTATGAACACTGCTGGTACTGTTACAGCTTCATCCTGTTAGATTGGAAGCCGACAGTTCAGAAAAGGCTAGGCACAGGCAGATGAAACATATCGAAATTCAAAATAGGATAATTCAAAAATGGTAAGGTTGGTATGGGCAAAATAATTGAGCAGCTATCATGTGTAAAAAGTAAGCAATCATTTCTTTATTCAGTGCAGCAGTCTTCAAAATTTCTTGTGTGACTTGAAGCTATCAAGACAAAAATCGCCTGCCTCGTTTAGTTTCACGTTAATTTTGATAAGTTATGAACTTATGATAGAAAATGCGTGATTGATGTTTTTTCCTGCCCGACTGCACTTACTGTTACCAATCTGTTGATAACATTATATCTCAATGTAAACAAAATACAATAAGAATGAATTACCAATTAAAAATAATTTATCAATCGTTAAATATCTTAACTGACCTCTTAGAATAACTACTGAAGCAAAGATAATAAAAAAAGATTATTTCATCATTTCTGGTCCACCGCGATTTAAAGTATGATCATTGGGTCTCTTCCTGCAAGCTATTCTGTCTGAGCTGATATTTTATTTAATTTTCAGCTCAAACTTCGTTTATTGTAGGTATTTAACTTATCTATATCTTGTGCTGTTGATATTGTACACTAAGATAAATTGATAAACATGATTAAATAATATAATCTGTGAAAATCTGTATCGTGTTTTTTTTAATCCCCAAAATATGCAATGAAGCTACGTAGGTCACAGAAGCACAAACTTAAATTTGTGTTATCCAACAATGACAGTACTTAATTATTATTTAAAGTTTATAATTAGGCATCAAATGATGACATCAATGTTTTAAATATACGATAGCCTCTGTATGGCAGAGGGCTTTATCACTCAAGTTTAATTTAACAAACCGTTATTTTTTGTTCGGAAGAGGATAATCGACTTTGAGGTCAAATGGTGGCTCTGTTTTTATTAACTGTGGTTATTCTGTATTGCGCATTCTGCAATTGATAATCGTTTCTACATAAAGAGAAGACACTACTTCCTCCTGAAATTATATTCCTAAACTCTAATGAATTGTGTTTATTATCAATGGATACTTGGTAAGACTACCTGTACCTACCTTAACCGTATTTTATTATTATCAGTTCAATCAGAAATTTCAATTGCCATGCCAAGAAGGCTTTAATATATGAAAACCGTAATCGCTTCGCACCCAACATCCTTAACAGGTGGAAGGAGTGTTGTGCCATTTAAGCTTGGTGCGGCTACCACTCTACTGATATATAACATCTATTGTGTGATTCCTACAAATGGCCCTATACCTACGATATTAATTGACAAATCAAGACTCAGTGTCATCTGCTATCTTTCCTGACTATGTTGAGTACTGCTTCTAGTGTAATCGCGTGTAGCCAAGAATAGATTTCCAAAACTCTATGTTGGTCCACCCCCATACCTCTGTCACCTGCTGATACCTAAAAATGTTTTCTGCGCAGTGACTTGCGCAATGTACAGTGACGACGAAAACATTTGCGACAATTATACCGAAGACCATGCTACCGCTTGTTTATTCTGTACTAACGACTGCTAAAGATATTCTAATGACAACGGCAGGACAAAAAAATTAACGCGTTTTCTGAAATACGGGGGAAATTGCTATGACATAGATGATCACCCATTCAAAGGACGACCGCGCCATGCGTTGCTATCCTTATGATCGGTAAATCTGTACCGGGTGCTAGGTTTGCCAAAAGCTCCTCTAAAAAATCGAAAATCTAAAACGCAATTGTATTGATTTCACATCAGGTGAATGGCTTGTTGCTAGTACGTCATTAGTATACCTATCAAACTACCCGTATTGCAAGATATCAAATTGCTACGATTGTTGGAAAAGCGAAGCTATGAAACATTACACTGTAAAAATGTCAATGCGACTTAAGTCATCAAAGTCATATAAAGAAACTATTCCTAATATGTAATGAGTCGTGTTACTTCTACTAGAAAAGTAAAAAGGCTTTTATTCGCATTTTTTTTATTCTCAGTATTCCTAAAGTTTTTTTTGACATGATGAAAATAACTTTTGGGTAGGTAAATGGCCAACCAATCCTTCAAAAACCAAATACTAGTGACTCTTTAGATATGGATTTCAAACTGTAAAGTACACAGGTACAGTACCTGTAGTGCGTATGTGCGCATGTTCTCGAATAACCTTAAAACTTTTAACATGGCTCTTAGTCTAGGTGTCTACAGATCTGCTGACTGTGTTTATTTTGCCACCGACTTCTAGAGTCATGTCAAAAGTTTTATTTTGCCCTTTCAGTGTTTTGTGAAGTCGGTTACTATTTTTTAAGTTTTTCAGTATTTGGGTCCAGAACTACCTATAACATATATGATACATGAACTGGCAGTCGTAACTCGTAATGGTGGAAAGTCTTTTCTCAATATCAATACAGAGTCGGTTGAAAAGAAGACCCTCCATTTTTCAGAGTCGGTTAAGATACTAACCTAGCACGCAAGATCATCGCGCACTAACATACATACAGGTCAAACTGAGAACCTCTTTTTTTTAACTCTTAAGAACAGTGTTACGTTTAATAAGAAATACTTACTATTTAGGTCCCATTAACCGATAACATGAACGACAGTTTTCTTTAAACAACTGTTTATGAATTTATGTTATGAATTTTCACGTTCAATTTTCAAAGTCAACAGAAGAAAAACGGACGTTTATGTTTTTGGTGTACTTGAGTTTTAAGTCAGGAGAGCCTACTTATTGTATAATGTTGCTAAATAAGCACATAAGACAATAAGCTGAGCTATCTTGACTTGAATCGGCTATCAATAAGTAAAAATATTTGGAATGCTATCAAGATAGCAGTCACAATCGTGGTCATGGTCTTTAGCCCAACGTTAGATACAGGCGACTGGATTTAGTGATCAAGAGTGATCATCCTCACTTTTTTAATGTTACAAATGGGAAAGTAAGAAAGGTACATTTTCTGATAAACATCTGTTTGTTTTTCCGTTTTTCACGGCAATTGACGTGATTTTTTAAGTGGAGATAGTTGAAGGGATGGAGAATGACATATGCTGCTTTTTGTCTCTTTCTACCAACCTACATGGAAAGTAAGGAGGTAAAAATTTAAAAATGGTAATGAAAATTTAAAATTCGCTCACTATACTTACAGTAACTCATGTAAAGGTACTTCTACATATAGTAATAAAATAAAGAGGAAACTCTTTTTGGACCCTAAAGATTGATTTGAAAATTATTTCACTGTTGGGAAGCTAGACTATTTCGCGTAAACAAGGCTATATTTTGTCCGGGTTTGGGAAATAGTTCCCCCGGGACGCGGGTGATTTTTTTATGCTCCACGGGATGCAAGTGTAAGCGCTGGCAAGAGCTACTACAATATAATTGTAGCGTTGATTATAATTTGATTGTTCATATCACTTTTGTTATTGTTATGCCTATGCAAGTTCTCCCGGTCGTCCTCCTGGACGACCGGGAGAACGTCTGACTCCTGTCAGGAGACTACCAGTACTATCGTGTTTGCCTATCAATTGTTATCATGTCCAGCTGATATTTGTTTAGTCACCAATTTTACCTTTTTAGTACAATTACTTACTTTGAACTGTGTCGTTTGTAACAAAATTGTTTAAAAAACATATAAACCGACTCCAAAAAAAAATACCGAAATGCAAAAATGGCAGCCATTTCAGATGTATTTTGTTTATCTTTGGTTTTCAATGATTTTATCAGTTTTCTTTTGTGCATATAGGTTTTATATATGTACCTACACATATGTAATCAGTCATCATCAGGAGTCCTAAATTTTGTCATGACAGTAAAACCCATCTTAAAGTAATGCTTTCATCGCCACAAATAAGCCTATTACGGGAAGTTGCTACTGAACAACAATGTTTTAGAACTATATATAAATTGGTCGGCTACACCTGGATAAAGAAGCTTAACCTAAAAATATTTATTTAAATAAGTTAGTAAACCTAACATAAAACTATAACTTAAAGCTTTTTTCTCCGCAGTTGAAGCTTTGCTATGCTACTTATTCATATAAGAGTGACGTGCCGTGCCCAACGAACACAGTAGCAAACAGTAGCCTCTACAAACTTTATAAACACGAGGTACAACGACCTATGTTTAACAGTGAAGTAGGATTCATTTTATTTGACGTGCCTTCATCAGAACTGAACATCTATCATTTTGAAAACAAAATTAAACTTGAACTTGGTGGGGCTACCCACTTAATTGAAGCATTCCCTGCAAGCTTATTTAAGTTAACGTTATGTTAAACCCTTCTATTACATAATTAGTATCTTTATCATCAACCTTCAATATTGGCTTTCTTTTGTGATGTTTAGAATAAATTAGTAAAGTTTCCAAAAGTTCACTTTCAGCAACTCTCTTGCTAGGTGATGAATCCTTAAACCTTATCCATAAGCAGGTACACGTTTTAACTGACAAATATTAAATAAAACAACGTGGATTACCAAATGTCTTTTCATATAATTATGAGCGAAATACTGAAAATTTGTAGTAAATCATGGATTGTTAAAGTAGATTTAGTTTAGATATTTGGTGGTCAGTATTTAATATTATGTTGTTTAAGTTGGTATCTTTGGAGCGACCTAACGCGTTGATGTCTTTTTTGGCAATCTTATAATGTTGCAAACACGTAGGTAATGGGTAAGCAATACCTGTAAGATTATTTAAGTAGTGAAAGCTATTGTACTTACCGCTGTAGATGGAGAAGGATTCCATGACAACAGAAGAAGTGTGGCGGGCACGAGATGGAGCGCGAAGAATCGCGCACGCGCCGGGCCCGACATGGCTGCGCCGCCACTACTGGATGCGCGCCCTCGCTGCCAGCCCGGGGCCGCAGGCGCCGCGCCCGGCACCCGCGCCTCCGCGGGGCGGGGGTGCCCACACTGCTGGCCGAACACTCTTCTATCCTTTAGTATCCCGGCACAAACGGCGCGCGCGCACGGGATTCTGGCGCAGCGCGCTCCGGGCTATGGCAGTGTACGTGCTATGGTAAGAGTTGCTAATCACATTAAGTACTCCGAATTTCTTGAAAGTTCAAATTACATTTTGTAACATCAGCTAACTTATTTTATGAAATCGATATTCTTTTATTAGTACCTACTATCTGAAAACATTAGTACCGATTAATGATTTTTAATACTTTTCTGAACAATATTTTATTTTATTAATTAGGTTGGTCGCTGCGATAGCACCGCTACTAGGTGTGAATGCACAAGTAAGTACTTATCATTTTAATTTCGCCAAATAATTAAAGTACAAGACAAATCGTGAGTGGAATTTGGGAATGTTGCGAGCGATGACAATGGTGAAGTTGCAAAGGCGCGCGGCGGCGGCGGCGGCGGCGGCGGGCGAGTTGACCCGCCTGTCCGCTTTGACTCCTCCTTTTGCAATTTCACCAAAATGCTAACGCTATCCTTGTATGCGACGACTACGAAAAGTTACATTTTATCAGTATAACAACTGAAACTAATAATATATAAAATAATTATGTAACATCGATACGTTTTCCATTTCTTCTTTAATTTTAATTGAAAGTGGTTTAATCAAATATATATAACATACTTAGTAATATGGAGGACCGACAAAGTTTATCATCGTTCGGATGCAGTTCGTCGGTATTGCGCAAACCTACTGTTTCCTATATATAGTTATAATTATGACACACTGTTTAAGTACCGTAAACAACTTTGTAAATCGTTAAACTTAATTTAAAAATCAGAATATAAATATATATTTTTTTAAATACATTACATCTAAAAATATAATTGTTAATAGATAGCCTAAACCTATTTTTTTTACATCAAATATAAATATCGATATATAATCAAGTGACAGTGTTATTTAGTTTTAATTTAGGAGACTTTCATAATCCCTATGTAAAAAAATTATTTCGTTAAAAAATATATATTTAATCATCGTGAGCTAATTAGTATCAGTAGTTACTTATACTTAACTAAATTAATATTGTCAACAAAGTACGTGATTAAATTGAGAAAACTTTTTGGGAAGTCGGTAAAAAAATAATAAAGCAAAATATAGATAATTGCCTAATTAAATTTCTAGTTAGACTTGAATTGCTAGTTTTAACAGGAGCAGCACCAGTAGGCGAATTTCATATAAGTGCCAGATACTTACGGTCGCGCAACGAATTATGACAACAAGTATCAATTTACCGCTGAAAAGCTGACACGACGATAGATCGTGTGTCGGGCTTAGGTCAAAGTGCGTAAGATATTTAAACGATATATTCGATAGTAAGATATATTTTTTTAAATTAACATTTGAGTTTAATAATTTTCGCAGCCAATAACACCTTTTATTCTCACTCTCCTATAGCGTGTCTGCTGGAAGAAATTTCTTGAAATAAAAGCAGCACCATTAAAATAGATTACCTACCTTAATCTATTTTTCTACTACTTCTTGGCTTAAGAAATACATCATCTGTGAAAATTTCAGCTCTCTAGCTATCATTGTTCACGGGATACAGCCTGGTGACATGCGGACGGACAGAGGGATAGCAAAGTCTTAGTAATAGGGTCCCGTTTTACCGTATGCCTGGGAAGGCATATTTTTTTGGAGCGTTTATTTCCCATGATTATAATATTATTAAAAAAAATATTTCAGTATACCCTATACATACATTTTCAGAATATAGTATACATTTCAAATACCTATCCAACATTATACCACACGCTAGGGTCAGAAAAAAAATTCACTCCCCACTTTACGTGGAGGGGGGGTACCTCTAATAAAACATATTTTCCACTTATTTTATTGATTGATGTACCTACATACTGCTACCAAATTTCAGCTTCCTTGTGCTTACGGTCACTGAAATTATCCGCGATGGTGATTATAGTTTTTGGTGGACCCTAAAAACTAATACTTATGCAAATAAATATTACATACATAAATAAACATGTTTTCTATTAGCTTACAAATATAACATTGCACTGTCAGAAATAAAACATTATTCTCACTTGCCGTGTCAATAAAATGCAAAGACTATGACTAACTTTAATTTAAAATGCCAACAGGTGGTATGAAAATGGTGATTAAATTTTTGCTTTATATATCATTAAAGCCGTGTAGAGAGCGGCTTTTGTAAGGAAATTGCAATCAATATAAGAAATTTTATTTACTTTTTCGATAATAATGGCGTCCTAGCCGATTATCGGCCACGGCGGCTATTCTCATATAAGGAGATCAGCCAGCTGCGCAGGACATATTATAGTGCACAAGCATTTGCGCAGACACAGGTGCACTCCCTATTCCCTCACTCTCATAACCCGATGGGACGGCAATCCGACACGACCGGTGAGAGATCAGGCGCAGGACCGACATTAACGTGCTCTCCGATGCACGGGTGTATCAATCACCAACTTCCAACTCCGGGCTGCTTTGTGAAAGTTTCTAAAACCCACAAAGCGATTTCGGCCCGTCCCGGGAATCGAACCCGAGACCTCGTGATCAGCAGCCGCCTATGCGACAACTAGACCAACGAGGCAGTTTTCGATATACAATACATGGAATAACAAAGCAGACATCGAACTACTTATCTAGGTATCTATTAAAAACCAAGCCCTTGTATGCAAGTTTTTTTCCCTTTCCTTCATTTTTAACCGACTTCAAAAAAAAGGAGGAGGTTCTCAAGTCGACCGTTTTTTTTTTATTTTTTTTTTAATGTTTTTTTTTATTTTTTTTTGTCTTTGTTACTCGATTTCTCGAAGACGCCTGGACCGATTTGGAAAATTCTTTCTTTATATGAAAGAGTATACTCGCAGTTGGGTCCTATTGTCACCAGGTCAGGATCTGATGATGGGATCCTGGAGAAATCGAGAGAACTCTTCAAATTTCATACGCTTTTCTATGTCGATGATACTATTACAGGACCGACTGTTACTGTGGGTGGGTATGGGTCATGGGTATTAAAGATATTATAGTTTTAGACCCGAAAACTGAAAAGCATAAAATAAAAAACTTTTTACAAAAAAACAAAACCGACTTCACAAAAATACACTGAAAGGGATAAAATAAAACTTTTCACATGGCTCTAGAAGTCGGTGGCAAAATAAACACAGTCAACAGACCTGCAGACACCGACTTCTAGAGCCATGTGAAAAGTTTTATTTTAT
>NWSH02000505.1:8198114-8231671 GCA_002382865.2 Heliothis virescens
CACCGACTTCTAGAGCCATGTGAAAAGTTTTATTTTATCCCTTTCAGTGTATTTTTGTGAAGTCGGTTTTGTTTTTTTGTAAAAAGTTTTTTATTGTGAAGTCGGTTTTGTTTTTTTGTAAAAAGTTTTTTATACATTTATGTTTAGACGAAAACACTAAGTAACTATTTTTCATAATATTAGTTTATGCTACATTATTTTGTGCTGAGATTCCAAGATTGGACTATCTTAAGGTTTGCGGATAAAAATAATGGTACCGAGATTTTTTTTTATCAACAGGTTTTTTTGATCTTTGATCTTTTATCATTTTTGGTAGATAGGTTTTAAATTCGAGGAGCCATACTCGATTGTTTTCCATTGAAGTCGCGATGTTTCCAGTTTAGGGTTCCGTACCCAAAGGACAAAACGAGACCCTATTACTAAGCCTTCGTTGTCTGTCTGTCTCCACGCTGTTTATCGTATTAACCGTGATAGCTAGAAAGCTGAAATTTTCACAAATGATGTATTTCCGTTTCCGCTATAACAACAAATACTAAAAATTAAAAAAAATATATTAAGGGGGTCCCCATACGTCCTCATATACCATTTAACGACTGAATTTAAGACCAACTCTGGCATACATATTGATTGCTTTTGAACCGAGTGTGGAAATGAATTCCCTCATAGCGCAGTTGAAACCGCGGTGGGAAACCAGTATGTACTCTAATAAATCTAAATCTACACGATGTTCGGCAGGTACCATGTAGATATGGAATGTTATTAACATAGTTTTTTTTTTGCAGGAATATGACCCAGGGTTCATAGAATGGAATAATAATCTGCCAAGTCAATGGCAGACCGACGACAGGCAAGAAGAAAGTCAATACCCGCCCCAGCAGCCCACACACGGCCTGTATAACAGGCAAGATATCCCACCGCTTCCGCCACCAAGCAGAGGCCTTAACTTCGCTGTGTACGACCCTGTAACCAGACAACGGGTAGCGCCCATTGACCGTAATTGTACGGCCCCCGGTTGCTGTGTCCCAAAATGTTTTGCCGAAAAGGGCAATAGGGTAAATAGCTGCATATACATATTAGGTACCTGCTTTTATATTTTCATGTCCTTCATTTATTTCAATAACCGTCTATTTACAGGGCTTCCCAGGCATGCCCGGCCCTCCGGGTAGTCCCGGTTATGCTGGTCATGAAGGTCCAGAGGGCCCTCAAGGTACAAAAGGACAAAAGGGACAAATGGGTAATCCAGGACCAAGAGGACCAAAAGGAGACAGAGGAAAACCTGGTGATCGAGGCTTTATTGGTAGGATTGGTCCTGCTGGTCCTCAAGGTGAACCAGGTCTACCTGGTATACCCGGGAGAGATGGTTGTAACGGAACTGACGTAAGTATAACTTTGAAAATCTTGAAAACATACCGTTTGTAACTATACCAGTATAATCACACGCGGGATAAGCTACAATACGCATACAATTACAACACAAAAACACATTTACAAAACAAAAACAACCAATTTGCTTTTGGTTGTTACAAATACAAAATTGTAACAACAAAAATATTTTATTTTAACCATTTTGTTTCATCGTCATTGATTGATACAATTGTTTGCGTATAAATTATTTTATGCCGCGAGCAATGTGTATACATGTATATAATAGTCACAGATGTGCTACTGATTGTCACAGTACATTTTGGGTGACATTATATATTTTTTTCGGTTAAAATATTCTCTTCAGTAATAAAAAATGTGTTCTAGTTACAATTTGTTTTTGCCGATTAAATTTACTATCACTTAATTTGGGTAATATATATCTTATTATTCTTCAGGGAGAACCTGGTCAGCAAGGTCCACCGGGAATGCAAGGTCCTCGTGGTTTTCCTGGACCGAAAGGAGACAAGGGAGATAAGGGACAGGCTGCACATACTGGAAGAAATCAAAAAGGTCAAAAAGGTGAACCTGGTGCAGATGGAATGCAAGGAAGACCAGGGCCTGTTGGACCAATGGGCCCTTCTGGTTTACCAGGACCTAAGGGCAGCAGTGGTCCTATGGTAAGAAATGGCTGCCGTTTACAAATTTAATTGTAGTCATTTAATTTCTGTATTCGCTTTCCAAGTCAGTTTCAAATTTTACCCTATTTACATAACCACCTTAACTAACCTCCTCCATTGTTATTTTTTAAATCACTCATCATCAATTATAAAATGATTTTTTTTAAATCACTGTTTTTTTTTAACACGCAGGGTCCGCCTGGACCAAAAGGTGACAAGGGAGTAAAAGGTTCCAAAGGTGCAGCCATTCATGGAGACAAAGGTGAACGTGGTGATCCCGGTGACAAGGGTTCTAATTGTCCCCCCGTCACTCTGCCTAGTGGTGTAGGTGAAAATGAAGCTATAAAGGGAATACAAGGAGATATGGGGCACAAAGGTGATAAAGGAGAACCTGGACCAATGGGGGATAAAGGTGACACGGGAGTAATGGGTGAACCAGGACGCCCAGGACAAATGGGTATCAAAGGAGAAAAAGGAATAATTGGCAACCCTGGTGAAAGAGTACGTTCATTTAAATAATTTTACTAATTAAATATGTAATACGATTATATGTAGTTAGGATCTCTGCTATTAAACTTTGTAAAACTTTATTTATATGTATGATGAGTAAAGTGTTCATAACAAAATTGTTCTGTACTATAATCTACTAAGTACATTCAAAATATTGGTATAGGAAACCTATAGCATTTTTCAAGGCAATTTTCGAAGATATTATCTAAATGTTTATAGGGTGTACCACTTCCAGACATTCGTTTAGCCGCAGAACGAGTAAGTTATTCTAATTTAATTGTATATTTTTAGGGACGAGATGGACCGTATGGTAATCCTGGACCAGCTGGCTTAAAAGGTGATAGAGGAAATGATGGACTACCTGGATTGAATGGAAGACCCGGAATTAAAGGTGAACCCGGAAAGGATGGAATACCAGGGCCTAGAGGATTAAAGGGAGTTCCTGGTCCAGCGGGTGGCCGCACTGGCTCACGTGGACCACCAGGACCGCCAGGTCAAAGAGGTTACCAGGGAAGACCTGGACCTAAGGGTACTGACGGCTTGCCTGGAGAAAAGGGTGATATGGGACCAATGGGACCGCCTGGAGGTCAGGGTGAACCTGGTGCTCCTGGTGTTGAAGGCAAAGCTGGTTTCAAAGGTGAAAAAGGTGAACCAGGACGTCACGGAACACAAGGAGAACCCGGACCCCGTGGTTTTGAAGGACCGCAGGGTCCCCCAGGACCCAGAGGCCCTAAGGGTGAAGATGGTCTATCAATACCCGTAAGTTTTTGGTTTTTAACTTTATATAGTCACGAGGGGATATAAAAAACGCGTACTTTTAACTTTATTGATGCGGTTAAAAGCACAGGAAACAGCTAGTTATCAATAAACGTGCAAACAGCATTTTTCTTGCTATAAAAACATTCATACTTAAAAGAAAAACCTTTTTTGTTATTGGCGAGGAGCAAAGTTGACAGACATTAATAAAAATTTACATTCTAGGGTCAAAAAGGTGAAAGCGGACGTGATGGACTTCCTGGTTTAAAGGGTCAAAAAGGTGAAAAAGGTTATCATGGTCTGCGAGGCCTACCTGGAAACTCTAGTTTAGGAACCGCTGGTAGTCCAGGAGAGATAGGAATTCCAGGAGAGAAAGGTGATAGGGGCAGACCAGGTAGAGATGGAACTCCCGGTTACCCAGGGGCAAAGGGAGACATTGGTGGACGTTGCAATGACTGTAGACCCGGAGGTCCAGGACAGAAAGGAGATCGTGGTAAAGACGGTTATCCCGGACCACCTGGAGATATGGGAAGACCAGGACCTCATGGATTAACCGGCGAGAGAGGAGAAGACGGTCTTGATGGTAGTCCTGGAGCAGCGGGAGCCCCGGTTAGTATTTGATGGATTTTATTTTTCACTCCTTGTGAAGAATCTTTTTTATTATGAAGGCAAAAGTGTGTACGGATGAAACTGTTTCCCGCAAAAAAAAATACTTTTCTTCTTGTGCGGAAAATGCAGATAGTAAAGTCGAGACTGTTTCTCGCTTTTACTATCTAGATATTCCGATTTTAAAAATTATTTCAGTGTTAGAAAGCCAGTTCATATATATTCCATTCTTTTCTTTTTATACCACTCCGCGTGCCCGAGTGGTTCCCACCGGACGCGGGTGCAACCACTGGCGGAAGCTCGTTGTAAATATTAGTATTAGTTTTGAAGAGTTACATTTGTTATGTAGGTATCTAGGTACCTAATATAAATTGTGTTTGTGTACTATAGGGCAATAATTTAATACTGGATTTTACCACACAATTTTTACTGATAATAATTAAAGCAATTCGTGCAAAATTATTCCCCAACCATTCCAAAATACTAAAATTGCACAACGTTAACATTCTTTTTTTGCTAATATAGATTTCTTTTGTATGGGGATTTCGCTCTTTGTGGTTTTTATCAATATTGTATAACCGTTGAATCCTTTTTGAGTAGAGGACAGAGCGAAACTGCCTATATTCAAGCAACGAAATGGGGACTACAACAAGTCAAACTCTGTCATTTTGGTTAAAGTCAAAGTCAAAATAATTTATTGAAAGTAGGCTAATTGCATTAGCTTTTTCATTAGCTTTTTCAAGTCAAATTTTACAAGGGACAGCACCCCCAGAAGCGCCCCCCGTTCACCACTTCCTGGTGTTATGGTTGGAAAGACGAAGTGGTGATGAACAAACTTTCCAACAACTACTTTTATCGATTCATGTGACTATTTTCGGATTTTTCACGTTCCAGAATGTAAATTGAGTTAATTTTTCCCATATTTTTCCCCTAATGCAACTAATTGCAGTTTAGCTCAGAAATTTTTATCTCCTTTTATTTATTAATGCTTCTTTAATATTGTTATTTTTATTTCTATGTTATATAAACAGGGTGAACGTGGTGACGAAGGCCCAATGGGACCACCTGGAGATCGAGGATTAGATGCAAAAATTACTCCATCGAGCCTTATTAAGGGACAACCCGGAGAAAAGGGTCAACAAGGACCTAAAGGTGCTACTGGTCCCAAAGGTGAAAAGGGTAGCTTGGGATTAAAAGGAAACCCAGGTCAAATTGGTATGCCGGGACAGAAAGGAGATCATGGTTTAATGGGACCCCCTGGAAACGATGGTATTCCCGGTTTAGATGGTAATCCAGGACTACCCGGAAAAGACGGTCTTTCTATCAAAGGCGAAAAAGGTGCACGAGGTAGTTCAGGGCTAAGAGGAGATAAAGGGTTCCCTGGTAGACCTGGAGTAAAAGGACAAGCCGGCCAATGCCCAGCAAATTTACAAGAATTAACAAGAGGAGATCCAGGCGCACCAGGAGCACCTGGACCGCAAGGAATGCCAGGTAAAACTTTGTTTCCAAAATATTATTTGATAAATATTCCATCTCATTTTTGAGCTCTTTTTTTATCACGAAATAAACGAGTGTGAATGAAATATATTGTACTATGTATGAATAAAAACTTTTTACAAAAAAATAAAACGGACTCCTAAAAACACTAAAAAGCAGAAAAAAATTATATTAGATGCATTTGTTTAGAAGTCGGCCTCTAGTGGATGCAGCTATGTTTATTTCACCAAAGACTTTTAGACCGATACGCACCTGAAAGTATTTTTGAAGTGAAAACTTCCTAGCCACGCTGTGATGTGTGCGCACTTTTGTGATGTGAAAAATATGATAAACTCACCATAAACAGACCGACAGATTTGAAACCCGAAAGTCCGCAAGACGTTCGAAGGACTACCTTCCGTCGTATCTGCGTGTTTTCAGAGATAAACTTTTCATAACGTTAAACTGAAATTAAAGTTCTGAAGTGGTCATTATTTAAGTAATATTTGTCATGTGGGTAAAATAGTGCAATATTATGGTTAATGTTGTATTTACCATATAATGATACTCGTACTTTTATACTGTTAATTAATTGAAGCAATTCGTGCAATATTATTCCCTAAATATTCCAAAATATTCCTTCAAAATAATCCCGTTTACAGGTTCTAGATAAAGTTCTGAATAGCTATCTGACAGATAGTGCCATAGAAATGTTTTGTAATTTTGATTACTTTTCTATGATATGAGTCAGATAGCTTTCTAGAACTCTATCTGAAAGTTCTCCTCAATACAAATAATACAAGCCCAAATACGAGGTTACTGATAGGTACATAGGTACCGTTGCGGAGTTCCGTCGACTTTCTCTCGTCTCCACCATAAGTAATACCATTTTCAACCAAAAAGAATTGCTGAAATCGTTGGTAAACGACGAAAATATGCTGGACCAAACATAAACAAAAAAATCTTCCTAATTTAGATCCTCCTCCTTTTTGGGAAGTCGGTTAGAAATAGAAACTTTTAGTTCCACCTGTGATAGACATTGTTTACAAAATGTCTAACATAATCGAATACCATCATGTTTTTTGCTGGTAGGTACTGAATTTAAACCGTTTAATTTTTTTTTAGGTGAACCAGGGCAAAAAGGAGACCGAGGTTATTCGGGCCGTCCAGGAGCTAAGGGAGATATGGGCTTACCAGGAAGACAAGGTCCGGTTGGTCCTCGAGGAATTCCTGGAGAAAGAGGAGACACGGGTGAAGTGGGTTCAATTGGATTCCCAGGTACTCCTGGAGAAATAGGGCCTCGAGGTTTTCCAGGTACACCAGGTCCAAAAGGTGATAAAGGTGAACTTGGTTTATCCATGGCTGGTCCACCGGGACCTCCTGGCTTACCTGGACTCAAGGGTGATCAAGGAAAAACTGGGCCTTCTGGAGCACCGGGCTTAGATGGTTTACCTGGACCGGAAGGATTACCTGGGGAAAAGGGAGATCAGGGTGTTCCTGGACGACCAGGATTTACAGGAGCTGCTGGTCAAAAAGGTGAACCTGGTCCTATTGGGCCACCAGGAACACCAGGAAGAAATGGCCTTCCCGGAAGAGATGGACCCAAAGGTCAACAAGGTTATCCAGGACCGGCAGGAAAACCAGGTGTTATTGGGTTGCCGGGTAATAAGGGAGAACCGGGTATACAAGGTATGCCTGGACAGAAGGGATTCCCAGGAACTAGAGGCCGACCTGGCCGAAACGGCCCTCAAGGTATTCCAGGTGCTCCTGGAGAAAAAGGAGACAAGGGAGAACGTGGTTTCCCTGGACTTTCTGGTGAACCTGGTTTGGATGGTCTTATGGGCCCTGCTGGTCAAGATGGAGCTAAAGGCGATCAAGGTCACCCTGGAGCACCTGGAATCCCCGGAAAGATGGGTCTACCAGGTGAAAAGGGAGATAGAGGTTCTACCGGTTTAACTGGTTTGAAAGGAGAGCCCGGATTTGCTTCAGATAAAGGTGATAAGGGTGAACCAGGTCTTCCAGGTGCTCCTGGGCAAGATGGTAGGCCAGGAATACCCGGAGATAAAGGTGACAGAGGTGATACAGGTAAACCTGGCTATGGTTTACCAGGGATACGTGGAGAAAAAGGTGATGCTGGTTCTCCTGGAATAAGTGGAATGCCGGGAGAGGTGGGACCAAAAGGAGACCAAGGTTATCCAGGAATTAAAGGAGATAAAGGTTTTATAGGCGTGCCAGGTGAAGCCGGAAAACCGGGTATGCCAGGAATTAATGGCCTTCCAGGACAAAAGGGGGATACTGGTTTAGCAGGACCTGCAGGCGAAAAAGGCGAACGGGGTGACATGGGTTTACCAGGAAGAGATGGCTCTGATGGTTTACCAGGTCCTAGAGGTTTAACTGGTCCGGAAGGCCCCGAAGGAGCACCTGGATTCCAAGGTGAAAAAGGAGATCGAGGTCTACCAGGGGTATCAATTAATCAAAAAGGGGAAAAAGGAGACATTGGTTTACAAGGTATTCCTGGCATGAAAGGAGAAAAGGGAGACAGAGGCCCTGATGGGGCCATGGGATTCCAAGGCGACAAAGGAGACACCGGTTTCATGGGAATAAAGGGAGAAATGGGACTGATTGGTCTTCAAGGAGAAAAAGGTATTCAAACATAATTATTCAATACTTGTATTATTCATTAAAAAAAACTGATTTTATAGATTAGGAGAATGGTGACCCAATGGCACGCGTGCCCATATTGGTACGCAGCAAAATAATTAGAGCGCTTTAGTCTATACTAATAGTTTCATGTGTTTCGTTTGTTTGTTTGAACTCGCTAATCTCAGGAACTACTGCTGCGATTCGAAAAATTCTTTTAAATCCATGCTTAAATATTGGACTCGATCAAGTGCCTTCTTATATTTTCGCCATGTCTTTTTGTCCGTCCGTGCGTCCGTTGGTGCTAACGGTCTCAGTGACCGTTAGCACTAGAAAGCTGAAATTTTGTACTTACCTATATGTATATTAAACATACACAACACAAACAAATACAAAGTGAAAAATTTAAGTAGAAAAAAAGCGGTCAAGTGCGAGTTGGACTCGCACACGAAGGGTTCCGTACGAAAATCTATGAAAAATGAACGTATCAATTACCTACAACTAGCCAAATTACAATAATTTTTTGGGAAGCAAAAATAACTTTGTTTTTCATACAAATATGAATAACAAAGTTATAATTTGCGGTTTCACACGTTTATTGAATGGGGGGTCCTCATAATTATTTTTTTTAATTTTTAAAGACGCGTGATGATGCGTCCACCCCACTCTAACTTTTGAACCATAACTTCAGAAAATATGAAAAAAATCACAATAGCAGGTCAGACACAAATTTTCTAGAAATTGTTTTGAACGTAATACAGTTAGCAGTTTTTAAAATATAGAACAATTTCGGTAACCGCAAATGATAACTTTGTTGTTCGTATAATATATTTGTATGAAAAAGAAAGTTATTTTATTTTGCTGAAAAATATTAGGATTTCCTACTTGTAAGTAATAGATACGTTTCTTTTTTCATATATATTGGTACCTTCGTGCGCGATTCCAACTCATACTTGGCCGGTTTTATTTTTTTACCGCCACAGAATTTTAACATAATTTATTGCAACTATTTAAGGTGAACGCGGCCCCGCTGGACCAGCAGGAATTCCAGGCTTAACAATAGTTGGCGAAAAGGGGTTGCCGGGAATTCCTGGAAAGCACGGCCGTCCAGGACCGCCAGGTTTAATAGGAGAAAAGGGAGATCAAGGCCTTCCTGGACTGCCTGGACAAATAGGACCGGCTGGTAGACCAGGTACAGTGGGTCCTCAAGGACAAAAGGGTGACCAAGGCCGAGAAGGTGCAGCAGGTCCTCCAGGCTACGATGGAGCTCAGGGTCCGGTTGGGCCTCGAGGTGTACCTGGAGAAAAGGGTGATACGGGTGATAAAGGTGAACCAGGATTCAGTTATCCGGGAGAAAAGGGTGATCAGGGAGCTCCAGGCTTCCCGGGTCTAGTAGGTGATAAAGGAGATAAGGGAGATCGTGGATTAGATGGATTTAATGGAATGAGTGGACCTATGGGTCCCATGGGAGAAAAGGGTGAACGCGGAAACACTGGCAGGATTGGTTTGACAGGAAGTCAAGGTTCAAAGGGTGACAAAGGTGAACCCGCTGGTTTTGTATTTGGAGAAAAAGGCGATCGTGGGCCTGCTGGGTTACCTGGAGCGAATGGGTTGCCTGGAAGAGATGGGGAACCAGGTCGTCCAGGAATGGACGGACTGCCGGGAATGAAAGGTGATCGTGGTCCACAAGGTCCGGAAGGCCCACCAGGTCCACCTGGACGTCCTGGCTTGCAAGGAATACAAGGAGAACGGGGTGAAATTGGTTTAACTGGTCAAAAAGGATCAACAGGACCACCTGGAGCCCCATGCGTTGAGACAGACTATTTAACAGGAATCCTTGTAGTGCGCCATAGTCAAGGTAGTAATGTTCAAGATTGTCCTGAGGGTTTGGTCAAACTCTGGGATGGATATTCATTACTGTACATAGACGGTAACGAAAAAGCACATAATCAAGATTTAGGACATGCTGGCTCTTGCGTTAGAAAATTCAGTACGATGCCTTTCCTGTTCTGTGACCTGAACGATGTCTGCAACTATGCCAGCCGCAATGATCGAAGTTATTGGCTGTCAACGAATGCCGAAACATCAATGGTTCCAGTGCAAGGAAATGACATTATAGAGCATATCTCAAGGTGTGTCGTGTGTGAGGCACCAGCTAACGTTATAGCTGTCCACAGCCAATCTAACAGCGTGCCAAGGTGTCCTAATGGCTGGATTGACCTATGGATCGGATACAGTTTTGTTATGGTAAGCGGTCAACATTTTTACTATCTATATATTAGGATCGGTACACACAAAAGAAATTCTGGGAATTCCAATTACATCACAATGTAGCTATAATCTTCTTCGCATTTTGAGGATGACGACAAAAATACCTATGTCTTTAAGATGAGCAAAAATAGTTGTTTTTTTTTCTCCCACAAACACGCAGGAAAATGTGTTGTATAATGTTTATAGGTAAGGACTATCCATTAATGTTTATAATGTTATTTTCTAGCATACTGGCGCTGGAGGTCAAGGAGGTGGCCAAGCATTGGAGAGTCCAGGATCGTGTTTAGAAAACTTCCGCTCTGTGCCATTTATAGAATGCAACGGTGAGGGCGGCACATGCCACAAGTTCGCCAACAAGCTCAGTTTTTGGCTCACGACTATTAGAGACGAAGACCAGTTTGAAATGCCAGTGCGCGATACATTGAAGTCAGGAAACCAACTCCAACGTGTTGGCCGATGTGCAGTTTGCATGAAGAATACCAAGTAGCGTAATGAACTATTTTAAGTAGGCACCACCGATCAGGATTTCTTTTGCAACATTATCAATCCATATATTGGGTTTATGTGCGAATCGCTCTTAAAATTACTGTAGATAAAGTATGAAGAGGTTGGAAACTGTAGGTGTCTTATTTGTAGACGAAGTCAATAACGGAGTTCCTGAGTATCCAAAACACACCAAAGCAATTTAACATATAAGCTATCTTATTTAATTATTATAATAAATAACATTTCACAAGTCATATTATTGCACTGTTACTTAAATTCCTTATAATTCTTTTATTTACAAATTTACGCAGCGTAAGTACATCTCACAACATTTTTGAAATCAGCAATTTGGCTTCTACCTAGGTACTCTATAAATTAACACAGGTTGATTGTCTAGGTTGGTTCGCAGTCACATAGGTCTATAAGTAAAGTACTATAGTATCTACACGTCGTCCACGGTACGACAGTTAGATGTGTGTACCAAATTATGATAATAGTACCTTTATTTCTATTTTCTTCCTTTTGCTAATATTTTGTGTAATATTTCACGGTACCTACTCTATTTATTTGCATTAGACATAGTCAAGTAAGATCCTTCAAAGCAGTGAAGTGTATTTTAAAACCACAAACTCCGCACCTTACCTGCATATTCGTTCTGGATATAAGTACTTTAATAATGGTTCAAAAGACTTTCTGTCCTTGGTCAGCCACTATTTTCTGTGACAGAGGTAAAAAATTAAGGCAACGATTTAACTTGACATTTGAAAAGCACGCGCACAGATACACTCGATTTGTGATAATTTAGATTTTCCTAATTGTATATACCTAATAATAATGATTATAAATATATTATTAAATAAAAATTAATTATATAATATAGGGTTTATCTATAAAGCAACACTTATTGTTTAGTTTTCTGTCTAGATTATTGAACCTCTTCTTATTTGTAAACTTCTAAAACGATTTAAAATTCTAAGATATTTTAACGCAATAATTTAGATTTATGCTATAAATTATTAGAAAAAACTTGTCTTTCTCGTATTCTATAGTATACTCTGAATATTGTGAAATATTTACCAGAAGAATTAAGTACATAATACAAATGTTTTAATACAACACTGCCATATTGTAGATAGATTAATCTTAATGAATTTAAGATACAATAAAACGAACTTAAAAAGTTTATTATTTGTTTTTAATTTTCCTCCACCTGTTTTATGTCTCTCTCACAATAAAGCGATAATTAGGCATTGTGTAGGTGCCTATATCGGCAGATGTAATGATGAGATATGATATGGCCAATAAAGTTTAGAAACATTTTTTTTTCTATAGCAGCAGTTTTGTACAGCTCGACCATCTTTTGACGATGAACGTCTTAGTACGCTGACAATGCCATTTTTGTGCTGTGATTATAGCAGTTACTGGTAAGTAGCTGGAAAAAGCAAGGCAGGCTATACTGATGACTTGGAAACTTAGTCGTGATCTGCGCCCCAATGATTCTGTGCTCCGTGCCTGGTCACCCTCGAAAGGATATTAAATCAAATGCTAGAAAACATTTTTCGCGAAAACATTGACGACATTATCACTAACCAAGTTCACATCTTTATTTCCGCGTAGGTAATCTCTCCTGTTCGCTTCAACATGACTTGAGTCTTGTTGAAGCATGAGACCGTTTTTAGGGTTCCGTGCANAATAACAAAGTTATAATTTGCGGTTTCACACGTTTATTGAATGGGGGGTCCTCATAATTATTTTTTTTAATTTTTAAAGACGCGTGATGATGCGTCCACCCCACTCTAACTTTTGAACCATAACTTCAGAAAATATGAAAAAAATCACAATAGCAGGTCAGACACAAATTTTCTAGAAATTGTTTTGAACGTAATACAGTTAGCAGTTTTTAAAATATAGAACAATTTCGGTAACCGCAAATGATAACTTTGTTGTTCGTATAATATATTTGTATGAAAAAGAAAGTTATTTTATTTTGCTGAAAAATATTAGGATTTCCTACTTGTAAGTAATAGATACGTTTCTTTTTTCATATATATTGGTACCTTCGTGCGCGATTCCAACTCATACTTGGCCGGTTTTATTTTTTTACCGCCACAGAATTTTAACATAATTTATTGCAACTATTTAAGGTGAACGCGGCCCCGCTGGACCAGCAGGAATTCCAGGCTTAACAATAGTTGGCGAAAAGGGGTTGCCGGGAATTCCTGGAAAGCACGGCCGTCCAGGACCGCCAGGTTTAATAGGAGAAAAGGGAGATCAAGGCCTTCCTGGACTGCCTGGACAAATAGGACCGGCTGGTAGACCAGGTACAGTGGGTCCTCAAGGACAAAAGGGTGACCAAGGCCGAGAAGGTGCAGCAGGTCCTCCAGGCTACGATGGAGCTCAGGGTCCGGTTGGGCCTCGAGGTGTACCTGGAGAAAAGGGTGATACGGGTGATAAAGGTGAACCAGGATTCAGTTATCCGGGAGAAAAGGGTGATCAGGGAGCTCCAGGCTTCCCGGGTCTAGTAGGTGATAAAGGAGATAAGGGAGATCGTGGATTAGATGGATTTAATGGAATGAGTGGACCTATGGGTCCCATGGGAGAAAAGGGTGAACGCGGAAACACTGGCAGGATTGGTTTGACAGGAAGTCAAGGTTCAAAGGGTGACAAAGGTGAACCCGCTGGTTTTGTATTTGGAGAAAAAGGCGATCGTGGGCCTGCTGGGTTACCTGGAGCGAATGGGTTGCCTGGAAGAGATGGGGAACCAGGTCGTCCAGGAATGGACGGACTGCCGGGAATGAAAGGTGATCGTGGTCCACAAGGTCCGGAAGGCCCACCAGGTCCACCTGGACGTCCTGGCTTGCAAGGAATACAAGGAGAACGGGGTGAAATTGGTTTAACTGGTCAAAAAGGATCAACAGGACCACCTGGAGCCCCATGCGTTGAGACAGACTATTTAACAGGAATCCTTGTAGTGCGCCATAGTCAAGGTAGTAATGTTCAAGATTGTCCTGAGGGTTTGGTCAAACTCTGGGATGGATATTCATTACTGTACATAGACGGTAACGAAAAAGCACATAATCAAGATTTAGGACATGCTGGCTCTTGCGTTAGAAAATTCAGTACGATGCCTTTCCTGTTCTGTGACCTGAACGATGTCTGCAACTATGCCAGCCGCAATGATCGAAGTTATTGGCTGTCAACGAATGCCGAAACATCAATGGTTCCAGTGCAAGGAAATGACATTATAGAGCATATCTCAAGGTGTGTCGTGTGTGAGGCACCAGCTAACGTTATAGCTGTCCACAGCCAATCTAACAGCGTGCCAAGGTGTCCTAATGGCTGGATTGACCTATGGATCGGATACAGTTTTGTTATGGTAAGCGGTCAACATTTTTACTATCTATATATTAGGATCGGTACACACAAAAGAAATTCTGGGAATTCCAATTACATCACAATGTAGCTATAATCTTCTTCGCATTTTGAGGATGACGACAAAAATACCTATGTCTTTAAGATGAGCAAAAATAGTTGTTTTTTTTTCTCCCACAAACACGCAGGAAAATGTGTTGTATAATGTTTATAGGTAAGGACTATCCATTAATGTTTATAATGTTATTTTCTAGCATACTGGCGCTGGAGGTCAAGGAGGTGGCCAAGCATTGGAGAGTCCAGGATCGTGTTTAGAAAACTTCCGCTCTGTGCCATTTATAGAATGCAACGGTGAGGGCGGCACATGCCACAAGTTCGCCAACAAGCTCAGTTTTTGGCTCACGACTATTAGAGACGAAGACCAGTTTGAAATGCCAGTGCGCGATACATTGAAGTCAGGAAACCAACTCCAACGTGTTGGCCGATGTGCAGTTTGCATGAAGAATACCAAGTAGCGTAATGAACTATTTTAAGTAGGCACCACCGATCAGGATTTCTTTTGCAACATTATCAATCCATATATTGGGTTTATGTGCGAATCGCTCTTAAAATTACTGTAGATAAAGTATGAAGAGGTTGGAAACTGTAGGTGTCTTATTTGTAGACGAAGTCAATAACGGAGTTCCTGAGTATCCAAAACACACCAAAGCAATTTAACATATAAGCTATCTTATTTAATTATTATAATAAATAACATTTCACAAGTCATATTATTGCACTGTTACTTAAATTCCTTATAATTCTTTTATTTACAAATTTACGCAGCGTAAGTACATCTCACAACATTTTTGAAATCAGCAATTTGGCTTCTACCTAGGTACTCTATAAATTAACACAGGTTGATTGTCTAGGTTGGTTCGCAGTCACATAGGTCTATAAGTAAAGTACTATAGTATCTACACGTCGTCCACGGTACGACAGTTAGATGTGTGTACCAAATTATGATAATAGTACCTTTATTTCTATTTTCTTCCTTTTGCTAATATTTTGTGTAATATTTCACGGTACCTACTCTATTTATTTGCATTAGACATAGTCAAGTAAGATCCTTCAAAGCAGTGAAGTGTATTTTAAAACCACAAACTCCGCACCTTACCTGCATATTCGTTCTGGATATAAGTACTTTAATAATGGTTCAAAAGACTTTCTGTCCTTGGTCAGCCACTATTTTCTGTGACAGAGGTAAAAAATTAAGGCAACGATTTAACTTGACATTTGAAAAGCACGCGCACAGATACACTCGATTTGTGATAATTTAGATTTTCCTAATTGTATATACCTAATAATAATGATTATAAATATATTATTAAATAAAAATTAATTATATAATATAGGGTTTATCTATAAAGCAACACTTATTGTTTAGTTTTCTGTCTAGATTATTGAACCTCTTCTTATTTGTAAACTTCTAAAACGATTTAAAATTCTAAGATATTTTAACGCAATAATTTAGATTTATGCTATAAATTATTAGAAAAAACTTGTCTTTCTCGTATTCTATAGTATACTCTGAATATTGTGAAATATTTACCAGAAGAATTAAGTACATAATACAAATGTTTTAATACAACACTGCCATATTGTAGATAGATTAATCTTAATGAATTTAAGATACAATAAAACGAACTTAAAAAGTTTATTATTTGTTTTTAATTTTCCTCCACCTGTTTTATGTCTCTCTCACAATAAAGCGATAATTAGGCATTGTGTAGGTGCCTATATCGGCAGATGTAATGATGAGATATGATATGGCCAATAAAGTTTAGAAACATTTTTTTTTCTATAGCAGCAGTTTTGTACAGCTCGACCATCTTTTGACGATGAACGTCTTAGTACGCTGACAATGCCATTTTTGTGCTGTGATTATAGCAGTTACTGGTAAGTAGCTGGAAAAAGCAAGGCAGGCTATACTGATGACTTGGAAACTTAGTCGTGATCTGCGCCCCAATGATTCTGTGCTCCGTGCCTGGTCACCCTCGAAAGGATATTAAATCAAATGCTAGAAAACATTTTTCGCGAAAACATTGACGACATTATCACTAACCAAGTTCACATCTTTATTTCCGCGTAGGTAATCTCTCCTGTTCGCTTCAACATGACTTGAGTCTTGTTGAAGCATGAGACCGTTTTTAGGGTTCCGTGCACAAAGGGTAAAACGGAACCCTATTACTAAGACTTCGTTGTCTGTCTGTCTGTCTGTCTCCAGGCTGTATCTCATTAACCGTGATAGCTAGAATGCTGAAATTTTCACAGATGATGTACCTATATCCGTTGCCGCTATAACAACAAATACTAAAAATTTTAAAAAATATATATATTAAGGCTGTTTATTTATATTACTTAATTGTTTTTTGACATTGGCTTTTCCATTTGTCAGAAACTCATAGAATTCAAGTTAAATTCGGTGTTCCTTAGGGCAGCGTTTTGGGTCCATTGCTTTTCCTTATAACAGGTATACAAGCTGTTGATTTGTATCCTAGTCAAGTTCATGGACGTAGTTATGCGAATGATTCTCGACCCAAATCAACAATAAAATGAGTAAGTTTTTCTTTTTACCGAAATCCGTTAGTGTAGGTATACTAATACTAGCCGTATTTGAATGCGGCGCCTGTGTTTGTAGCCTTACAACCACGCTGCCCTTGCACACAAGAGGACACGGACTGACGAACGGATTGATTTTACCTACGAATTTGTTTCATCAATTATAAAATATCTACTGCCAAAAGACAACAACAAAAGCAGCGCATAGTAGTAATTTCGCGTCTCCCGTAGTTTCAATTGATTATTTATCTATACTAATATTATTAGTATAGATTAGCTGCATCGTTGGTCTAGTTGTCGCATAGCCGACTACTGAGCACGAGGTCTCGGGTACGATTCCCGGGACGAGCCGAAATCGGTTTGTGGGTTTTAGAAATAGTTCCCTCAGGAAGCGGGCGAAACCGCTGGCAGAAGCTAGTTAGGTATAAAACAAAGTTCCTTAGGTACATTAAATAGTGGAGAAATAACTACTGTTATTTTGCATTGCATGCGTGCCAAGCCGGGGCGGTTCGCTAGTATAATAATAATATGTTTGTAATTCTTATAGGTACATTATTGTATTTTAATTGACATACCTAATTTTAAATATTTTTTAATTTGTGTTCTGTCGCTTTATTTTATCTAAGTATATGAAAAAAGCGGTTTGTCTCAATATGCTCTTTCTTTATTATATAACAACTCGTATTTAAAATATAAGTAACTTAGGGTCAACTCACATCGAGACGCGATGCGGCTTTAGGTGGATCCACACATTGATTTAGCGATGCGCAGCGCACAGCCGCGCGACGCCTAGCGGCGTCGCGAGACGCAACCTCAATTCGTACCATCAACGACGCAGCGAGACGCCGGGCGTCACCGCTGCGTCAAGATGCGTCGCGCTGCGCCGCGCGGCGTCTCGAGGTGCAACGCTGCGCAGCGCAACGTATCTGAATTCTCACAATTAAATGTGTATCGTTTCGTGTAGCGAATAAAGTATATTTTGAGTCGCTCTATGTAAAATCTGCGCGCAGCGTCGCGTCGCGTCGCTTCTCGGTGTGGGTTGACCCTTAATTATATACTTCTAATTATCATCATCTGCCTAGCCTTTGGGGTCGGATTCCACTCTAACCTGTGCAGCTGAGACCCCCAGTGTTTTACATGGAGTGACTGCATATCTACCTCCAAAATCTAAAGTATTAGAGCTATTCAATTTTGAGACTTTGTTATGTTTAAATAGTCTGTTATTGACATCATATCCAGAGTTATCTTGGTGGGGGCACTGCACTACCATGCCCTCAGATAGAATCGGTGAATTTAAATATGGCTGCTACTCTACATAGACTTGTTATTTTTGTCGATTCATTTCATTCATGCATTTGACATTCTTTAAACTTATATTTTTTAATACTTTGTTTATTTAGTTCATTTACCATTAATATTTATGTAGTTAGACATCAGAAATTAATTTGTGGTATATTATAACCGCGAAAGATAAGATCACGCCTCATATTGAATGTTAACTTAGGTAAAACATGAAAAAATCATTTTAAATTTGAATTTCCCGCTTCCAGGCGTCGCATTCACCTTAAATGATAATTAGTGAGATACTAATAACACAGTGATAGGTTAATTAAATGTGCTTTTCTGAATGTGGTAGTAACTTGGTAGTAATGAATATTTTTTTTTGAAAATGCTACCTTTCTCATTACGTTGGTCTCCAGTCATACAAATTATAATTTTTATGGTCTCAGTCGGTCACCCTTTTTTCCTTTTTCTTCTGTGGTCGTTATGTCACGTAATTTGTCAATGTCAACATAGCGGGAATTGAAATATTGAACCACAATCTCACGATTGATTACATTGAAGACGTTTCGACGTTTTCTATCTAATACTAGTAATAATCGATGCAAAAATTATATCAGTATAATTAATTTAGACAGAAAAATGTTTGAGTGGGCATATAGTGGTGCCAATAAAGCCGTTCCCAGAAACGTAGGTCCTGAATGCGCCTTTTTCTTAACCACTAAACGACAAATAATTGAAACACTAATTGTGGTTGCGCTATGTGTTTATATTTCGGTAAGTATTCATTAAATTAATTCTTATTCATTGCTTAACTCCTGGTTTTCTTAATAAATTCATTCAAACGATCACACTCAAATGCTACAAGATAACTCATAGATAATTTAATTAGCACCTTGATGGATGTAATTGTCTGTTTTAAAAAGAAAACGTAACTTATTAATATTAAACATTGTTACAGATCAAAACATTCCCAAGATTATGCATACCACAGGACACAAACTATGTGAAAAGTGATAGAGGGGGCAAAAGACTACTATTAATACTTTTGTCATTGTTATGGGGCATGGAAATTGGTTTTAAATTTGCTTCACGAACAGTAATATATCTTTTAAATCCTTGTCATGTCACAACATTGATACAAGTAAGTACATTCTAGAAATAATCTTGCCTATAAAACTAATAAGTTATGGGCATTATTTATTATATTTTAGAAATTTTAAACTAATAACTAAGAAGTCTAAATATTCTTATCCTGTTGCAGATCTATTTACTGTCAGCGCCACCAAGCAAAACTGTAACAGCATTATTTCGTATTCATTTAAATTTATTAAATGGACCATTGTTAGCATTTCTGTTCCCAGAAACAGCATCTAGGAAGGTACTACAACATTGCACATTTATTTTTTTAATTAAGGTGTATACTGTTGGCTAACTTTTTCTTTTGGCATTAGATCTTTGCTGAGGCTGCTCTTTACTGGATCCAACATGGAATGATGTTTGTCATACCATATTACCTCCTGCGGATTGGTGGTGTGTTGAATTTCATTATTAACTTAAATACCTTTTTTCTCATGATAATTTATAAATCTCTTCTTCTAGGTCCTTACAACATAGAACCCTTTTGGGACTTTAATTGGGCAATATTCAGTTATTGTCTAAACTTGATTTATCACTTCATTGTGTTACAAGTTATTGCAATTGTAAGTAACAAATCAAACTTATTATTGGCTAGTAGAAGAATCATTATAGCTAGAAGTTACATTGTCTCTCTAATGAAACATGAGATTTGTATAGAAGGTCATCATATTATAGTTTTATTTGTGTATACAAAGTAGTATTCTCACTGATATACCATTGTTCAGATTGATTAATGCAATTCTACATTAAGTATACTATTTATCAAAATATGTCTTCTTTCAGCCTGCTCAAGTGAATTTGAATCATATGCTGTGCCCGGCTATACTAGATCCATTTGATGGGCCCTGGTACAGAGTAGCGGCAGTTGTTCACCAGGCAATGCTGTGTCCTTTGCTGTGTAAAGCTTTTTGTCTTATATCTGACTTTTGTCTTACGAAATTTCCTCCAACAAAAGTCAAGCCCTATATGAAGGATTCTCTTATGGACAGCCATGCTACTGAAAAATCAATTGAGTATCATCATGACGAATAGTAGCTGTTGCAGTTGAAGCTATACACAGCTATAACTCCTCTTAAGATGAGGAACACTATGATACAAATTGCCTTTTGAGTTGGAGAACAATATTTCATCGCGTCCATTTGGTTTTGGTGGTTAATATATTTAATAAGGTAAGAATATTAACTAGATTATGACTGCAAAGATTTTGTGATGCAATTTGTTGGTATTAGGTCTAATATTAATGTAATATTTGATACCACTTATCTCAATTCAGCATATAAAAAGCCTTTGTTAACTTAAGACATAGCTAAACAAGCTTGGCTCATACCTACTAATAAGGACAAAGGAGTTGTATCCATGGGTCAATCAGTGCAATGCAATACATGTTTGAATATTTAACCATAATTATATACATTGTTTTGCTTTTATTTGTTCTACATTCTCTAAGTTACCATGCTTTACCAGCTTTACCACGGACATATTAAACGTTTGCTCTGTCGAAAAACGCTAATAAATCTGTAACCCCCATTTGAGTGGGCACTATCTAATAAATAATCGTAATTAATGTGCAATAGCCTAATAAATGAATATTGTATTTAACCACATAAATGATAGTAGTTTTAAGGTACTGATAATTAAAGCAATTAAACAAGGCAAAGTGCAAGAATCAACACTGCATCACTGCCTCGTTGGTCTAGTAGTCGCATAGCGCTGCTGTGCACGAGGTCTTGGGTTCGATTTTCGGGTCAGCCCGAAATCGCTTTGTGTTTTAAAAACTTATAAAGTAGCCCAGGGTTTGGTAATGGACGGTGTTATACTGTTATACGTGTGTAACTTATACTGTATAGAAAATATTTGGTGTCTTAATGAGTTACGTAGGTATGTAACTTTTGCTTTGTTTAAAAATAAATTATTTGTTTTAATTACGGTTTGGCAACCTCGTTAGTGACACTCCTATGGCCCACGTAATGGACGTAATTGTCAGTATCGTCGTTTCAAAAGGTCGTTCCCATTACCTCCAAAAAACTATTTCCAATGTATTCGATGACAAGACTATAATGAAATAAGCAATTAAAATGTTCACATTGTTACGCAATTAAAATATTTATAAGATTTATTCACATTTCATAAGATAAGATACAATATATTAGGGGCCTGTTAATAACCCACTACTGAAAGGCCTATCAGTTGTCACCGGCCTGCGCGCCCCTGCAGTCACCTCCGCACTGGCTACTTCCCGCTTCCCGCGTGGATCTTGGGAGCGTCCTTAAGGAGCTTCCCAGGCTATAGTTAACATGATTGCTACAATTTAACTATATCTACTTGAGATTTTTGTAACATTCCTGATTTAAGGCAGTAGATAGTATTTGTTTATCTTTCTTGAAAATAGTACTCCTGTATTACAAAGTAAACATAGTTTTGCATTGCATTGCATTCATTACTTATGGTTAAGAAAATTTAAACTATGAGCGGTTTCACACTAGCGGCGGACATTTCTCTCTCTCTTACAATACGCGCTATTAAAATATACTTGGAAAGCCGATAATGCGCTAGTATGAAATTGAACCAGCGTTTGACCCCTGTTTAAAAATTTGAAAACTTAAATGCACATAAGCAAAGCGGAAATAAAATGCGGGTTTGGCCTACTTGAAATTTCTCGACCCCATTAGACAGCAATGTACAGACAACAGCACATCAAGTTACCACGATCTGTCAAATTGTAATTGAAATGAAATTTCTGCAATAGATTTTCAACCTTATCACAATAATGGAAAGTTAATATTTGATTGGTAAAATTTGACAGATTCGTATACGTTGACCTGCTGTCGTCTGTACCTTTTAAACTGGGTACTTATTACTCAAACCAAGCTAATTTGTTAGTTAATAAATACATATTACTTATAATTGCTACCATTATGACTAAAGCTATATGCACATTTCACTTTAAATCTATAGGCACAGTCCATTTAGGATGGATTTACTTTAAACTGTCTATCCGTTGATTTTAGATTAGAAATTGATCTTTGACATTATCACCTATCCGCACGCGGGAAACATCTCACAAATTGGAATCTCAACGACTGTGAACATAGAATCTCAAAAGTTCGAGAAATATACTACGTTAAAGTTATATATAACTTAAGTTCCTTTATATAGTAAAACAGCGTTTCCATTCCGTGGAACCTGCTTATAAAAAAAAACTGCATTTGAATCAGTTCATCTTTTTGAGAGCAATAGACAGAAACCCAGATACATAATACCGGATGGGAGGAAATGCACCAATTTTACAGACCTAAAATCTACCTGTCCCTTCTGAAGGCCTGGTTCTAGGGTTGTATCTCTACAGCTTCTGGGCCTAAGTTCGATAATTCTGTCATAAGTTTGATTGATGATGGCCGACAGCAGGGCCGTTTTAGAAACCCTGGGTACCAGTAGAAAGCCAAATTAAATACAAAAAGAGGGTAGCCAGTGGGCCCGTTGCCGATGTATGCGCCGCCTTAAGTATTTTTGTGATAAGTTATAGGACCTTTACAATATTACCTAACAGTATTATGGATTCATGATGTAGGTATGTATGCATGTTTCGTGTACCGTGCATTTTGTTATCTACAGCTAGTCATTAATTTTATTTACACTTAGAAGATTACGCCCTACATTGATGTTACCAAACTGTCCTCGTAGTAACATGAGGATAATGCAAATATAAAATGATTATTATATTTCGATTTATATAGAATTAAACTCTCCATGATATGGCGCCACATTCGATGCCAATGTTCTTTCAAAAATAATTAAATAAGTACCTACCCATATTCGGTATTTACACTTTGATTATGTATTTATGAATGTACAAAAGCTAACCATGTTTTACTATAACCCATAGGGTCCCCCCACATTTATCGACGCGGAATCGGTTAAAACCTGTTAAAAAGCCTTAGCCTATGTCTAGTAGTGTGTGAGTAGGTACGCACTCGGCTCAAGCCGATTCCGGAATGAAACAACATTACTTATTTTCGGTTCCTGTAAGCAAGTAAAAATTCGATGACTTAAGAATAGTAAATTTCGATATACGCCTCCTAATATATATATATAAATATTTTATTCTGGTTTTCAGTATTTCATTCATAGATCGTCTGTAAAAAATTCAACAATCTGGCAATCACGGTTCTTGAGATAACTACATAACTACAGCCTGGCGAAAGGCAGACAGGCAGCAGTCGTAGTAATGTAGGGTCCCGTTTTATCCTTTGGGTACGGAGCCCTAAAAACTACGGTCCATAAGCATCGTTACTTGTTAACAGGGACCGACCATTAAACAACTCTCATCATCTGCCTAGCCTTTTCCCAACTATTTTGGGATCGGCTTCCAGTCTAACCGGATGCAGCTGAGAACCAGTGTTTTACATGGAGCGACTGCCTATCTGACCTCCACAACCCAGTTACCTGGGCAATCTGGCGTAAGACTGGTTGTCAGACTTTCTGGCTTCTGACTACCCGCAACGACTGCCAAAGATGTTCAAATGACAGCCGGGACCCACTGTTTATCGTGCCTTCCGAAACACGGAAGAACTCGTTATGAAAAGATGGTCACCCATCCACGGACCCACCGCATCAAGCGTTGCTTAACCTTATGATCGATCGATCCGCGCGGCTTTGACTTAGCCACGAGCTCTTCCACCACTTACTACTTCCACCATTAAACAACTCTATTCCGATTTAATATCTTATCACAAGGTGTAGGTACCTATACCATCAATTTCATTGATTGAGCCGTTGAGGTTGTGACTAGGTCGTGATGGTGTATTGTAGGTACGTGACGGTATACCTACTTAAAAATAAACATTAAAATATGACGTTGCAGATGTTTAAAATTAACTAGGATTTTGAATTCAATTAAATAGTAGGTGCATGGTAATGAAAAATTATAATAACGTATTTTTGATCGCATTTAAATTCTTTTGCGTTTCTATTAAATGTTCTATTCTGAGTTTTCCTAGTCATACTTACATACAAAAAATTTAAAATGTTAATGAGTGCAAAAAAATCCCTAGAATAGAATACTGCTAAGCGCGCTTTATACGACAAAGAATTGTTATTGGTACCTATACGAATATAGATATCCAACTGCATATATGATATCAACCAACGATAAATTACTTATACTTAGGTAAATAAAATATATATTTTAGGTATAATAAAAAATAAGATTAGAACCATGTCTTCATGTAACCCACTAGAGCGCTAGTAAGTAGCTGTAAAAAGTGAATTTCCTATTTCACTACTAGCTAGAACAGTAACATTTGTTTTTATTTATATTCAGTTTTACGTAAGAGCTAAGTCATATTTTATGTATGGAAAATAGTGGATACCCAAACAATATTCTATATAGGTAGGTATTATAAAAATAACTTAAATACTGCTAGTGCTGGTACATAGTACCCAATACAATATTTCGATTACACTGTATGTAACTCACTAGAACTGTTACTTTAGCAAAAACTAGAATTTAATCACGAAATTAAACTACAAGATAAAGATTTGGTAGTACTACAACTTTGTACCCTTAGCCTTTCATTATGATGTGCAGTACTAAGATGACGGGTCGAAATTAAATGGTGGGTACACTTCTCGGCAAGTTTAAGATCTTAGACGCAAGGGACCTTACGAGCTGCGATAAATTTAATAATGTCTTTAGGTTTCTAGTGCGAGAGAGGTGGACAGGATAAAGCTATGGTCGAGTCCCATTTCCATATAGATTCCTTTATCACCTGGGAATACGGCCTATGTGTGCCGTGAGCTGTGATGTAATCTGGTTGGATATAAATTTGTTTTCTGTATAAGTGTTATAATTTTGTGTAACTTGATTATTTGTATAACTGAACATAAATCGTTGAATGCAATCGTGATTGTCATAAATACCAGATTTAGCCGCTTTTCAACCAGTTTTGTTTCCTGCTCTATTAGAGCTGCAACACACCAAGGCTGGATAAACCAATTAAGTACTGGTTTCTAGTTTAATGACTAATTGTAGTATTCAGTTTGCTTTACTACCTTGCAATGCAGTCACCTGTACTTTAATGGAAAATTGTGCAAGATTACAATTTTTTATTTAAAGTTGTACCTATTGCTAAAAAAACAATAAAATAAAAATAAATAACAAAAGTGTTTTATTTCATAACATAAATGTACAAATACATTGGTGATTATTAAGTTATAAGTACATCTGCTTACTAAACGTAAGTAGAACCTGCCTACATTATAATAACGATAATTAAGTATCTATTTATTTACCTAGTGCATGTATTAAACTAATTAGTAGGACTATGTATTCAGATAAGTAGGTTTAAAACAAATTTAATATACTTAAATTCATCAACAAAACAACATTAAAATCCTAGATAAGTCATTATTAGGTATAGACACGACGTAAAATAGTCATTATAAGTAGGTATAAGGAATGGTCTTTTACAACAAATTGAACTTCATAATAAATCAAAGTTAGTGTGGGTTAGCAATCTTGGCAATCCAAAATGAATAACCAATTCAAAATGAAGATATTTTGCCAATTTTGAAATGCAATTTCGGAATAAGTACTTATATATATTTTCTTAATCTCGAAATCGGGGAGATTTAGTTAACCACATTATACGCGATTTAATTGTAGCAAACCCTTGAAATAAAGTTTATCGGTACATATGTATATGATTATATTTAAGTAAATAAACAATTTTTTAATTCGCATTTAAGTGATGGAGGTAGCTACTTTATTTGAAATTACTTATTTCATTGATAGGTTAATGTTCGATTGGTAAAATTGGACAGATTTTGGGTACAATGACTTGCTGTCGACTGTACTTATTGCATAGTTTTGCGACACAAAAAGTAAGAGGTTTGGATGAGCCATTATGGTTTTTGAAAATACCTAATTGAAAAATACCTAGTCACTGAACTTTTATATTTGATGTCAGTTTTTCTTGGAAAATGTCTTACTACAGCAGCATCGAATCAAAACTGCCTCTTAGCGATTTTGAATGTATTAGAAAAACCTGCTCGAGTGTCAGAAGGTAGGTACCTACTTACATATATGATTGCGGTAGTCGTATAAGGCGCTTCCTAGATGGTAATAAAATGACAATGTTTTTATTGCGATATCGCACAATGCTATGGGAAGTTTAGAGGCCGCCTTACTTAGTTTAAAAAAAAATATCATATTTACAAGTGATGTTTTAACAACTAACTCCGATACAGATATTTTATTTGTTTCAGGTTAACAAACGATGCTATAGTTTCAGTAAAGACAGCACACCAAGTTACCACAATCTGTCAAATTTCTGCAATAGATTTTCAACCTTATCACAATGGAGGTAGGGTAATGTTTGACTGGTAAAATTCGACAGATTCGGGTATCCTGCCGTTGTCTGTACCTAGAGCAGACACATTGAAATTATATACTGTACCCTCTCGAGTGCGAGACTCGCCCCTAACGTTTTAAGTTTAAATGGACTTGCATAACATTGCTTTCAATAGCTATTACACATTGTAAACATCAAATATACATGAAACGTAAAAAAATAGGCATTTTGGTTTTTGAAGTACAGACAGCACATCAAGTTCCCACAATCTGTCAAATTTCTGCAATAGGTTTTCAACCTTATCGCAATAGCGGTAGGTTAATTTTTGATTGGTAAAATTTGATAGATTCATATACGTTGACCTGCTGTCGTCTGTACATAATAATAAAGGTATTAATTTATTACACGTTAAAAGTGTTATCAACAGAGCAGAGTAGTCGGTCAGACTTGCAAGATAACAAAAATAACACGAATATCTTCATTGACATCTTTTTACATCAAATTATAACATTGGAAGTTTCATATTAAAAAATAAAATGTATTAGAACTGGATCCAAATATGTGGATAACTATTACACATAATGACTTTTCTCATAGCTATATATGTAAACGTATTAATTAAATTGCTACTAACCACTCTTTCAAGCTTATAATGTAAAATAACTGTTTTAATATAATAGTTTTAAAATAATAATTAAATTATAATAGCCCCAAAATAGTAAAATTATATCACATTATTGCATTTTGACTAGAAACTGTCGATTTTCTAGACATGTATATTTACTATCAGCCATCCACGGGTGGACCCAAGTATATCATAGACACTTCAGTGTTACCATACACTGCTGAAACTGTCGGGTATAGTTTCTTATTTGGAAGGCCTGCAAAAAAAATATACTGTTAGTTATATTTTTTATTTGGATTTAATGTGTACATTTTATACAGCCTAGAAGAGCGTAGTTTACGCGCGTCACCTCCCGTGCTATCCCTTGAAAGCACTAAATTTCAAACAAAATCTATTGAACTTGTTTTTTTTTTTCATTTATTTATTTTTCAATAGATTTTTAACATTTTCAAATATAATTTTTAAAAGGCAAGATATAAAACCCATTTAAAAATAAAAAATAGTTAGCCACCAATATTGGGCACAGGGTCCAAGGTACCGTTGGTTAGGTTTACAGGGATAGAAACCTCAAAATACGCGCCATATTAAAGAGCACTGCCTTCTGTATCAGTCCCTTGACCCAGCCGCCTAACGAGATAACGAGATGTTGGTCGAGGCTCTTGGCGATAAAGCCATTGACCATAACAACTATCAATTTATTATTATCAGTATAAATGGAAGGTCATATCTGGGATAGGGTCTTGCTAGACTAAGGGTGATCCTATACTTCTTTTATAGGTCCCAAACCATAACCATATAAAATTGAGAAAATAAATGTTCTAATTACCTCTGAATGCAACTCCTAAGAATTCATAATTTCTTTCAAAAGATAAGGTCTTATCTTCACAATCTAAAATAACCCTTATACGTTCGCCAACCTGAAAAGAAAATAATATTAATACTCCATCCATTCAATCCCGATATATGACTTTATTTAAAATCTCAGTTTACAAATAAAATGTGACTAAAAATCAATAAATAATAATTTCTTAATCAATTGAAACATTTTTTTAGGCAGTAGTTTATTTGTTCAATGTTTTTTGTGAAAATTACCCTATCAAAATTGTTTATCATTATTGTGTGTAACCAAATGGAGTACATTATAATAATTTTTATTGAAAGTGAGGTGAGAAAACACACTTCAACATAATGGAATAAAAAATAAATAATTCAAATTTGTCTTAAGCTAAGAATGGATATGAGTTACACTACCTGGTACTTTGGACAGTTATTTAAAAGGGGATAATGCCCCTGTGTATCACCATTGTGCAACAAATGATTGTCAACTAAATTCCAACCCCAGCTCTGCTCATCTGAACCTAATAGTCCAACATATCCATGGCATTCTAAAGGAGCCTCCTTAGTTGATATTCCTACTACTGCTACAGTACCCAACGGTCCTTCCCATATTACTTCCCAGGCATGTCTTCCATGGTGAAATCCAACCTTTCCTCTACATGCATCAGTACTTTGAGCGACAGGATTTCTAAAATAAAAACAATTTTATTGGATAAATGATGATAAATATTTAAGTGGTATTGATTGCTAAACCCCTCAAAAAGAAGGTGGTTTTTAATTTGTCTGCACCTACATTTTTTTCCTGGAACAAACTTAAAAAAAAATATTTATTCAAGTAACCAATAATGTAATGTGTAAGTAACAATTTGACTTATAGCTATTTTAGTGATTCATACTTATGTATTAAATAATTAAACAATCACATAGCCCCTAAGATGACCCACTGACCCCAGTCTGTATAGGCCCCAGTGGGTATAGGCTGCTTTTATCCGGGTGCGTGGAGTTGTTCCCACGGGATGTGGGTGGAAACGCTGTCAGAAGCTAGTTATTTATATATTTATAGCTCACCTGTGTAATGTAAATCCATTTGCTTTAATGTATATGTTTCTTGAACAGTCATGTGGATTCCATGCATGGAAAAATGCTCTCAGTTTAGATTTGTATGTATTAACAGTGGAAAGTAAATCAGATTTCATTACTTCTTCTGCCAATCGTTTAATACAATGCAGCCGCCAAACATCATTGTTTTCATCACTAAGAATTCTATACCAACTCTTACATACCAGAGCACAATTGCGGAGATCTTTTAAACGGAGAAAAGAAAAAATATTTTCTAAAATGAGATCGGGAACGACCTCTGCAATCGCATAGTCATCATATATGTCGAATTCATTCATTATTAACATCTAGAAATACAAAATGTGCAAAACTTAACTCTGCATTAGATCATTATAGATATATTTATTTGACTGTTGAACCAATTTATATTATATTCGTACTACCTTATTAGACAAAAATATACAGACATTAGCAGGTACAAACAACGGTAAGCTTATTTCTTTTCTTGTATTCACTTGCCTCACCTCAAGGCTTGCTCAACAAACGTAAACATTTGCTGTCAATGCCAAATAGCAGTCAGTTCTGTCAGTCTGTTTCAAGAATTTCGAAGTGGTGACTAGATGCTTTTTATTATTTTATTTCTAAAACCCACAAAGCGATTTCGGCCCGTCCCGGGAATCGAACCCGAGACCTCGTGATCAGCAGCCGCCTACACGACAACTAGACCAACGAGGCAGTTTCATAAAGCAGCCCGGAGTTGGAAGTTGGTGATTGATACACCCGTGCATCGGAGAGCACGTTAATGTCGGTCCTGCGCCTGATCTCTCTCCGGTCGTGTCGGATTGCCGTCCCATCGGGTTATGAGAGTGAGGGAATAGGGAGTGCACCTGTGTCTGCGCAAATGCTTGTGCACTATAATATGTCCTGCGCAGCTGGCTGATCTCCTTATATGAGAACAGCCGCCGTGGCCGATAATCGGCTAGGACGCCATTATTATTTTATAGGTCTGTCTCATGCCCGGAGTACTTTTTAAGGATCCGTAGTCAAATGACAAAAAACGGAACCCTCCCCATACATGGAACAGAAACAAAAAAAATTTTTTTTTCATCAAACCTATACTTGTGGTGTGTCTATAGATAGGTCTTTAAAAATTTGATTGAGGTTCCTAAAACATTTCAAAGTATGTACTATCATCTGCCTAGCCGTTTCCCAACTATGTTGGGGTCGGCTTCCAGTCTAACCGGATGCATAGAGTCACTAATTTTCTTTCTGTAAAGGCGATATGTGCTCATTAACGATTCTCGCTTTTTTTTTAAATCTTCTATTGAGAAATTTATTCGAATATTCTATTGAATGGTGGGCCATCTATGCATCAGCTAATATTTTTTTATTTTTATGATCCTTTCGAGTTGCGTTAGTAATTTGTTGAGGTTTTTGACTGTCAAGTCAGTCAACTGTCAAGATTTGACGTTTTGTTCAATCGTTGCTCTCGCTCGAGTGCAGGGTGATTTGTTTGAGGTGTATAAACGTTGTATCACAACAATGTTTTTATTGTAATTGTTTTTTTTTCCTATCAATTATCGATAATTTATAGAAGGTCTAAAAAATAATTGATTGTGTCATCGGATAAAATCGAAATCATTAAAAATTAAAATATACTTTACACAGCTCTGCTGTAGTTGAAGTACAACATGCCTGGAGTCGATACAGCATTAAGCGATGAGGACTACATCATAGCAAAGGCGAAGGACGCACAAAAGTACAATATTCACTCTGCTAAAGCATGGATGCTCACAGCAAAAACTCTATTTCCTTCAAACTTTAAAATACAATTTGAAGCTTACCTAATGGAAAAGCAATCAGGAAATGTCCAGGAAGCTGCCGAATGTTTTAGTTCATTAATGAAATCCCGACAGAACCTACCCTCGTTATTGCCCGAAATATCATCCATTGCAAATGCTTTGAGATCATCTGAAGGAAGCTTTCTGAGCCAAATGTTTGATAACATTTGTCCAGATATACAATTGACTATACTTAAGACAAGTGTTGAGAATAGTGACGATACCATGGAACATTGCCGATTATTAGTTTTGTTACTAAAGAAATTTCCACAACTGGGGGTGGACAGCCTAGTAAAGACTTTAATAAATGCTGAAAAATTTTTCTACGATAATCGCTATGCTAGACTACTTGTGGTGGAGACATTGCCTCTACTCAGCTCCTTGGAATCACCAAGATTATTGCAGCGCTTGGTTGTTAAAGCAATAGACTTTTACAACAGCTATGTATATGATGAAAACGAGCATGATATCACAGATCCATGGCAGAGACTTTTTGGCGTTTTAGATTTGATGGGTAGGCAATTAGGTTGGGATTCATTTTTTGTCAATTATAGTAATAGTTTGAATAAGGAGACTTACTTCCAGAAATTGCTGACATTGAGGAACAGTGAAGACTGTCGCCAGCTTCTATATTGTGGAACTACTTTTTTTTTAAGATCTCTTTATGAACAGAAATCATTAAAAGGCAATCATATTCTGGTGGAAGCTCTATCAGATCCTGAAATATCACCTTCAAAAAGAAGAAAAGGTGATCTGGAGGTTACTGGTATATCTTCACATCAGTTCCAAGCAGCTGCTAATTGTTGGGAATTGCTACATAGTAATGAACTAATTTCAAGAGAATTCACTAAACTAGCTAATCAATTGCAGATCAAACCATGGTCTGAAGGGTTTGCTGAAGAATTTGCATTGTACCGAGGAAAATATGATGAGGCTATGCCTCAAACTACTGTTACCAGTGTGATGGCTAGTATAGTAAGAGTGTCTATAAATTATTTTCAGAAGAACTATGCTGCTTGTATAGAAAATATTCTTGCTGCCTTACCTCAGTTACCAAATGTGGAAGGTGTTTTAGAACCTGAATTAATTGTGGGAGGGAAGCATCGACACTTACATTTCCTGCCCTTGACTAAAGTCGCAATTATGCATTATTTCTGTACTTTACTTATTAGAATTCTATTGAGTACAGGTAATAGCACTGATTTGACATATGGCCACATGCTAGTGTTGATGCAACTAGGATGGCCACAAGAAGAAGCAATATTTATTCACATATTAGATGTGATAAGACAAAAAGGCGTGTTTCATTACCATCTATTTTCTACATACATCATTCACATAGACATATTGGAAGAGCTGAGTTTCATTTGGAATGAACAAGGGAATAATGTTGTACTTGATATCATACCAAATTCTCAGCAGCATCTGGGCCAGAGAAGAATTGGCACTCGTGGAGCAGATAAAGGAGTAAAAGAAGATTTTAAGCAGGCAATGAAAGCCCAGGTGGCCAGAAGTAATGAATCTGTGTTAAACTTAATGACCCAGTTTATTACCTCTGAAAGAGCATATTTTTTGCAAATATTGTAAATTATAAATAAATGTAATTGAAGAGCATACTGTTTAACAATCTCTATTTATTTCGCTATTTTCCCAATCAATCAAACCCAATCTAAGTGGTGGGAACTTTGATTGCCTTCAAGTGGTAAAAAAACCTCAGTTGACATTAGGGGGCGAGAGGAAAGGTTTTCTCAAACTTCAAATAGCCCAACACTGCAGTGTCGATCGTCAGTTGACGGTCGTACGTTGAAGATCTTTAAATCTTCACCGTCAATCATATAGTATGTTAAAAGGTACATACCGTACATATAAATATCATAAAAATTAGGCGAAGTAATTAGGAAACAGCAAAAAAAGCAGATTTTACGGCTGTAGGACGGACGCAGCACATCAATTTACCACAATCTGTCAAATCTTTTCAATAGATTTTCAACGTTATCACACCAGTGGAAGGTTAACCTCTCGTATGCCGGGCGATAATGCGTACCGAAGGCGCTGTTTGCCGCGGAAAATAGTACGCGCGCGGCTGTCCGTGTTAATATTTCAAAAATATATTTTAAAGTAACAACGTGACTTACATAGTTTTTTGTTATTATTCCATATAAATAGATACTTTAACTAAATTTAATTGTAGTTTACAACAAAAAATTATGAGTTATTTATTATTTACGAACTGCTTTTTTCGGCATGAAGAAAGTATCAAATAATAAACAGTTACAATACAATTAAATCAATTTTATTTTTTCCTTTTCTAAAGCACATGAATTATAACACATAACATATAGAATAAACATGGTTTTAAAAATAAAACTAACAGAAAATGTGGTTTGAAAGTAGTCATCACTATCAATTAATTGAACGTAGATATACGTTCCGGCGTAAGGATAAATAGCGCATATCTACGTTCCGGCCTATAACATAAAGGGTGTTTCATTTTTCGTTCCATATCAACTGTTAATTTTGACTTAACCTTTCAGGGTAAAATGAGGTGGTGCATAAACGTTGGGCTTCATATTGCACATGAAACATTTACTTTTCTTGATATAATGAGTTATGCTCCATGGCCATTTGCATTCATATATGCATAACGCGTAGTCATCTTTAT
>NWSH02000505.1:8235269-8248262 GCA_002382865.2 Heliothis virescens
AAACGGAATTATTTTTCCTGCGTGAGCTTGTTGTTTAAATTGACTTAAAAATACTTTTAAATATATAAAATGTAAGATTTTTATACCGGGTTCAGTGTTACCACTAAGAAGGGTCGTTTGAGTTTCCCACATTTGTGGGAGATGATGATTATTTATTGAATAAGTGATTTTAAATATTTTTGTAACAATAATCACACTATAGGATGAAGATGCAGCTTGCCGTATTAAATGAGTGGAACTAATAGAACTTCCGTTTAGAAATATATGATTTAGCAAAGCGAAGTATGATTTATAATAAATAATAAGTATTCAAAATGAGATTATCTCAATAATTTCACTAATAATAAAATTCTCATTCATCCCATCAGAAATTCATGAGTAAAATATTAAATTTATATTTATCAATTATTTTTATATTTAAAAAAAATGGGTAACATTTCACATGGGTAGGCCACCCCATATCGCCATTGGAAGCTTAGATTGCCATCTTTGTCTAATCAAAGTGACAGTTATGTATTTGTGATTTGTGTGACAGAGACAGATATACTTTTTTTGTTCAAATGTCATTTGGATGTCAAAAGTTTCAAAGCTACGTCGTTGCGTCTAAAAAATGGCATCGCTTCTTACGACGCATTTGAACGAGGTTTACTTCTCTAGTATATATTTACTCTATGGTTGAACTTTACTCAACCGTCGTAGTTTGTAGGTATCTATTTTCTTCTGTAAATCTTATCAAAATCTTAAGTACTTGGTACATCTTTATACTTTGACTTTTATATAGTATATTAGGACTAACAAAAACAAAAATAAACACGTAAATACTTACTTTAACACGAAAAAACACTTCAAAAATCACGACACTTTCACTCGATATTTTGAACTAAAACTGAACTAACTTCACAGATAAAAAATTCTTTTCGATTAGTTCATTCGGTCGTAATCTTATTCATATGGGTTCTAAGTCATTCAAACTCTCGGTCACACGTACAAAATTCATTTTTTGATGTCACGTAATTACGCGTAGATATACGCTCCGGCAGACAAACACTGACTTATTTTGAGCGTTCATCTACGTTCCGGCATACGAGAGGTTAATGTTCGATTGGTGAAATTTGACAGATTCGGGTAGGTTGACCTGCTGTTGTCTGTACATATACCTATGTAGGTATGTAGATATGTAAATAAATCAAACCAGTCTGATATTAAGCTTTATTGATTTAAGATATTAACACTAATGTCGTAGTAATGAAACTTATGAACTCCCTTCATAAGAACCCACAGCAAGCAAAAGATTACGTCTCGTGAAATGTAATCCTTTTATCGGAGAATTTTTTGTTGCAAACGATCGCAGTAAGAACTTATCCTCTTTCTGTACAGTGTTGTTAACACCTGCTTCCTCACCATTGGCTTCTTCTGTTATGGCATTAAAATCCCATAATTTTATACTGCAATCCAAGGATCCTAAAAAAGATAATGAATAAATGTGTTTCTGCTGAGACGGCGTAGTTTAGTAGTCGGATATTATATACTAGACGGTTGTTATGTAAGGGTTTACCTGAAGACAATATAGTGCCATCGCGGCTGAAAGCTAATGAGTGAATAGGAGCAGTATGCAACTGGGGCAGTATGGCAGCTGGGACTCCTACCGATATATCCCACACTATGAGCTCTCCATTACCCCCTGAAGCCAGCCATCTCCCACATACCGAAAACGCAAGTGTAAATATGGTAGACTGAAATAAAAATAAAGAAATGAGTAATTAATCATTATACATGTTTTACATTATTATACGTTATTTAAGTGTTGTATGAACACCTAGTGGCGTACCTTATGTCCTGTCATGATTCGAACCTGTGTTCCTGTCAAACAATCCCATAACCGTACGGTTCTGTCACTTGAACCAGTAGCAACATAGTTAGAATTTGGATGAAACTGGACACACTGAAAAGACAGAAACCAGTGAAAACAATAGCAGTTGGTATGTTTATCTAGTTAGCACACTCAAGCACCATCGCCTAATCGGTCGGTAAAACAAACTTTACGTACATCGACGTCTGACAGATGTCCTGCAAAGATTCGAAGTGGTTGATGATGATCAGTGGCCCACAAGCGAATAGTACGGTCGTGTCCAGAAGTCACAAAGTAGTGGCCGTGAGGAGACCAGCGCACGTCCCACACGGGCCATACATGGCCGCGGTACACGACGAGACACGTCCAGCATTGGAGAGACCACAGTCTTACTGCAAATAGAAAATATAGGAAATTATTCCAAACTTGTGTTTAATCTGCGAGGAAGCTGTCTAAATATTCTCTCAAGCAATTCTTTGGTCTTACTCTCAGTCGCCTTCCAATACCAGCTGCTCACTAAACAGTAATTTAGTCCACTTTCCCAGATGCACATGACAGGTATGGCCCACCCAAACCCATACTAACTTTGCAGACTTAATGTTAGGTTTTTAGAACATATCACAATAACATACCTGTGGAGTCTTCAGAACAAGATAGTAGCATTGTTTTAAAGGGATCAAACACTACTTTGTATACTGGTCCAGAGTGTCCAAAGAGAGTGCGACATGTGTCTCTGTCTTTTTCTTCCATCATTCTGACGAGTACATCACCTTTAGGACAAATGAATAAGAATAAACTTTAGTGTTGATTAAGCCAAGTGAGCTAGTATTTATTTACTATTTAATTGGGATTACTTGCAGGCTGTATTGAATTAGTAAGAAATGCTAATTAAATAAAAATCTGTTGTAATTACACACCTGCCTCTCTGTCAATGTCCTGCAACTTTTCTGCTGATTTCATGCCACGTAATTTTACTGGGGTCAATGTCCACACCTGAGTGAAATATATAATTTTGAATTGGAGGTATATTACTAATGTATGACTGTCTATAGGACTTATGTGTAGTCAATAAATACCTTGATATTTGAGTTACTGAAGCCAACAGCTAACAGTGTAGAGTCGTCACATATATCTGTACAAATGGCAGTATGGCCACTGTTCAGCAATGTGTAGAAACAAATTGATGGTAAGCTTTCGGGTCCCAGTTGGATGCGCTTTGAAGCTTCTCGCAAAGCTTTGCCTTTCTCTATCTTATCAGTCTCTTTTCTGAAATTTTATTAGCAAGTTATATTGATATCTGCTCTAGTTTTGTAGGAAATTCTTTATAAAGGAAACACTTACAATTCTGGCAGAGGAATTCTGTCATTTGGGGGAGCATTGGGATCTGATTTAGGTTTCTTCATAAATATATGCTCTTTTTTTGCCTTCTTCTTTTTTGGCTTATCAGGTGTTTCCTCCACTTCTTCCTCGTCTTCCACAGGTGCAGGGAGCACTTGAATATCTGGCTCTTTTAAAAGCCCGTAATAAACTTTTGTGCGATTTTCTGTTATGGGTAGAAATATAATTGGTTTAATTATTTATTTTAATTGCAAACAGTATAATGAGAATTTTCCTTTTTAAATCTTAATAATCAATCAGCTCAATTCGTCAGGGGAGGCTTGTTTGGGCAGAGAAGTGCTGATGATATATCAGCCCTTTGATCACACACAAGCCTCATCATCGGTGATGATGAATCTTAATACTCACCATTTCTAGTGGCTTCCCCGAGCAGTCCTCCCGTGGTGGAGCGAACTTGTGCCTGTGTTCTCCCCGGTCCATCATGTACATCAACTTGGATGTGATTGTTTATAATGTTAATTATAACTGTTGAGCTTTTCTGCTCTTGCAGAAAGCGTTTGAGCTGAGATGATGCATCTCTTGACAATTGCACCACAAACTTGTTAGTGCTAGAAGATACATTTTAATATTAATGCCAATTTTAGTACTAAGACCGAATAAGACGGTATCAATATAACTTGTACAAAAGTATGATGATGGCCTCCTAGCCGATTATCGGCCACGGCGGCTGTTCTCATATAAGGAGATCAGCCAGCTGCGCAGGACATATTATAGTGCACAAGTATTTGCGCAGATACAGGTGCACTCCCTATTCCCTCACTCTCATAACCCGATGGGACGGCAATCCGACACGACCGGAGAGAGATCAGGCGCAGGACCGACATTAACGTGCTCTCCGATGCACGGGTGTATCAATCACCAACTTCCAACTCCGGGCTGCTTTGTGAAAGTTTCTAAAACCCACAAAGCGATTTCGGCCCGTCCCGGGAATCGAACCCGAGACCTCGTGATCAGCAGTCGGCTATGCGACAACTAGACCAACGAGGCAGTTAGTATAAAGTTATGATATAAAGCTATCGGCCGTCAATGCCTGACAATAAACGATTTTTCTTTTTATATTAGCAATCAAATCTTACCTGTATATTTCAGCTAATTCATTTCCTTTGATTTGGTCCTTATGTTTTACTATTGATAACCGTTTTAAATCTTCCTGATAATAATCTTCTTGCTCAGGCCCAAATTTGTCCAAAAAATTTACAGCATGTTCATTATGGTCATATAATATCAGTGCTAGATACATATGAACAAACACAGGATACAATAGGGTTGAAAGTTCATACTGAAAGTGAAAAACAAATCTTTTAGGCCCTATGTCATAGACAGGATTTAATCTTTTTAAAAATTATTAAATAATTAGTTAAAAACTTAAAGTGATGAAATTTTAGCTAGTTTATTTACTTTGATTAATTACCTTATAAATATCTAGTGAGTTTTCAACAAATTTCTTCAAGTTATCGTATGCAAATTCGTAACTGTATGGATCACTTTCTGTGTGATGCGATGTAAGAATGCTGGCTAACTCAACCTCTGGAAGGTCCAAGTTTTCAAGCTCGACATCACCTAGACTTGCTTCTTTTCTCAATATGTCCTCAGTACCCTGTAATTATGTTTATGATATTTCAAGAAAATGTACGATGACGATAAATTTTGTTCAAAATTCTTGTATGATTAGTTATTTACCTTCAAATTATACTTTCTAAGAAGCTGTAGTACAGCTAACAGAGGGGTACTTTTGTCCCCCATTATTACGGAAAGGTTATTTTCCTGTTACATGTAGCTATTTCTAAGCAAATAAAACAATTTCTTATTTATTTTGTAATTCACTTGCGTCAAAGCAGCAGAAGCCGATCTCCGATCTAGACGAGACGACCACAGATTAAAATAAGCTAAGTGAGACACGACGACCTCGATTTGGGCCCACAGATTATTATGTAACCTCCAAACTGTGATCGAGGTTAGGCGAGTACGAGGAGTGTGGAGGGGCTTTAGGTTTACTTTTCTCGCTATACTCCTTCCTCATTTGCTTCGATGCTTCGATCAACTTTCTCGAAAACCTTACCTAGAAACTTCGAGAATATTAGCTGCTTTACATAATACTACCAATATAAACTATAAATAATACATCCGAAAAGGTCCGAAGTTAACCATAGTAAGTGTAAAATACTGGAGACCTCTTAAGAAATAAACGTGTAATTCATCTATCAACCTCATTTATTATAGTAAAAGATCTGCGGGTCGATCGATCATTAGGTTACACTTGACGCGGTCGGTCTGTGGATGGGTGACCATTTTGTCATAACGAGTTCCTTCTGCATTCATAAGGTTTGTTAATTAAGTTGTTTTTAGCTATCATTTTAACACCTCCGGCAGTCGTTACAGGTAGTCAGAAGCCAGAGTCAGGCCGAAATCGCTTGAAACTTTCACAAAGGAACTCGGAGTCTGGCGGTTGGCAGAGTTAACCCACGCCTGGGACATAAAGCCGGCGTCTCCGAAAGGTACTCAGTAGTAGTTGTTCTTACAATTTATTCCTCGTCAGAGGCCATCAGGCGGATTTAAGAAAATTGAGTGTGACACCCCAGGAATTGTTAGGTTATTAAACCTGCAGGTCAGCCGATGAGAAGAAGAAGACCTCAAGAAGACTATATGAAGCAGTTCCGAATTTTTTGACCACATATAGCTACTTAGGTAGGTACAGTGATAGCTCATTAAGGTGCATGCGACGACTAGAAGCGGGAAATTCAAATATAAAATGGTTTTTTCATGTTTTACCTAAGTTAACATTCAATATGAGGCGTGATCTTATGATTGGCGGTTATAATATCCCACAAAGTAATTTCTGATGTCCTTTATTATTTATGATTTTGAAACAAATTAGGAGTTTATTTACATAATATTTACAAAGTACTTATCTATTTTATAATATTTACAAACTTAAAACTAAAAAATTGCGTCGAAAAATTCCTCCTGATCGCTGCCAACCGGGAGTGTACCCAAAAGGCTGGCGGCATTGCCTCGTTGGATTGCAATGCTTATTCGTTGACCGAAATAGAAGCCAGCCTTTGGGTCACGGGAAGTGTCAACCAATCGCTTTGCGATGTCCTTGAAGAGGAGGCGTGCACTCGGTCCCCACGACCCGAGAGTTTCAACCCCAAACGGCTCAAAAATATAGTTGCCGATAAGGCTACTATATTTCCGCCGCTTGAGGTTCTCTGCTTCAGCAGCAGCGGAGCCAGCACAACACGCAGTTCTAGGAAGGTGGGATGGCGCAAGAGTGTCGACGCATGTTGCGTCCCACACTAAAGTCCTACCCATCTTCCACGGAAATAACGACATACCATCTGGTCTCTTGCCATCGTCGCGTGCCAAGCCGTTTGGTTCTAATGTTTCTGATGTCCTTGTTTAACCCCGAAACTTACTCTGTAAAAAAAAACTTTGTAAAAAACGTTTTATTGCGCAATAAAACGTTTTTTACATAGTTATTTAATTTGTAAGAAGTTTCGGAGTTAAACAAGGACATCAGAAATTACTTTGTGGGATATTATAACCGCCAATCATAAGATCACGCCTCATATTGAATGTTAACTTATGTAAAACATAAAAAAACCATTTTATATTTGAATTTCCCGCTTCTAGTCGTCGCATTCACCTTAATGCATTTGTCAAATGGGAATATGGCCTTCCTCAATTTTCTAAGAATTTTCTACGCTCTAGCCTTTTATTGCTCTGTCCAAGATGCGACTTGCCTCGCCACTCTCCAACCTGAATTTTTCAACGACTTCCTGTGTTTTGCCCTCGACTTGAAAAGGTTCTGTTTAAGGTGGGACTTAGGTACACTGTACTTCACCCATCTCTGACCTTAAGTACACAAAAAAATTCTGACACCTTGCTCTCAATTTCTGTACGTAAAGCGCTTTATCCGAAACCGCAAATTATAACTTTGTTACTCATATATTTGTCGAAAAATGTTTGTATTTTCCTAATTGTAGGTGATAGGTACGTTCATTTGCATAGATCTCGCACTTGGCCGGTTTTATAGATAATGGCACGGAATGCTTCGTGCGCTAGTCCGGCGCGCACTCGGTCGGTTTTTGTGATTGTCAACCTTTGGAGCATTTAGCGCGAATTTCAGAGGTTCCGGATAAAGTTTTAGATAGTTATCTGACAAATAGTGCTATAGAAACGTTTTTAATTTTTACTACTTTTTTATGACATTAGTTATCTGTCAGATAACTATCCAGAACTTTATCTGGACTAGACTAGACACGTTTTTATGAGGGTGTATTAAAACAAATGTTAAAAATAGGTGTTTATTGGATAAGCTATTAAAACAAAAAATATCTAATTGGTTATTCCAGTAAATACGATGAGTTGATATTTATTAATAACAATAATGAAAACTACGTTAAATCAAATTGTAAGATTAACACAATTGATTTTATATCAATGGATTATTACACTAATATCATTAGGTAAATAAGTTGCTTTGTGATTTTCAAACATTTTTAAGTAAGTAATATTTAGATAAGACAACTGTGTTATCCAGCTCCGCTCACACTAGATCTCTTTATAAAACTATGAGAAAACATTCTAAAAGCAATACTAGGCATTACAAACGTATGTTTTATCTAGCGCGATGAATTTATGAACATGTTTATCTAAATATTTTATAATTGGTTTTATAAAAACGATCAAATATCAAATAGAAGACAAGGTTTCTGCTTAGCAATTCTTTAACATCGCCTATGTTCAGGTATTTAAATGAGATATGTCTCATAGATAATTATTTAATATTTCTCATTTATTAATTGAGATAAAAATATACACAAATAGGTACTAGCAAGGACATTAGCGTAAGTCTTCCCTTAAGGAATAATAAACACATCTTAAGATATAGAATGTAGTGCATAACTTTAATTGTTTATACTTATTTAACATCATAGCAAACGTACACTAATTTATTTCTGAAACACTTCAGTCTTAAGATCCGTCTATTATTACCATTGTACTGACAAATATTAACTATTTACATTACTAACTAATATTGCGTTAGGAGGTACAAAATTCATGTGACAAGTATCGCACGTATAACATTTTATTGAGATACCTGACCTGACCACCTATGACTCTCTTTGTTTCAGGACATTGTCTATAGAGTATAGACCAAAACCTAAAGACCCGACCACTTTTTAGAAAAAAGGTGGTGTTGCTATTGGCGATATTAGGTATATTTATGTCAGGACATTTCCTAGGGAAAGGGGTAGGTTCGTACTTCTTCTGCTGAAATAACTCGAATATTTTTAGCAGTGATCCTAACACGGCGATACTCATGACATGGGCCAATAGGGTCAGTTCTAATTTCTCTAATAACTACTACGATTTACTATTATTATTGGTCGTTGATAAGGTAAAGCTATGTGTTTATGCAGTGCGTTTTTATTTGAATATTTTTAGAGGCATATTTAGTAGGTGTTTTTTTTTGACAGTTTATTTTACGCTTACTTACGAAGATAGAAAGACCCAGTTTCTGAGAAGTGGTACGATTTATGTTTCCGGTGGTTGTATGATTCAAATCAGCTCTCCTGTAGTAGGAACTAGGAATAGGCAATAGGTACAATATTGTCCATTGATATATAGGTACAGACAGCACGTCAATCTACCCGAATCTGTTTTTACCCGATAACATTAGCTGTGGTATCTAAGAATAAGAAGGGCAATGTATGTAAGTATTTGTCGTCCATTTTGATTTCTTTTTATAAAAACGCACTGTATAACTATAACATATTTTTATAATAAAATTATGATATTTAGTTTATCTTAATGACTCAAGTCGTCTTTAAGGTAATATTAAACCTACCTAAGTATTCAATTAAACTGTTAAATATATCTTACTGCAAATCGCATTTGTTGATCGGATAATAATTCATTATTTAAAAAGCTTTTAAGGTTAGGTACAATATATCTGTGTAAATGCATAAAACACGTACATAATTTCACATCTAAAGAAATTAGTCTCTATGTTTTAGTTAAAAGTATCAAATCACATCTAATCGGACGAGAATAATATTACAGGGTACTAAATTATAATGTAGGTTTCTAAGTAATAATTACACTAATTTATTAAAGCTTGATAACAATACTATTAAGATTGATAACCGCATTCCTTATAATTTGGGATTTGGGCATGTTTCGATATCCATATTTTGACTTATATCATCGAACTCGGTGACCATATTTCCAGACTTTACCTTTAAATATCAAATTTTATCCAAATGGGTAAGACAGTTCCCCATCAAAGCCATAGAAACAAATACAAATTATTTTTATAATATCAAGTAAAGATAGCTGTTTTTCCTTCAGAGAAGAAAACTTGAACTTGCTTTGATTGAAAGAAGGAATACCTAATACCTTCATCAAGAAGTAAATGGAAAAGCAAAAGAATGAGTCTATTGTATATCCATATTGAAGCTGTTTTAGATGCGCACCAGAAAAGAAAAATATTAATATGATCGAAATTTTGTTTTTTTGACAAGGTTTACTGATTTTGAAAAACTTATCTACGTAATTTAAATCCTATTATAATAAACTTACGGTCTTGATTGAATTTTAGCTCTTTCCTCTTTTCTTACTTCAGTGCTAACCGTACTTGCCGTACCCAGGTAAAATATGTAATACAGGGATAGTATAACTTCAGAACCCAGAAAATTTTCAAATCGGTTCAGTAGTTTCGGAGCCTTAAGGTTACAAACAGAAAAATGTTTTACTTGCATACACCCAATTTTAATAACGTTCAATTTATGTACGCAATATCTTGTAATGGTGATAGCGTTGGTATCATAGTACAAACACTGTGTTTACAAATTGATTACACACTATAGGTAAGTAATGGCCGACTCGTATAGTTGTGTCCCGGCCGACATTGGACTGAGATAGATCACTATTATTTATTACATCTTTGGACCGTAGTAGCGGGCTATCGAAACTGTTCTGCCCACTCACCCTATCGCTACAAGGTAGAAATAAATATGAGTAGGTAAGTTATTATGTTGTTATTTCTGCTATTTTTGTTGATAAGCCATTTAATGGTGTTTATATAAGTAGGAATGATCTCGTCGATATGTCGTTTGTTTATTCATAAAGTCTCAGAATACTATTGGAACATTACGGATTGACGAATGTCGGATCGGTTACATTGATGCCTAATTTGAGTCCAGTCTTAAGGCTTTTAGAACATTCAACATTCAAGTAAATTATAATAATGTAACCAACCCTTGTGTAAACCATGTTGCACCGAGTTTGATGAAAAGCACAATTTAAAAATAGGTAACCAAAATATATTTTAAACAAGCTAAAGGTTATTTATTTGCAAAGGAGGATTTTGCAACTAGTGACCACTGATCAATCGTATTTAACGGTAAATATATTTAAAACAATATATGTACAGACAACAGCAAGTCAACGTACACGAATCTGTAAAATTTTACCAATAAAATATTAACCTACCTCCGTTACGATAAGGTTAAAAATCTATTGCAGAAATTTGACAGATTGTGGTAACTTGATGTGCTGCCATCTGTACTATCTCGTTTAAGAGTGTCCCAAACTGCAAAATTTTTGTCGGCCCATAGTTTGATCAGACTCAGAATTCAGTGTGGAAATGAATGGCAGTGCGCATATTACAACCGGCTGGTATCGAACTAACTAAACATTTGAATGGATTAACGATTTTCTTTGAAAAAAATTGTTGCCCAACCTTTGGGCCAACTATCGGTCGACTGCAGTGTGCGGACGTGCTAACAGTGGCAGTCTTAGATATATTTAACGTTAAATTTGTATAGTAAATAGTTACAAAATGAGACTTTAAAATGTTAAACCTATAAGATTTGAGAAATTGTAGTTTAAAAAAAAACTACAACTAACTTTGTAATAAAGTAAATTTTTCTAAGATTATAATAATTGAGCTAATATTCCAGATTTAAAGGTCTTGGCTTGAACAGTTGTGCGCGTCAAATGGTTTCGGTGCGACGTCTTCATAGGGCGCCACGCGGGCCGACGCGAGGTCGCGGGCGACGCGCTCTGCCGCCCCCATCACGCGGAGAAGGTTGAGGCCAGCTAACTTTCGTAGTTCATCTATGCTCCATCCTTCCTCCATAAGCTCGGCAAATAGCAGTGGATACGACGACACGTCCTCTAGGCCTTGTGGTGTACTGAACAATAAGCGTTGTTTGTGATATTAAGCCATGATTAATGTCCCACATGTGTATGTACTAATGATACAGTACTATTTGTATTAAATACAATAGTGCTTTAGAGCAATAAATATGGCTTTAATACATATAATTTGGTCCAGCATTTATTGAAATTTCAACTATGTCGCAATTCGTACATAAAAATGATTTTAGGTACAGACAACAGCACATCAAGTTACCACAATCTGTCAAATTTCTGCAATCGATTTTCAACCTTATCACAATAGTGGGTAGGTTAATGTTTGACTGGTAAAAATTGACAGATTGGTATACGTTGACCTGCTGTCGTCTGTACACAAAAGTAGGAAAGTGTAATATTAAGAGGATAAAACAAAGGTTAAACAATGATAATGAAATTGAATACACTTTCAAAATATTAAATCTGTAAATTTTATCAGGCATGCTGGATGTCTGTAGGGTTGTGTGGCTACATGTAACAATATGTACTCACTAATTAATGCCGTCGTAGCCAGCGCCAAGGCCTACACTGTCCACACCGGCTACATCCCTTATATGATTAATGTGTGCTGTAAGAACATTGAATCAATTAATTTTCGAGATTTAAATGATAATAAAATATGCACATGTTACAGTTACAACTAGTAAAATTTAAAATAGGCTTTGACTACAATTATAACATAAATACTATGAATTTATAATAGTGTTAATTCTAGAGGATGTGAGATCCTAGGTGATAGAATTGGATGACTTTTATAATGATTAATGTGTTATTTTTATAATCATTTTATAAGAGCACCAAAACACCATGGATCTATTTTTTTTTAATCTAAGCTTTTCAATTTATTTTCTGTATAAAAATATTAAATTAAAAACGTCTGCATTTGTTAACTTGCCTATCTCAAATTGCTAGACTTTTTAACACGAATTCGAATTTTGAACAGACATAAAAAAAAATATTACAAAACAGGCTTTGTTTATAACCCTGATGCTTACCGATGGCATCTTGCACTGTCGCCGTCTCCTTGCAGGTGAGAAATGAAGTGTAGAAGTTGACCATGATGAGGCCCTTGTTGGCGGCTAGCAGGCGCAGCACTGCGTCGGGCACGTTGCGCGTCACATTGCAGAGCGCGCGCGCCGACGAGTGCGAGAAAAGCACGGGCGCGCGCGACACGGCCAGCGCGTCGCGCATCGTGCGCTCCGACACGTGCGACAGGTCCACCAACATGCCCAGCCGATTCATTTCCTTCACCACTATCTGTCCGACCGATCAATAACAATTTGTGAACGAAAGATTGATGACGGTAAGGGGGAGCGACTAAAAGAGGAGACGTGGTTTTGTTCCAACCACATTGATAGTATACATTTTCTTTTATTGGAAACTAGCCGTTTTCCCGCGGTTTCACTCGCATCCCTTGGGAATTACTGCCCGTACCCGGATAAAATATAGCCTATGTCACTCGTGGATAATGTAGCTTTCGAATGGTGAAAGAATTTTTAAAATCGGTCCAGTAGTTTTTGAGCCTATTCATTACAACCAAA
>NWSH02000505.1:8262119-8300065 GCA_002382865.2 Heliothis virescens
CACCGACTTCTAGAGCCATGTGAAAAGTTTTATTTTTTTATCCCTTTCAGTGTTTTTTTGTGAAGTCGGTTTTGTTTTTTTGTAAAAAGGTTTTTTCACATAGGTTTTTACCCAGTCTGGTTTTGAGTATCTATAGTTAAATTACCTCAATCAATTATACAAAGTTGATGTTAGTTATCTGCTGCTAATTTCACTTTTAACTTTGAAATTAAAAAGCGTTACTCACGTGTGTGTCATAAAAAATTGATGGTAGTCTGGTATCCTGCGGCGCTTCGCAGGTGCAGAGCGCGTGAGCGCCGCGCGGGCCGCTCATCGCCATGACGTCGCCCTCCAGGAACGTTTGTGCGTCGTCATCCACTAAATCACTGCGAGTACTTCTCGACTCCATCGTGCTCTCGTCTCGCGTCCAACACTCCGATAATCTATCTCTGTATCTTTCACTCGGAAAATCATTGTATGACATTTGTCTTTTAATACCTTTACACCGACTACGATTGTCCAAAGTAGAAAATTTAGTTCTCTCTAAGGCCGGTGAATTTCTAGTAACAAGAATTTCGTTATTATCAAAGCTTCTCATTTTTACCATTTTTTGTGAGGTACGTCTATTTATATCTGAACTTACATTATAATCTCTCAATTTATCAAAACATTGGTCCACATTCCCAGAAAAATTTGCGTACGTAGAAGCGTTGCTCTTCAAATCATCCTTCCCTTGATATCCCGATGATGTGAAAATACAACTTTGACTGTTTACTCTCCTTTGCGACTTGTCTGCCAACGACAACATCGATGTCTTCTTGAGAGAGCTCGTGGAGCCCGATGTTATCTCGGCCAGTTGGACAGCGTTCTGATGTTTTTTTGATATTGCCTCGCCGCCTATCTTTTTTAAGTTTGATAGCTTCCTTTTTATCTTTTGCACAAGTGTGTTCCTAGGATCGTAAGATATCAACTGTTTTGAAATGTAGTTTGATACACCGATAGTCCTGCTTTTATTATATTTTCTGTCAAGACTGCGATGTGATCCGATAGCGAGTTGACTTCTGCCTGTATCCCGTTTGATTCTTTCCAAGTCGTAGATGTTAAGAGTGTGGCCCCTCTGATCGACGTTTCGATGGCAGTTGACAAAATTATTTTGTTGGACATTACAGTTGCAAACTAGGTCAAAATCTTGTTTTGATATGTGGTCATCTAAACATTGTCTTTGTGCAGCAAGAGCGAGGCAAGCTTCGCAGTCTACACCGAGCAGGAGTTCGAGGCTAGTGTTTCTAATAAAGCCGTCGCTAAATGTGCGCGATCTAAAGTGAGCAGCGTTTTGTGTGAGCCGTGTTTCCCAGTCCGTGGGTGCGGTGGCGGTGGCGGTGGCGGCGGCTGGCCCGCTCGCCTCGCCATCCACCATCGTGGCAGCATCGCGGTTCACCGTGATGACTCGCGGTTGCCGGAAAACTCTGCTGTCACTCCGTACGGAACTCCGAGAAGGCGATGGTGATGGACGCTTAAAGCTCTCGATTTGAATCATATCTTATGCTTAAGTACATGCGGTTTGATACATGGATCTGCAACAAACAAAAACCTAAGTATAATATAACTTTACTTAGCGGTGAAGTAGTTAAGCTGCTTTGAAAAAGCTGAAAGAAATAGATATAAGGATACCTATGCAGGTAAGTATATAAAACTGAAACTGACTACCGTTTGCTAAAATATGTGTTATGTATCGAAAGGTTCGGCCACTTTGTGAGTTTACTGATAAACACTGCGTATGGAACGTGATGCGAATTCATATCGTGATCAAAATCACAAAAAGTAAAAACCACATCTTATCGATGTGCCAGTAATATTATTAATTCAATATGCCATAAATACATGGTTTGCTTGTATCTGCAACCACAAACAATCCCCACATAACTCTTGTAACTTTACTTGAGAGCTCTCGGTTTGGGAGAGAATAACAAACGCGTGTAGTCGCAGCTTAATGAGTGATGACACAAAGAGTGTTGTGTTACCCAGATTATGCCCGAACTTCAGCCATAGTAACAATGAAAATATTACTGAGGCTAGCCCTCCATTATATTCTTCTTTCACAAAGAACAGATACTTACATAGGTATACGTACATACATACACACACGTATTCAGATAGGTAAGTACGTAAATGCTATACGTACGTATATGTAGGTACGTATACATAGGCAAGCGCCATAAACGGCATATCATAACGATCTGTGAATTCAGAAACAGGGTTTAATTGTTTATTCTGTTATACACCAAACATTTGAGGGCAAGGATAATCTCCAATCCAATTTAAATGATTGGCTTTAGTCTGATACGCAATAAATATTTGAATTTTCATTTGTTAAATATACGGTACAACGATATTCACGAAATTTTGGCTATTGAATTCTTGTGTGTAATTATTTCATAGAGGCAAAAAAAGATTTTTGAAATTAATAAAAAATCTTTTTTTAGGGAACAAAGACTTGCAATGTTATTGCTTCGGGTGTTTGTGACCGCTTTATGGTTAACGGTGAGGCGTTGTCAAGTTAACCAATTATATATTAACAAATATGGTATTTTATATATTTGCTTCACACGCATTCAAAGCTTATCTACAAAGGAAAAATTTTATACCTCGATTCATTATGATGGTCATTGTTGGTGTACAGACATCAGGTTACTACGATCTGTCAAATTCCTGCGACAGATTTTCAACCTTATCACAATAGTGGAAGTTTACAGATTCGTATACGTTGACCTGCTGTCGTCTGTACAATAAGAATCTCTAGTAACGTTGACAGTCATCTTATAAACAAAAGCGGGTTCAAAGGGTAGGGTAAGGCTGAATTAATTTAATAAAATAAAAAAGGTCTATTATAATGTTATCTACATGTTATATGTTCTATCAGAACAAGATACATTTGTATAATAACACGGCTGGCGCAAGAACAACCACATTGTACAGCGAATGTAGGCAGCAGCCTGCAGCTGAACTCTCAGTAAATTTATTCGCGTTTTAAATGACCCGAACTCTGACTGCGAACCTCTCAATTTCGTGTTTTTTAACGTTCTGCCGTGTAAGTTTGGCGGTTAGTCTAATTATACCCACGGAACCTTTATGTGGATATATAGCGTTCATTTATTTAGATACATAATATAATGAGTTCATTCACATCCTTTACAATGAATTAAGCTTTACGTAGTAAACATTTTTTGTTTCGACTACTAATTATAATTGTGGTTCATAATCTAAAGAATAAAAATATTTTTTAGTGATGACGATACCATTTTATTATATTTATAATCTAATAATTTTACTGCTGACAATAGAAACTAGTAATTGCTGTCATTTATCCAACTAAAGATGCAAAAAGAAAACAACAGATTGAATTCGTCGCGTTATATTTGTGTAACTGTAACGAAACATCGAATGTATACCTATACCTAAATCGCTTCATATATATTCGGGAGTGGTCTAACATTGGTACACAAAATAAAAATAAAAAACTGGTTGCGATTGCGGGGGTATATTCTGTGGCGTAGCAGTACGTAAACAGACATTTTCCATTTTGTGGTGTGTTCCAAACCACGCAGTGTGCGAGTACGACACAGTAACTTGTGTAACTTTTTCTCTTGAGTATGTTGGTTGACCACTTCTGCGGCTCGATCACGCTCTACAAACATCTCTTGTCTGATCCTTGTTACGCACCTAAAAGATTTACTATACAGATCTCTCAACTGCCACTTTAAACCGCTTTTACTTCGCCATTGAAATCTTAGTTGAAGCGAACTTAAAGGTAGGTATGCTTCGAGCTCTAATTAGTTTTCTTTACAATTTACGACACAAAAGAGTGTTGGAGGGATACCTCGACGGCTTTTCGATGATATCGGCATGAAGTTTGGTGTAATTACGAAATGAAAGAGGTTTCCCTTCTCTTTTCATCTTAGAGTCGTGACTGTTTAATTTTAATCGTGTAACCTGTTAAGGACATCTTTAGAACATCTTGTGTTGCGTTTTATATGGATTGATTTTGTGTCAATACTTCAAAAACTTTTTATGATTAAATTCAATAAAAGGAAGTAGCGAGTTTTAATGACAAATGTATCATTTGCATGAACGAAAAAAATGTTCTTTTCTATTACCTACAAGAAAAAGTCTTTCCTGAAGACAATCTGCGTCGTGTGTCAGATCCGAGTTGATCAGCCATTTATTAGTTACCTTTGACTTTTACTATGGAGGTTCTTGAAGATTTTCCCTTAAGTTCGAGGCACGTATTCTAAAAATCGACAGCGACCACGTACTTATTCTCGAAGGTCCAACGAACGATCATAAAGTGGGCGTGTCGGGTCAGTTATTGTCACAGTCCCTCTATAGAACAAGCTCGTATGTTCCAAAACAAGATGGAACTATTCCGGCGAGTGAATACAACATGTAAACAGGACGCCAGACGAAGACCTATAGCAAACAAAGCAGGAAGCAATCAATGTGCTTAATTTCTGTTATCGGTATGCACTTCTATATGAGTAAGTACTGGTTTCAAATGTTCCAGATAAAGTCCCAGATAGCTTTCTGACAGAACATGCCTTACAAATGATTTTAATTTTGACCACTTTTGTATGGCATTATCTGTCAGATAACTATCTAGAACTTTATCTGCAACCTCTGAAACTGGCTCTAAGTATTATATTTTGGATCTCTGCTACATGGATTGATAACGCTTATTTGAATCTGAAGAATAACGCTTATAACAACGGTGTCTAAATTAAAAATCTAATAGATCATAAAACAATAAAAATTGTGCTTGCTTCCTTGCTAGTTTAAACGCTTGTTAATCAATCACACCTTAACAGCTGAATGGATTTGATTTAATTAGACAGACAAGTAGGTCAGACTGTGACCTGGATGGACATATACGATGTTATATTATGTTTAAAACGAAAGAAGCTTGGGTGAAATTACTCTAGCAATATTTTGATGAAATAAAATTATAATTGTATGAAAGAATCATGTTCTAAGTTATAGAAATTCTAAGAAACGATAGCGATGACATTCGCGAAGCTATCTGTGACAGGCGAGTTCAGTCGACATCGAGACGAAACGCAGCCTTCGACGACGGGAATAAGCCAATGCTGCTTTGTATCTGTTCTGCTTAGCTACAATGTACCTTTTGTGTCGACATTCATCACCAAGATATTATTTGTGTGCATGCCTGAATGTAGCGAACCAACTAACTGAGCGTATTTTGATTCAAGGAGAACAAAGAAATTTAAGATAATTGAATTTACATTGTAGAATAATTATTTGATTCCTGCCGTGGAAAAAAATATCATATAATTCAGAAATGTCAGAATAACCACAACGGACATATGGTACATTCATAAGATCAACGCTTGCAGTATTTATCTGACAGGTCATTGTACTATAGTGCGAACGTGTATAAACGTGTGGGTCACCAAATTAATTTCGGAATATATATGAATTGGGAAAATATTTCAATAAATCATGCATATGCATTCATATCATTTCATCATTTACAAATGATGAGTGCATCTAGTTACCGTAATTTACCAAATAATTTAAATTATGTCTTCATGACGACGGTTGAAGTAATTAAATTTAGATTTAATTAATTCAACTAAAATAATTAATTATGATAATGTCAGCTAATAAACGTTTAATATGTTGTTGACTTATATTCCTACCATAAGTAAAGGTACCTACCTCTATTCTGCCTCTACCAGTTGGTCATATCTATAATGAAATACACACAGCTCTATACACAAAACTATCTTCGAAAATCCACGCATCTTACAAATATCAACATCTTTAGGGATAGGCTTACATTGTTTGACCATCTCTGAACACCGTTCCATTAACAGAATAATGGAAATATCTACGGGAGGAAAATAAAATGTGGGGAAAGATTCCTCTGCAGGTAACTAAGCGGTCATTTGTAAGCGGTCGAGAAAAATGCTCACTCGTCCAGAAAAAATAATTTAGTAAACGACGATAGCATGTACCTATTGCGGTTTGTAGAACGGTGAGTTCTTGCAATTACACAATTAAGTAAAACAATCCTCTACAATTTAAACATGTACCCACTTTGATGAATGAAATAATTATTGGTACAATACAGTGATTGGCAGCTTACGCTAGTCTCTGATTGGTAATCATTCTCCGCTGTTGTTCCCATTCTACTGTTTACTCAGTTAATAGAAAGCGGAGATGAGAGCCGATCATCAAACTCGAAAGTCACTCTACAGGATTAATAAGTCGATTACACAAAGTGATCTTTTCCTTCATGATATTTTTAATCTATTTACGTAAAAGTAAATGAGAATAATAAAGAGTGTATAATACACCTACCACATAAAAGTCAATAGGCAATACGTTTATTGGTAAATACATAAGGGATATTTTGCGGTAGGTTAACAAACCTGTAATACCACTCCCGGGGAATTGGGGACATACCATTAAATTAATATCAGTGTTTAATTACAACATTTCGGCTGCCGTTTTATTAGAGCACGTAAATGGAAATTCGAATATTTCTTTAAAATGTACGTGCAATTAATGTAGACTTTGACGTGTAATCATTAGATTGCAATTTAAATCAATACGTTAAAATGTCTTTGTTTATATAGCTGTAGATAGCAATATGTTGTACATATTAAATCAATACCTAAGTTTATTAAGCAAATTAGGCAGGTACTTAGTTTAACCAATTAATTTTGTATATATATATATAATTAATAAAAAGTCGCACGCCCATAGCGCTGAATAAAAACAATAAAAATTATATTGGTGCCTTAACTTGTCAAACTGAATAAGCTTAGAATTAAGTTAATATCTAATTGTTTGAAAACATAAGTGCTTTTTCATAGAAAAATCACTTAGGAAAACTTGACAAAACAGAGACGTTCTTTAAAAGAGATCTACATTCATTCATTATAACAGAAAAAAATGATTCAAAACTGGTAACTTAGGAATTTTTCATTCAAAAGTTGTCTAAAACTTTTGTTTATACAAGTTTAGTATAAATATTTTGGTGAACAAAGTAGCTACAGCAAACTTTTTACAATAACATAGCTATTCGTATACTTACACGTAAATGAAACAATAAAGAACAAATCACGTGAAAGTTTCACAAATATTAATTGTTCCACAGGTGCTCCCCATGACATTTTAATATGACATTAGTCTCGTCATTTGAACACAATGGTGCCCGTGTTAGCAGCGGCATGCTTTTAATAGCGTCGGTGTAGCCGAGCCCGGTGCTACGGGTGGAAGGTTACATTAGGCGCGCGCTACGAGCCAGCGAGCTACGGACGTGCTACGCGTGGTTATAAGGCTACGACGGGAACGCGAGTGCGGAGGTCGCCGGGCACGAGCGGGCGCGGGAGGCGCGAGGCTCGGACTGGCTCCGCTCGCTGCTCGCTGCGAATAATCCATACCCGAGAGGCGAGGAGGCTGTATTTACCGGACCGAAGGGCGGTCGGGCGAGCTAGCTGCGACTGCTCCCGCCGCCGCCGCCGCGCCGCAGCCGCCCGCCACGGCTGCGTTGCACGCCGCGCTCCTTCATGTTGACACAATTTCAAATAATGTCACATAATTTAGGGTCTGTACACTGATTGCGCTTTGTACAGTTACGTAAAGCCTCTATCGATGGCTTTGTCAACCGTCAACGACCTCATTATTAACGCAGTTTTCTTTAATTCCCATTGTACTTAAATAAAGTTTCAGTAACTTTGTAAACACTCTGGCTCAATAGTCACACATTATGTTTTTTTCTGCAGCTAACACATGCGACAATATAATAAGTCTAATTTATGAAACCATAACTTAAACTTTAAAACAATTATTATTGGAAAAGTTATGTGGAATTTGCAAAGTGATAAGTTTTGAACTAGGAAAATGATACTAAAGAGGTTCTCAGAGAGGGGAGAGATACCTGACTGTGCTTATCTAACTTACAAAGAGTTGAGAAAAGTTGAATTTGCAAGTTTAAAAGGCATGTTTTACCACCTGCGATAAGCGACGACTGAGGATCAATTTTAAACAAGGTTTGTGACTAAAATATTATTTAAATCTGCGACTAACAAAATAATCAAAGTATTTACGATAAATTTAAAAATAAAACTCATTTCATATAATCTTTTTGCTTAAATCAGGCTTACGAGTACAAATCGAAATACAAGTATTTAATTTCTAGACCTCTTTTTTCAAAAGTGTCACTGTTTACGAGGATAAAAAGTGGTGAATGCCATAATCACCTCTACTATACCTACACACATTATGTACACAGAGATCGGAGGGTGGAGGCAACATAAATCACACGTATACAGTTAAGGTAAATCATAAAGATGCGATCGGTAATATCGTTTTCATTGCCTCCTCTTGTAATTTAGCAAATTCATCATTAGCACCTTTAATATTGGAATAATGCCAACCAGAGACATATCTTTTGTCATAGGTAATGAGGAGTTTGGTAACCACACAACGGGATTTTGAGATATTAGTGTAATTAAGTAGTTACCATTTTTTATATTCCAGCTCGCGGGTGACTGTGCTCGGAATGTAGATAAGCTTAAGCGCTTTTGTTGTATAAAAAACTGAAATATGATCACAGTGCACTAGGAAACAGGGGTGTAACATACGTCTACTTAATCCTATAAATTATACGAGAATAACTTTTGTACATATAGTACGCTATAGTCTTCAGGAGTACACAAAACGTGATGTTCCTTAACTTACTTTGGAAATTCGCGGTATATGAAGATTTCTTTCTTCTTAATTTTATAAAAGTCGAAAATTGGTGGAGCTGCAAAATAAGTCCAGTGAGTTCTTGTTCTTTGTTGTTCCTATAACAATAAATAACGTTGACGTGACCGGTATATTAGTAGCTGCATTAGGTGAGGTAGGTGAGCTCTACGAACAAATGAGATTTCGGGTATCGGACGCGCGGCTGCAGATAGAATTCCTTAAATGGGACATCTGGGAAAATATGCCAACAAAATAGCGCAAAATATAAATTTGTCCGCCAGTTACTTCACTCCGATCGCAGCTATCAGTGCCGAGTACTGTTTGTTTATTGACCATATCCTTTGTGTCCAAATGGCTTTTGAGAATGATTTAATGCCTGCGTACTCCCGGCCCGGTCCGTTTCGTACAATTTTTATTCATAACCGCAAACAATAACCTTTAGCAAAATCTAAAATGTTCATTTTGTGTGCCTAACGGTATGAAATATTTTTATACAACGCACTCAAAATATTTTATATTCTGATTTCTGATCAATCCAAAACTTTGGGATAAAGAGTAAGGCGGGCTCGTAAAACGTTAAGTTTTATTGCTTAAGGGAAAATTTTCTGAGGAATATATAAGATTTCTAGCGATTCTTGTAGGAAACGGTGGAAAGGTAAGGCAGGGAGTAAAGTGTATGACATGAAGGGCATCGGCGCCTCTTGAGAGTACGGTGAGAGATGTTTGGGTCGCGCCGCTGACGTGTTCGCTTATGAATGCTTCACACCCTTTTCAATACACCCACCAAAAGATTTTACACGTTGATGCTTCTTCAGTAACCTCCAGCTATTGTTATTCTAATAGAATTTGGAGATATTTCTGTGGCCATTGTTGATATTTATTTAACTTCGTGATCGTAGTCTTCAACATGTATGTTTTCATTTCTTTCCAAAACATATTTTATTATTTGCAGCTAGAAAAAAAATCAACGATATCAAACAGCTCGTCAGAGCCTTCGCCATAAACCTCATTATTTAGTGACATTGTATAGAGTATGGTGTGAACAAACATCGTAGCTTGTTATCCCCAGTTACTAAACACAATAACTCTATTAGGAAGGAGCGTTTATGCAGTATAGTTAACGTTAATCCACAGTAAGCCTACGTAACAGTAAATTTACTAGGATAATATTGTTCGGTGTGAACGTGAACACGTCTCAGCCCGTCGACGTTTAAAAACTACGTAATTTTAAAGAATTTTTGGTATATGAAACTTAATATCGTGGGTTAATTTTGCGAGCTCCTGCAGAGTTCCAGATTAAAAATTTACACCGTAGACATAAAACAAAGATATCTAAAATCTAGAAACGCCACGCAGCAACATTTGTTTGAAGTGATTTTATTTTTTGTATTTATCTAAAACTTTAAGAAGTTTATTGAACAACTAGTAAATTAACGTTAGCTGTGGAAACGTACTGCTTAATTGGTACACCGAATTACAGATTTTTTTAATTTTGAAATGACGCAACTAAAAGACGAATTTACTCACGGTTTCATATGTTTCCTTATAATATCCTCAGTAATAACAAATACTCAGTATAAAGTAGTGGTTTATCCAAAAACAACACTATCAGAATAGCCGCCATAAAAGATTGACAGACAGACAGACAGACACCACTGCTGTGATTCCATTAGTGAATGATTTACCAAATGGCATGGAAAGTATACATAGGTATACGTACATATGTTTGATAGACTAAATTATGTTGTTGGTAAAGTTTTCGTTCAATCGGCCATGTTTGAGAGGGTGGGATCGCTCAGTACACATTGTCTGCACTTACTTCGTGTAGATTTACCGTAAAGGCAAATGTTTGTATTGTGCCCAATCGATGTCACCTTCCGAACGTTGTTATCACCGTTTAATTACTTATAATAACATCTGAAATGATCGCGACAACTTCTGAGCTGAGGGAAATTGTGGTTATTGTAATATGTGTACCCATACTAATTTCTTGAAAGGGTAGTTCTGAGAGACCCTCTGTGTGCTTAGGATAACCGACGTCTGGATTTAATTGGTTAAGGCTATCATACTCAGGGCCTAATCATAACGCCAAGCAAACACATACTAAGTGCTTTTAAATTGTCATCAAATCAATCTATAACAATGCAGGTAGGTACAGTAAGTTATAAAAATGTTGCAAAATTTTTTTTGTATATTATAACAAACATTTCAACCTGGTTTTATTCTGCTTAACTATTAACCACTAAATGTATGACCAAAAAATGTTGGTGTCCTTTGTGAATTAAAAAACTAATCCACCTGTGACAGACAGCATGCACAACAAAATACAGTTTTAAACAAAAATATTGCACGCGCTGCGTTGTAGCTACTATGTGATTACCATGATTGTTGGTTTCATATTAATGGCTTAATTGAAATAGAATTCGGTAATCAAGCAATTATCCTTTGAAGCACATCTATTGACATCCATTGAATTATTGGTCAAACCAATGTACTGAACATATCAATATCTCTGAACGATTAATTTATTTAAGAAGTCAATGGTTTGGAAAACCAAACTTTCGCTAACTTATTTTTCCCTGGGCTTTCACCCCGGTGGTTGGTGACTGGTTTATGATTTATATATAACCATAAGGAATTGTCTGGTACACTTTCTGTTTTATATTTTATGTTATCCAAACCGCTGTAGAGCATAACTAAGTTACAGACTTTTAACTTATTACATAATGTAAGTGTTTACTGAGAAGTACAATGTTAGTTGATACCACAAACATTATCAAGCGCAAAATCAATTAGGTAATGTAATGCTGAATGCTGAGTGTAGCTCCGTTTGTTCATTCTATTCGTAGACTCCAGCGTAATTCAAACATTACTTACGGTACTTCCAGAGTAATATTAACCGCCACAAGACGTATTCTTTGACTCGCTAAGTAAACGCACGCCGCGAGTTACCGTACCCGAAGACGTCGACTATGTGATCAGTTGAATTAAAATTTAAAAAGCACCGTCAGATACCTACTCCGACTCGACTTTTTTAACATTCTAAAGGGTAAAATGATTAACTTACAGTGTAAAAGATTTAATTGTTTTCTTTCAACAACAATATAAAGCTCTACGATTGTTAGGGTTCCGTAGCCGAATGGCAAAAAACGGAACCCTTATAGTTTCGTCATGTCTGTCTGTCTGTCTGTCTGTCCGTATGTCACAGCCACTTTATTCCGAAACTATTAAGACTACACAATTCAAACTCGGTAAGTAGATGTACTACATTAACCGCTTTACGATTCTTATGCAAAAATAAAAAAAATATAATATTAGAGGGGGGCTCTCCATACATGAAACTGAAACCAAAAAAAATTTTTTTCATCTAATCTATACTTGTGGGGTGTCTATGGATAGGTCTTTTAAAATGAGATGGAGGTTCCTAAAACCATTTTTTCTCAAAGTCAATCATTTCAGAGTAAGACACTTTCAAAGTGCTAAAATGTGTGTCCCTGTAATTTCTAAACTACCAAAGTGAAAAATCTAAAAAAAATATATGTTATAGATCTCAATAAAAACTATCAACCAAAATTGGTTTGAACGAGATACAGTCAGTAGTTTTTGAGTTATAGCACTTTTTCAGTAACCGCAAATTATAACTTTGTTATTCATATATTTGTATGAAAAACAAAGTTATTTTTTGTTGTCGAGAAATGTTTGTGTTTTGACTAATTGTAGGCCATAGGAACGTTTATTTTTCATAGACAATGGAACGGAACCCTTCGTGCGCGAGTCCGACTCGCACTTGGCCGGTTTTTTTTATTATAGTCTAGAAACATTGTAAGTTGAACATTTCGTTTCGAGGGTCGACAGTACATTCATTTAACGGAGAACTTTTTATGGTTCCGTCAGCGAGAAAACAACCTTTGCTAATAGGAATTCCTTCGGATACTGTAAATAGGAAGACGTGCAAGGGGAGGACTGTTATCTGAACTCATAATATTTTCTTCCACTCGGACTTTGCTTTTGGCTTTAGCGGAAAACCTGATTCTATGTGGGTATTATTGGGTATGAAAGGGCTGTATGGAATATGAATCCACATACAATACAATAGGTAGTTGAAGATTTTCGGGCTCACAATACATATTTTTGTAGCTACATGACTACGTGGCAATATGTTGAAGCTGATATGTTATGTTCTCATAACAGAGCTTTATTAGGAATGTTATTAAGATTGGACTTGAAAAACTTTTTTAATAATTGTATTTATCTTCTTAACGTGATTTCATGAGTATCATTATATGTATCTTCTGACTTGTTCTCCAAACTTCCGACCAACAATTAAGTGATCGAAAATACTCTCCAATTTTTTAATTCCTATAGAATAACAAGAAATAATATTGCTGTAAGTTCGCTCTCAGCATGGCATAATAAAGTATACGACATTATATCAGTATTCATTAATGTGATTTCTCGTTTGCCAAGGTTTATATGTGAGTCAGTGCCAAGACATTTCTCTACACATAAGTGCGCGGTGACTTGGGTTATTCTATCTAAAGCCTGTTAATGTCCCCTCGATCCCCTCTTTCCGGGATTGTTCGAAAGAGTGGCCGCGGTAGCACATAAAGGCCTCCAGATAGAACAAAGGTGAGTTTTAGCAGTAGTATAACACTGACATTTTCTACTGCTGTTGGTACAGGGCCATCTGATGATTTCCCATATCAAATCCAATCCCCTATTTATGTCTCAGAGTTGTAAGCTCGGACTGACCTGCAGTATCCTATCTGCTATTCAACTAACATAAGGTACTAACTAAGACATCGATATAGCGGTACAGATACCGATATGAATGTTTATTTGCATATTTCTGAAAATACATTTACAAAAAAAAAACAAAATCACACGAATACTGTATTTAAATACTGCCGATGGTATTCCTTTTAAATAAAAACATGGAATACAATATGCCTCGCATGTAAAAATCTCTTAATCTCTAGCACTTTCAATGTAATTTTCGGTTTATCGGGAAATGTTACACTGTATATGTTGTATTATACATTTAACTTATTACATATTTTTTAAATTAAATGGAATTATCACACACAGATGTATAATTAAGTTTCTAAATGATACAGTGTCCATTTAGTGTTACATACATTTCTAAGTTTATCCAAATAACACGATTGGTACTTAATGCTAAACGGATAACCCTAGCTCAGCTCTGGAATGGACATATTGCGTTTGTATGTATCAAATTAAGTATGTATTATTATATCTAATTTGGCAGACCTGTAGAACACCACAAATAAAGCAAACATTTTATACATATATACGTATAACGATTTCAGTTCTGCAAGTTAAAGCTCTGCTGAGTTGACCTCACTTATAACAGACGTAAAACAATGAATAAAACCTATATATTGAAAAATAACCTTATTTGTTGACGTCTGGTATGCTTGGGAGAAAAATAAATTTACTTGGATGGATATGGGGAGCCCGGAGCACTTGGGGCACTCGCCAACGACATCTTATTGAATGCAGATCGCTGAATTGATACCACCTATTTATTAGGCCATTATTGTGTTTTCCGATATCGTTCTAAATTAAATGATTGGGAAATATAAATTATACAACGTGTACGTGTACTATCATTGCATGTTGTATTTTACAGGATCAATGTTATGGGTCCAAAACGTTGTAATATGTTACTTGCTCTTTCAAAATTAAATGAAAATATCAAAATATATATAGGTACCTTTGATATATGATGCAATGGTACCGCCAAAGGTACATGGCAAAAGTCTTAAAACATTTATACTATTTTTCAGAATTTATATATCAGTCCAGCTTGTATATATAATAATATTTGTGTGTGTAAATAACCTCATATTTTATTTATGGTAACCGTAAGGTATTGCGTGTTGGCAATTGATTTATCGGTAGATCGGGACTATGAGATGTCCCGCTTCCCACATTATTCACTAAACACATCATACAAATATTATGGGCGCACCATTCGGAAATAGGGATATATTACTAACATTCACCAATATATTCGGAGCTGTATTTGCTTCGGGTTGGTAGATTTACTTTTTGGATTTGTGTTTGTAAACCGTCAATCCCGACTGCTTTTGATGATTTGATTTTAGTTTAAAAATACATGAAACTTTGTGGAGCTCGTAGTGAACAAATACTGTTTGTTTTAAAGCAAATAACTATTCTTTCGCTATCCTGTTATTGTATGGGAATCCCTTTTATGATCGATAAGATAATAATAGCAATATCGCTCACGCTAACAACGACTGCGATGTAGGCATAAATGAAACAAAGTTCGAAAAGTTAACACCAATCCTTGTTACGACCAATGATTTACAACGCTAAGTAATAAAACTTTTCAAATACATAATTATTACCGTTAAATTAAAGTTCATCATTATATTTCAGCAGTTGTAAATAAGATCGTCCTTCATATCCCTGATAACCGATGGTTGCAGCCGCTTTCTTGCACCTTTCTTCAGTGTTGGGCATTTCTGGTATCTTTGCGAAGGCGTAGGCTGTCAGATCCTCGCAGCACATCATGGCCAGGTACCGATCAACAAGTTTCATCCTCACGTCTGCGAACTTTATCAACGGCTCCGGGTTCGGGCGCGCTGGAATATAAACCATTACTTACTCGCCGTACAACTATCAGTTTGTCATACTTATCCTGTTTCAGTTGTAGTCGTTAATCTAATTGGGAACGAGTCAAATGTGATATGTTTATCTGCATTATAATAAAATAATAAAAATATACAATAAGAGGAATATTTGATTTGTTGTTTAAATGTTTGTTTGCAATAAATAGACTCAAAAATTACTGAAGCGATTAAAAAATTGATTTTCTATTAGGAAGCTGCACTATGTCGTCGGGTGACATGGCCTGTACTTTATCTAATTGTAAATTAGCTAATTGACTTTATACATTTTAAGAATACGTTTCAGTCCGGTATAATATTATAATATGACCTAAATAAAAACTGATAAGGAGATATGGCCTAAAAAGCTTTGGTTTATTTCTATGTAAATGTACCTGGCCATGTACAAAATTTAATGACTGAAACAGTAAAGGTCATTAGGAGAAGACCATGAAAACCTAAAAAATGTTTGAAATGCGACCTGTTTATTATTATCATTATGAGCCAAGTCGAGCGGGAAAAGTTAGGAGCGGAAATGGCGGCAGGAGGGTGAGCGGGGGCGGGGGCAATATAGCGCACCTTTATCGCGTTGTTCTTTTTTGACGATCGCTCGGAAGGCCCCTGGCGTGCTGGCGTACAGGAACAGCACCTCCACGCCGGGCCGCGGGTTCATGAACAGAATTGCTTTCTCCCATTCCACTCCCAAACCTGGATTCGTGGTCTCGAAAAAGTCTCTGAATTTTCTGACTCGCTATGCGCAATAAAAAAATAAATTATCATAAATATTGTAATAGAATATGGAATTGTTATTGCCAAACCAAAATTCACCATTGCGGCTTTGCATACAGACATAAATCGACCACATTTTACATGTCCGCAACAAGCTACATAGAAGCAATATATTTCACAAGCTTGCAGCTCTTTCAGTTGCTGTCAATTTCAAGATTTTACAAAGTAATACCTGAACTGAAAAGGATTGCGAGGACAATATGTAGACAAAACAAGAAAATTGGGTTCTTTCCCAATATGTCGGATAAAATGTATAGCCCCAATTGTCAAGGATATATTTTTGACGTAGGCGGGTAAGCAGGTATCACACGGAGAAAAATCAGGACAAATCAGTAAAGTTACGAGAATTATTTGTAACTTAAAATTAATTTAAAAAAAAACTTACGGTTTTACCGGCCAACGCAAACACAATCGGCGTCAATTCAGTGTTATTTGACCAGAAGTAAAATATTTTCCACATTGAATCAATAAGCGCGTACGGGTTGAATTTCGCTGATCGTTCGAACTGCTCGCAGGTCGTGATGTTGGCCGGGTAGGCGGAGGGCTGGGCCCGGCCGGGGCCCGCCAGCGCCGCCAACACAACTATGCCAAACAGCCACGACCACGTAAACATTGCTTTTGCCGTTCAACTGCTAATTACACTGCTGTTTACACACACGTTTATATATAGTGGTGCAGGCCATAGATTCGCTAAGTTTGCAGACAATACGCTGCGACTTGCACATTAACAATATTAGACATGTAGGTACTTCTCTGTTTTCAATCGTAAGTAGGTATTATAAAAGTTATTGCATATTAAATCAATTAAATATGTTTTATGCATTCCATGATCTAAAATAAAAGCGTTAAAATGCTAATGGTAATTATAAATTACTGATATTCATAACCAATGGCTAGCTAGCAATAAATTATTACGACAATTTTCACATCCATTAAATGTATGAAAGTGCATTTTATTTTATTCTTTTTAACGTAGAAATGTCGTAAACTGTCATGATAGTCATTAAAAGGGTCGTTGTTGTGGGTCGATAAAAACATAGCAGTGTAAACGTGTAAGACTGTGTAACTTGTGACGCTGTAGTAAATGTACCTATAACTATATGGTACTCATCACAAGAAGAGGTCCTCTTTTCTTCAACCTATAACGATTACATTAGCACCCTAGCAAATATTCCATTATTGCTCAAACACTTCTCCGTTCAACCTAGTTTAATAGACTAGCCGCCGGTTTCTCAATTAAACAATGCTAAGTAAATATTTAAGCTCTGTTCTTATTTAAACAGAAATTTTAGAGAAAATATATTTTCTAAATTCTATTCAGAAATAACACTCTTTTAATTTTTATTGTTTTGAAAATGAAATAAGTTCATAAGCAATATAAGTTTCCAATGTAAAGTGATAGTAAAATTGTCAATGGTAATTTATCGTAGCAGTGTTGTAGCACCGAAGCGTAGCCCGTAGGCTATGCAGCGCACTACGAATATACTTGTAAATCCGATGAATACTTTTAATACTCAATATTGAATTAATTGGGAAAATCAAATATAGTAACCTACTTTCTCCCTTTTAGTCTTTGTTATATTTATCAGGTGGCTCGAATTTTGTTGTCGAAACTACAAGTATCCAAAACGTTCTTCAATATCCGAAATGATGAATAAATAATGCATTGTAGCGAGCTGACTCACTTCGTAGAAATCACAATGTTATGTTAAAAGGAAAACACGTACGACACAGACATTTGCAGTTCTGTTCACTGTATTTTGAGTGGTGAAATAATTGGAGCCCGCGTTACAGTAATTTTACGAATACGTAACGTAAACTGTAAAATGTTTTACATATTTCGACTTACTATGTTCGTACGTACATTTCACGCTCGTGTTTATTGTAGGTGAAATCTATTTATTCATTTCAAAAAGCTCGTTACTCTGTCGGTATCATTTGACGTTATATTTATCACCGGCACAACTGAATGTCTTCTGTGCAATTTGCACTAAACATTCCTTCTCGAGTGCAGCTCGTAAACCACGTCACCTGCTCTCCACGAACTAGGTACCGGATGAAAGTAGAACTGAGAAATTCGAGACTTCATTCGCCATTTTGCTTGAAAATATATTCCGAATATATTTCGTTTAATCCAGATGAGACCCTGACCTGTTCATGTGCGCCTAATTACTTAATTAATGAAACCACTTTCATCTCGATGATTCCGGGTTCGGGATAAGTGATAAATTAAATAATTTCAGGTTAATTAATGATGATAAATGTAATCATTAGTTTGAGTTTTTCGTGCCTACCTACAAATTGTTGGAAACTTTTCCTATCCATTTAGGTATTTAAATATGAACTTTACCCTCATCATTATTTCGGGGCGAATTCCAGTGTGAAATTTTCAGCTATATTACGATTCCACTGAAAACCAATCCCATAGCTAGAACATACCTTGGCTAACGAAGCATGATAATGTCTGTAGCCCAGCCATCTTCAGTTCGTGTTATTAGATACTGTATATTCTAAGTATTCGCTTTCTTTAACAAATTGTCTATTTAGTTTATCGTTTTACATAAGGCCTTAGATATAAATCGCTTGGAGTCTAAAAGAGAAATTGAGGTATGCTTCGTTTTGAACCGATGCCAGCAAGTTAAGAAATAGAGAAAAATTGCTAGCGTTTAAGCGAGTAGTACAAACAGCGTGGACAAGAAAGGCTTAAGTTTCTTATTATGCTGTCTACTTATTGCATTATTATATTCAGAAGCTTCGTCTGAGGAGGGTAGACAGAGGTTAAGGCACTGTTTAATAGGTAGGGATGGGGAGATAAGCGACCCCTTCGTCATTAACCGGACGCAGTATCAAACATCCAGATGCTACGAACCAATCCTGACAGAAAAATACAATAACGACGGTTTGGAGACGCGCGCCCCCAACTCAATAAATATCGACATTGCAAGTGTGTATACAAACGCAAACATGATTTATTAAAGATACCTTTTAATATTTAGTAAAATCTTAAGCTGGATGTAGAAAAATATGGGTAATACGGTATGAATAATTAACTTAAAATATTTATTAAAATATTTCAAGGGGCTACGTTAGTAACTATTGCATTATGTATTGCAGTTCTAAGAAATGAATTACAATTTTCATTTTACTGTATCTTTATTTATAAAAAAAGTACACATAAAAACACATAAAAAAGAATAAATAATCACAAAATTTAGTCTAGTAGTAAAGGTAAAAATACGTATCCGTATAGGGAGAGGACCTATCTAAATCATTTCTAATCATATCTTGAAGACAAGGTCATGCCATAAAGAGCCCTTATAATTCGGCCCTCCATTCGTCTGTCTTATCCGACCTTGTATCACAAACTCATGATGCCTTCAATTTGTCACCGTTTTTATGAAATTTCACAGCTGAATGAAAAATTGCTAGTAAAAAGATTTTTTTACTCCAGCGAGCTAAAGAGGAAAAACATATTTGTACCGTAATTTGTTCTTACACTGCATATAAGGACCTTTAAGATAGCGTGTAAGTTATTTTTTATAAACGATGGAACCCGCATCTAGATGGAACTATTTTAACATCAGCATTGAAAGGCCGTATCTGAGGGCCCTACTCATCTTGATCGGTATTTCAGAACAGAAATAAAATGTACANGTTATGTTAAAAGGAAAACACGTACGACACAGACATTTGCAGTTCTGTTCACTGTATTTTGAGTGGTGAAATAATTGGAGCCCGCGTTACAGTAATTTTACGAATACGTAACGTAAACTGTAAAATGTTTTACATATTTCGACTTACTATGTTCGTACGTACATTTCACGCTCGTGTTTATTGTAGGTGAAATCTATTTATTCATTTCAAAAAGCTCGTTACTCTGTCGGTATCATTTGACGTTATATTTATCACCGGCACAACTGAATGTCTTCTGTGCAATTTGCACTAAACATTCCTTCTCGAGTGCAGCTCGTAAACCACGTCACCTGCTCTCCACGAACTAGGTACCGGATGAAAGTAGAACTGAGAAATTCGAGACTTCATTCGCCATTTTGCTTGAAAATATATTCCGAATATATTTCGTTTAATCCAGATGAGACCCTGACCTGTTCATGTGCGCCTAATTACTTAATTAATGAAACCACTTTCATCTCGATGATTCCGGGTTCGGGATAAGTGATAAATTAAATAATTTCAGGTTAATTAATGATGATAAATGTAATCATTAGTTTGAGTTTTTCGTGCCTACCTACAAATTGTTGGAAACTTTTCCTATCCATTTAGGTATTTAAATATGAACTTTACCCTCATCATTATTTCGGGGCGAATTCCAGTGTGAAATTTTCAGCTATATTACGATTCCACTGAAAACCAATCCCATAGCTAGAACATACCTTGGCTAACGAAGCATGATAATGTCTGTAGCCCAGCCATCTTCAGTTCGTGTTATTAGATACTGTATATTCTAAGTATTCGCTTTCTTTAACAAATTGTCTATTTAGTTTATCGTTTTACATAAGGCCTTAGATATAAATCGCTTGGAGTCTAAAAGAGAAATTGAGGTATGCTTCGTTTTGAACCGATGCCAGCAAGTTAAGAAATAGAGAAAAATTGCTAGCGTTTAAGCGAGTAGTACAAACAGCGTGGACAAGAAAGGCTTAAGTTTCTTATTATGCTGTCTACTTATTGCATTATTATATTCAGAAGCTTCGTCTGAGGAGGGTAGACAGAGGTTAAGGCACTGTTTAATAGGTAGGGATGGGGAGATAAGCGACCCCTTCGTCATTAACCGGACGCAGTATCAAACATCCAGATGCTACGAACCAATCCTGACAGAAAAATACAATAACGACGGTTTGGAGACGCGCGCCCCCAACTCAATAAATATCGACATTGCAAGTGTGTATACAAACGCAAACATGATTTATTAAAGATACCTTTTAATATTTAGTAAAATCTTAAGCTGGATGTAGAAAAATATGGGTAATACGGTATGAATAATTAACTTAAAATATTTATTAAAATATTTCAAGGGGCTACGTTAGTAACTATTGCATTATGTATTGCAGTTCTAAGAAATGAATTACAATTTTCATTTTACTGTATCTTTATTTATAAAAAAAGTACACATAAAAACACATAAAAAAGAATAAATAATCACAAAATTTAGTCTAGTAGTAAAGGTAAAAATACGTATCCGTATAGGGAGAGGACCTATCTAAATCATTTCTAATCATATCTTGAAGACAAGGTCATGCCATAAAGAGCCCTTATAATTCGGCCCTCCATTCGTCTGTCTTATCCGACCTTGTATCACAAACTCATGATGCCTTCAATTTGTCACCGTTTTTATGAAATTTCACAGCTGAATGAAAAATTGCTAGTAAAAAGATTTTTTTACTCCAGCGAGCTAAAGAGGAAAAACATATTTGTACCGTAATTTGTTCTTACACTGCATATAAGGACCTTTAAGATAGCGTGTAAGTTATTTTTTATAAACGATGGAACCCGCATCTAGATGGAACTATTTTAACATCAGCATTGAAAGGCCGTATCTGAGGGCCCTACTCATCTTGATCGGTATTTCAGAACAGAAATAAAATGTACACACATCTATACTAATATTATAAAGCTGAAGAGTTTGTTTGTTTGAATGCGCTAATCTCAGGAACTACTGGTCCGTTTTGAAAAATTATTTCAGTGTTAGATAGCCCATTTATCAAGGAAGGCTATAGGCTAGATTTTATCTGGGTGCGGCGAGTAGTTCCTACGGGACGCGGGTGAGACCGCTGGCAGAAGCTAGTACTCAATATACCTAATACGAAGTAAATCCTAGGTTACATACATATGGTACGATTAAAGGTTAAGATACGTATGATCTATTAAAGCGTGTTGTATATAACAATATACGTTATTCCCGAAAACCGTTAGAATCACAATTTAATCGAATTTCCATTTTATCTATCGATGGATCGGCTTGAATTGTTTTTTCAGGCGAATGTTTTTATTATTTAAATGGTTTCTCTCTCCCTCCCAGCGGGACAACTTGATTAAGTAACAATGGTGCGAGTAATTTGTAGTACCTTCGAGAATCTCCGGGAAATTGATTCATAATCAGTTTACTGGTCTGAATGCTAATTAAGTGGACATAACATCAATGATGAGTGACCTGACCTTGCGGTTGTCCGCAAAGCCTGCCAATTAGGTAGATGTTGGTTAACATTCCTGTGTCTCCACTATTATCTTCAAGATTTAAAAGTAACTTTATCTCTCTGCTGAACTTTATTTACCTACCTACATGGAATTTGGTATGAATACATTGATAGTAGGAAAGTAACTTTTAAATAAACCAGCTAAAAACATGGGTGAATAGAAATAGTACCTAGCATTAAGTTTTCCTGAATGTAATATTAATGATTGGGATTTAAATATGAGTATAACACCGTTAAATACAGTTCATCACGTCAGGAGGCACCACCCCTCTCGCAAAAATATATTAATCTGGTTTTTCTCCGGTTTGCAGGCACGAGCATACGAGACAAACTGCACTGTAGCTTGATGAACTAATGCAATTGCACTTTTGTGTTCTGCTTTTTATACGGTGTAAAAAATATGCGGTGTATTTAACATCTCAAGCATGATACTTGATATTCTGAATGCCAATTTATTGAATAAGTAATTTGGTTTTTGTAAATAATTTTGTGAATTTTAAAAAGAGAACAAATATGAATAGATCAGGTTCGGTCAGCCACTTTTCAGAAAAAAAAGTTATCCCCCTACTTTCGAAAAAAGTTGAAAACCTTTAAACTTTAAATAAGTGGGATATTTTATTTACTAATTAAATATACTTAATATGCACTGTCAGAATGTGAAAAAAAAAATAGTTCATCATTGTATTTTTATACAAACAGTAGGTAGGATAGGAAGGACACGATCGCCTGCAGTATGCGCAGCGCACTGGGATTTCATCGGTACGAAATCCCCAATCACCACCGTAAATAATAATATATTATTCACCACCACGATGTATATATGTACTGTACGTACCTACAAACCTAAAACTTATACTCGGAACGGACTTTTGCAGCGCTTTCTCAATATTCAATTTCGTTGTTTAAACAAAGAAATTGGATTGTAGGAAACGATTATACCTGTGCAGCAAAATCTTGCAATTCGAATTATTGATCAGGTTATGATGTAATAATTACCTGTGCCAATAACAGCTCAAATGTTTTCTCTTTTTCTGAACATTTAAAGATTTGAAAGCAAAGAAAAGTGCATCGTAACAAAATATCTACCTTACTAAATATATTAGTGCTGATCAAACAGATCAGGACTTCTCAATTAAAAGTACGAGGAACATTTTCGAACCTATAGGGTTTGTTTGTATGTTGCGTAATATTTAATCTGAGTTTCACTTACGTAGCTAGCTAACTAGTAACTACTCTTTCATCTACACTAATATAATATAAAGGAAAAAAATATTTGTTTGTTTTTTTCACTGTTGGGAAGTTAGACTATCCCATGCAGTAATTCCCACGGGACGCGAGCGAAAATCCGAGAAAACCGCTAGTCAGACAATAACATTAATAGGCAACTTCAAAAAGGAGGATTAATGGAACTTATGTTTTCTGTATCTATGTCCGGTTAAACTGATATGACCTACTTATTTCATTTTAGTACGCCTATCACATTTTATTTGAAAGCATGCTCTTACTACATCTACGCCTAATAGTCACAAAGTTAAAATCTACAAGGTTTTGCAAAAAAATGATAATGTATTTTCTCTTTGTTTTTGAAGTTAAATTTTTATGAAAAGGTTTTTGCAAGCGAGTATCTACTGAAAACAAAGACAACATTTCTTGATGACTGAAACTAATTATATTACCATTAGCGGAATGCTAACTAACAGCTACACAATATTACTTTATATAGATATCCTTTCTCATCAAAGATATGAGGTCTCGCGCAAACTGTATTTGTTGTCATAATATTGTGATGCCATTCTCGCAGCATTTAATTGAAAAGATAAAACAAGTGAGCATGTAGCGAGTAGCGACGTTTGCCGTATCTTGTGTATCTGCCCGCCTAGACTTTCAACCGCACCTACTCTAGATAACAGAATTGAATTTTAATTCAATTTCCTAACGAAATAATCATGTTTAATAGTTCTGAGCAACTGTAACTCGCTCGTACCGAATTCATATTGTATCACTGTGTTCATATAACTAACCTGGCGGCAGATAGACATAATTGACTTGCATGAGACAGCTATTGTGATTTGACTAGATATCTGTGTAGGTAATACAATTACTGCTGCTATCAGATATCCGATGTGTCTGCCAGAAACGTGCTATCGTTTAAATTTACCTTCAAGATTTGACCGAATTAAGATATCTTTCTGGATAAACATTGTAACTATGAAGATAAACGAGAGACCCATATTGTAGCAGAACGTTGCATACTCGTATAGTAGAGTTTTGCGTGAAAGTATTGAGTGTTGAAAACTTGCCAGCACATATTGTTATTATGAACGCGGTAGGTATACATGTAGAGAATTTTCAAATATAAAGCCGACGCGTGGTGAATGACCGATAAAGGTTCAACAGCTGCTACTTGGACAGGGAATATTACGTTAAGCACGAGGTAGATTCATGGTATTGTCATTAACGATGTGGGTAAGGCCCTTTCATTGACTCGGGTCGCCACCCGCCGCCTGACTTTTTACAACACGACCTCAGTTGTTTGCACTTAATTCTATATGTGCGTTCAACACAAGGCATTTTGTTTTCATTACCATAGTACTGGGAGCTCGCTTTAGAATTCAAAAGGGACATTAGTCGAGGATAAAAAGATTTTCAGAGATTTCAGAGATTCACCACAATGCTTACCTACTATTGCGCTGTAAGAAATACTAAGTAAGAAACATTTATTTCAGTTGGTAGTAAGCTAACGTAATATTTAACATATGCATTAATACAGTCATGTTAGGGAGACGCGTTTTCGTGGTCAGTTGCGGAGCAAGCGAGTCGCGAGTACATTGCTCCATGTTGATAACTCTATTAATATCTATCTGGTGTCCCGAAATGTACTCCGCGAGCCAATCAGCAGCCATCGCAACGCACAATGCGCCTAGTGTATCGACCGCTGGAAAAATACTGGTTAACAAGAATTTCTGATAGGAACTCATTGAAACAAACTTATAAGGTGACTTCTCTATCAATCTTTGTTCAGGTTTAATTTTAGTTTGTATAATGAAAGATTACTGTTGAATATATTCGGTAAACTAATTTAAAGCAATAATTTGCACAACCTACTACACTACTTAACTACTTAATTTAATTTTACTAATTAATTAAACGAAATAGTTCTCTGAAATCTATATTTTAGTGTTAGGTTAGTAGTAAGGTTATAACTTAGCAAAGAATGTGTAGACAATAGAAAGTCTTCTAATGTAGTAATTAATCCTGATGAGTTGTAACTACATTAGTTGTGCACTTAACTACGAGTAAGTTTAAATTTCTATTGTCTCAGTCCTGCCTTAATTAGATATTTGTGGAATTCTTAGCGACCTTTGAGCTCGATTAGCTGTACTGAGTAAACTAAATAATTAATGTACGGACGATTAACAAATAATAACACAAAGATAACGGATAACTCAGCTTTGTGATTAAGTATTCATTTATGTTAATTTATTCTCCTGGAAGCGTCGCTCGCAGAACGTTCAACATTTAGTTTTGATCTCGTCGTCAAATCGTGTGTTTAGTTTATTATCAAGATAAATTGTTCACACATTTTTTCCAGTCTTTTAAATATTTGTGCCCAGTGTGTGGGTATCACGCTGTAGATACGAGCGTCGCGCGTGTGTTCACGATAGTGCTTGTTTGCGCGTCGCTTAATAGTCATGTTTTTCTAAATAAAGAGTATTTTAATTCACTTTCGGTGAACTTTGATAGAACCGAGTAGATCACTCGAATAAAGACAGCAAAAAATGTGAGTACCTATATTATTTAAATAAATAGTTAATAATGCGTTCACCATAACAATCTTAGAATTTATAACGTAAATAACTGAAGATATATCAACCTTTTTAAACTTAATATTATAATTTATATGTACATACTTGAGCAGTCATGGAATTAATATTGTTTAGTTGTATTTGGTCATCTATCTAAAAATGCCTATGTAGGATGGTATGGAAAAAGCCGGTGAGTGCCCACTTATCTTCTTAATTTTGTAGATATTTATTATTATATCAGATTTACAATAAACAAGGAAGGTTTTACTTAGGTAGTATGGTATATTGTAGTTGTGTACGTCTCGTATAAAATTTGTTTAAGAGCTATGTATGTATTATGGCTATTTTATCCAAGGTGTGTTTCATTGTTAGTTTTAATTATTTAACGGTAACACATCGGGTATTTATTTTGTGGTTTAAAAAGTAAAAAAAAAATGCCGAGTCATGGAAAAAAATATTAACATCACACTTCAACATATTTATCTATTCAAGGTCCAATTTATTCTATCCAAAATAGACAGATAGGTATAGTAGTGACCTTCGTATCACAGAAATAACAAAACGTTTATTTTTGATTAGCATTCAAAGTAGGTAATAAATGTGGATACATCTGGTAACAGTACCTACATGCTTAAATATGCTGACACTAAATAACAATTCCAAAGAGAATTAATGTCTATGTACAATTGACTATTATTACCAAACATTTGGAATCGTGTTGAGAATCAGAATCAAGCGAAATTGTATCTCGAATAAAAGTGTTCAAAAAACAAAGCAACAAAGCGAAATGTATGATCGAAAAGTTTTCAATTGCTCTTACTTTTAAGTTTTACTTGCAAATGTAAACTCAGCTTTGCTATAAAGTGTTCATTTTACAGCTCTCCAACGCGAACCTAACGCCTTATAGTTTTACATTCATTTGTAGTTTTCATTTGTTAAAAGCTAAATCAGTTCCACCGTATAATTTGCGATGACTTTTATTTAAGCCTCAAGAGAATCTCCTCGTGGTCTATGCAAGCCACTAGGACGTACAATAACTCATTTCAGCGCCCTTCGTGCTCAGGTGTATGTCGAGACGCTTAAAATATTGTTGTCACCGAAAACCATATTTCTTTAGCTGCAAAATGTCTCAACCGCTTTTATAGGAGGCTCCCCAACTTTTTTGTAGTGATTTATGTTTAATTAGAGTGTCCTTCACATTTTTATGTCATTCCAAAATAATTTAAGAACTTCGCGACGAGGGCTTCGGGAAAGCTCGGCGAAAACTTCTAAAACAATTATGAGTTTGTCAAGGGGGGTTACGATACGTAAATTCCTTTCGTTCCAGTGTTACATTAAACAATGTTGTTCCTTAGAATGCATTACTCAGTGGGTAAGGTACAGTTTTAATTGTAGGAGATAAGCAACTAGAGGGAGATCAGAAAGTGGTGACCTCCGCTTTCGTCTCCGTGTCACGTAACTACTGATAGGTGGGTACAGACAGGGCAAAGAGATTTGAGTATCGTACTCAAACTTGTATTAATCTTCTCAATATACTACACAATACAACAGTTAGGTCACCTAAAATAATACCTCTGAGTAACACGCTTGTGTTACCTTCTAATATCAATTTCTCATGATACATAATTTGTAAAGTATCACTGTCAAAAATGTATGTGGAAGTTCAAAGTCTTGGAGTCTAAAGTCGGGACCTTTTGTTATATACCTACCTATGTATAGCAGATTTTATTTAAACCTGTCTGCGCCGGCCACACTTTTAAGTAAATCTCGCCTGCACGGTGTTGAAATATGTTTTATGCATTTTTGACGGACCTATCAGTATCAAATTTTAATTCAAAATTCATATGCTACTGGCATACAATAGTTTTGTGCACGATAAAAAGAATAAAACTTTTTTTTTTCTTAATTATAAATGTATCACTATGCGGTGTTTGTTGTTTTTCTTTGGAGATAACAAGTAGTCGCGACTTCAGACTACATAAACACTCGTTATTGATTGTACTGAGGTCTGTGACCATTTGATTTATTACGTTTTGAAGCAATATCAGAACTAATTTATAGTTCTGCTAATTATGTAGCCAGAACATTACAAGAGATAGTTATCTTCTATATTTTTACCTATTCCTAAACGAGTTTAATACTTTCTTGTTTACTAATTAAAAGGAACTAACGTATACTCTTGCCCACTTCTTAGAGTATTACAGATTTAAATACTATCTGAGAATAACAAACACATGACATAGGTAAACCTAATAGTATAAATGCAACGCTCTACGACTCTTTCAATTAATGCAACTTAAAATACGAATACCTAAAAGTACCTATTCTGTCACTGCATAAATAAAAATCTAGTACCATATAGAACGTACATGACATAAGTGTATGTAGCCAAAGTATTCACTAGCCATTAGCCACCTAATTACCGCTGCCTTTGTCAATGCAACACCGCTCGGTTCGGCTCCCTCGGCGACAGCTCTCACCTCGTGCCATACCGCCCCGATAATTATCGGTCACTTATGCTTCACCCCGACATACGTCTCGTACCTATATCAAATAGGTTTCAGTATCCGACCAATATTATTATAACTAAAGCTTCGGTTGTTGGAATAACACGACCTCTTTACTATATTTCTCACAGATCATACCCCTTGATTAGGACAAACAATAAGAACATGATAGTAGCAATTAATATTTACGATTACTACCTATCTATTTTAGAGCCGTAATGGTATTGTCTGGTTTGTGTTAACATTTATCTATTTAATTACAGAGGGACGTGTAGGTAACAAAACAATACAAACAAGACGCGATATTGTGTAATTTAAGCTGTTTAAATTATTATGTATTAAATAGGATGATATTTCAAAATTAAACAACGTTCGATGGATGTTATGAATTTAGTCAAATATTTATTTTGTCGGGTTTCGGCCACCATCTCAGTTCTATGTTGATGATATAGCAATTAATGAGAATTTCACCAATATAAAGAAACAAGCCAATTAAATATATTGACAACAGGAGCTCTTGCATACAACATTTATCATCCGGAGGTGAGATCGATCCCCCATCAAAAAGCATGGTCATTTCAGCAATGTTCACTAGTGTATTGTGGGTAAATATTACATAACTCGTTCCATTATTCTGAATGGTAACACCATATTGCACGAATCAGGGTAAGGTAGACGGCGGTCTGGAATATGCTGTCAGATGTTAGTTATTGTACCCAAGCCATTGCTGATATGAGCTATTAATATTGCCTCAGACACACTGCGGAAAAATACGAGTGGCGCTGTTCGAAGCCGAACGTATCGTAGTTTTTAAATCAAACCAAAATTGGTTCTAATTTAGCACGTTACTGTAGTGTCTATATTTTTGTATTTAAGTGACAAACGATTAGGATACACAACAGGATCACAGAGTACCTACTCTCTACTTAGATGTGGAATATCAGTGGACAAAATGTAATTAATATCAAGACATTTTCCATTTTATTTCATACTTGCATAAAAGTCTCCTATCTCATTTCAATACCATTGTAATATTAATACAAAATAACTCGTATTCATAACGGTGTCAAAACTATACAGACGTAACTATAGCTCTGACTGTCTGTAACCACTGTACCGCAAACTCTACTGGGACCCCAAACATAAACTTATAACACATTTTGTTTATTAGGGATATTTGACAGTTTGTACACATATTTATGGAGCTTTGTTACCATCATACGAGTATAGACGTACTTATCTTGTAAAATTGAGAGAGTAGGCACGCGTTATCACAATAGGCATTCATAGGTCATCTAAGTTATAATAATATATTTATAAATATACTCGTAATGTAATTTCAATCGGGGTTGCAAGAGACACGTAGATATCTACTGAGTGACGTTTGTGGGTGACACAAACCGCTAAAGTTCAATTTTCGAACGTTTTATACTTACAGGGTGAAAGGTTGGCAATAATAGGCCGGATAAAGTTGCTTAACAAATCACCTACGTTACATTCGCGAAGCCATTATCAAATTGCTTAAAATAAGATTCAAAGTTTTGTAACCAGTTATATGAAGATGCATATGAGTATTGTAATTTACTAAAGTAATAAACAACCAACCCATTATTTTGTGCATTTGTAGTGTAGTGTGCTCGTATATGCTTATTAAGATTCTAGAGTGCAGTTTCTAGGAAATAGATTAATTGAGCCGAGCAGTCTTAGCAGGGAACGTATTTGCAACTTATAGTTTGTTTCGCCATAATTTCACGGAACGTGCGTTATTTACGAATGCTCCTCGCCTTTATCTTTTAATTAAATAATATAGCTACCTACTAGCACTTTTCCGAGATTTCTCTCAGTTAATGAAGGGACTTTATGCACCGGACTCATCCATTTATTTAATAAATAATTGATGTTTAAGGAAAATAAAAAAATAAACCAGCAGCTAGTACCAAAATACTGCTTATTTTGCTGCATTGAGTAAGTCTGGGTGGTTTAGACACGTTATTTTTCAAGAATTGGTATTTTAAAATACATATCGTATTTTTTTTTTTTTAAATGTGGATCACAATGTTGAAATATTTGCTCCTTTTATATGATTGACCTATAATTAATATACCTAAGAGAGCTACTTCATGTACCAGTTACTATCAAAGCACTGCTAGAATTGTCTGTCTGGTGGCGGAGGTGTTCATAAAGCTGTCTTTACACGTCCCAATTCCCTTCGAGATCTACTTTGATGAATACTATTGTATAGGAACCGAGCGATGGACGTAATCCGCAGCTCGTATTCGTCCACTTGCAGAGGTAGTCGGATGCACACCACACATTACGACTAGCACGAAGTGACAAGCGGTATATTCTCTCAGAATACTGATATAACTATTTTAGGAATACATATCGTATCTGAATGCACAGTTCAGTGGATTCCAGCAAGTTTCAAAGAGCGCTGGACAGTCGTCCTTTACCCGAAGCGCTCTGTGAGAATTTTTGCAACTCAGCTTCAGCAAGCAATCGGATCCCGACTTTTGCAATGATTTACTTTAAAGGTTTTCTTACACTTCTTCGAAAGATTTTTATTATTATAATGGTACAAGTCGCTAGTGATTTTCTTAAGGATTCGTTCAGCATTTTTTTTCCATAATAACAATGAAAGCAAACTGCAGCAAGCTCCAAGTACAACCAGTTTTACATTTTGTTTTAGTTTACCCATTCTAAGTCTTCCGGAAACTAGTGTTGTCTTGCTAATATTTTTACTTACTTTTTAATAATTTAATTTCAGATCAGCATTCTTGAAAGATGACTCCCACAAATGGTGTGGGTCCGGAGCCTCCACAAATCGTGGTGTTGGACGGCGGATTCTCAACGCAGCTGTCGTGCCACGTCGGTCATGTCATCGACGGAGACCCGCTGTGGAGTGCTCGCTTCTTGTACACACACCCCGACGAGGTCGTCAATACACATCTCGACTTCCTTAGAGGTAAGATAAAAAAAAAGTAAATGAGAATTTCGAAGATAAGTAAATATATAAGTAATAACGAAACGTTGATTATTCTATTAATTGTCATATTAATACATATATATTTGAATATACCACGTGGATAAAGACAAATATACTCGTATTTTACGTAACACCTAACCAAAGTGGGCGGACACGTGCCAGAAATGGTTTGGATAAGCAATAATAAGCACCCACATTCGCCACACAGCATTGATTAAATTATAATAGATAAATATTATAAATGCTGAAACCTTCCGTATTTCAAAATGAAACCATACGAGTATGACTTAGTACCAACCTAGAGCATTAATACCCAAATCACTAAAGTTGTACTCCTGAGCTTCTCCAAAAATGTAGTTTCTTACCGACACGCTTGAATGAATCGAAACACAGTTGAACAAAACCCGCAAACGACGCCGAAGTTACACAAATACTTCCACAGAGCCGCAAAACGTTGCGGCTAAGTACAAGTGTACATGCGTGTTTTGACGAATTACACGTTAGGTCGCTTTTAGCCCGTCATCTCCATGCATCTGACAGCGAGAGTGCGACCTCGTCTCGTGTCATCGTCCTCTGAAAGCGCTTTTCTTCGCCACAAAACGGACCGTTTCTTTTCATAAGGAAAAGCTGAAAAGTGTCTGCAAGCAAATAACTCCCTGGAGGGAAAAGCCTACTGCCTTGCTTTGCTGCCTCTTATAGAAGATATAATGTGAAAAAATATAAAACATGACCGCGTACTTTGTAGGATCATAAACGTTTTGCACTCTGTCATTTTGCAAACGCCGGACATAAGATAACGGTGACAACTGTCACTGCACATACAATGTAGTAGTAGCTATTATATCCGTATCATTTAGTAGATATCTATGTCTAATAATGTTATGTAAACTGCAGACAGATTACGTTCAATGTACCTATGGTCCATATAATGTTGCAAACTCACATATTTTCTTGGTGTGGGTAAGTCGCAGCTGCTCCGCTGTGATTATTATGATTGACGCTGTAGCAAGTTGGCAAGTGATGCCGCTATTTCTCCCTCATCCACTAACTACTTCACATTTGCATAGTACAGGCGGCAGGCGGCAGGAGGCGCGACTCCGCGCTGCCTGCTCCTATACAAACTACAAGTCGGGATACACAACGTTGTTGCCATTAATCACCTTGTCTGTCTAATACCTTTCCATTCGCAAGCCGTGCGCCGTCTTCTATTTATTACATAATTATTTTCTTCGACAGAGAACGGTTCCTGTAGCCGACCTCGCTTCCGTAATATTGAACAAGCCGGGCCCGTGTTGCATTACTAAGTTTTAATAATATTAATTGTTTACGCCTCTTAGCCGCACCCCGCTCACACTCCGTAATACTAACAAAGTTCAACTTCAGCCATATTTATCGAACTAGTTTCGTAATACGGACTTCGGAGTATGTGAACTATTAATTAGCGTTGACACGAAAAGCATAGAGATATTGGTAACATGGATAAAGAAAGACATTAATCTTAGGTTTCATTTGTTTTCATTAAATGCCAACCTGTTTTTAATGTGATTAACGCGCTCAGCGTTATGACTATTTGTGGGCTATAAAAGGCGTTTAATGTTTTTGTTTCAGCGGGAGCAGATTTAATAATAACCAACACTTACCAGGCGTCGGTAGAGGGGTTCGTTGAGCACCTGGGCGTGACTGCCGAGCAGGCCTTCGAGCTCATCGTGCGCGCCGTGGAGCTCGCCAAGCGCGCGCGCTCGCAGTACCTGGAGGAGTACCAGGACTACGTGCAGAACGGCAAGTACATCCTAACAATACATTACAATATAACGCGCTTGAATGGGGTGACATATTTCGAAATGAATAGCGGCAAGGCAGGCCTCCGCAGTAAATGGGAGACTTTAAAAGATCAAATGAAAATGACAAATGGTGCCTGCCTTGGCCAGTGAAATTACATTTGTGTTTAGATATGTTTTTAATTAAATATTCATGAACAAAGTAATCTAAGTATTTGCGTCATGCTGCTGAACCCAAGTGTTTAGTTTAATAATCACGTAGCAACTTTTGCTTAGCTAAAACGGGAACTTGTTTAACAGTGACAAACTAAAATTGATGTAATGAGTTGTACTGAAAATACTCTAAGCAAATATTTAATTTTAACATTCATTTCTCAAGTCGTCGTTAATTTTCTAGTAAACAGGCGAATAGGCTATAAAACCACTGGAAAACACGCTTTAAAAATCTTTATCACGGATTTATCATGTACTTTATGACTGGTATAACTTTTTAGGATGACAAGTGGCTATTTAGAACATAATACCTATTACTGCCGGCTTTTTAGATTGTACTTCTACTTTAAAAAAGATAGAATCTTAAACATATTTAATTCAAAGCAAAACAGATGTAATTTATTATTAAAATTTATAAAATTTCAAGAATGTTTGTGTTTTGCTGTAAACAAAGATTGTTGGGTCCGCGCCCGCAAGGGTCGGGTGCAAGCACGCATTAATTACACTTTGCAAGGGTGGGAAGTTATGTGTATTCGCGTAGGTAATGTACGAGCATAGTGCCGGAGATATTATACACCGGTATATTTATTTATGGTGGTTTTCCGATTGTAGATCGCATTCCCTTGATCGTGGGCTCAGTGGGGCCGTACGGGGCTCACCTGCATGACGGCTCCGAGTACGATGGCAGCTACGCAGACACCACTTCTGTTGAGGTAATACGCATGCTTTCCAACGTCAGGTTCTGAGGTTGAGCTTGCAGAAATTTTTATTTACCTACCCCTGTATCTAAAACATAAAGTGGTAAACACATTAAAACTAAACACATTTTGGCTGGTTCTGTGATATAACATGAATCTCTGTTGAAAAGTGTTGTTACAAAAGTTCTGTAATTATCGGAAATAAATGATTGCCAGCTACGGAGCCTGTATGTGGGTAACTTATGTTATCCGGACAAAACTAGTCGCTTAGAAATAGTAAATAATTAATGAGTTTGGCCGGCGCTAAGTAGGTTCTTTGTCTATTTCTATATGTTGTCATTGAGTGCTTTTAGGACGGCAATCGGTTGAATCGATCTTGTTCAAATGTTAAAGGTAAAGCTTTCTAACTAAAAGCTCTGAATTCACTGAGTGAGTATTTTTATTATTCTACATTAACTATGCTGTTCGATTTTAGGGATCCCTTATGTGTTTACGTAGGATACTCGGATTTTAATTTGTCGAAAAAACTCGATTTTAAGGCGTTAAACAAGATACCAATTTATCTTAAATGAAACAGAATCGTATATAACTTCAGTACCATAATTTATAAGTAATACCAAGATGAAGATAGTGGCCAGTTTTAAAATGTCCTAAGTCAGATGACGCTGAGCAGGGAAAAATTACAGAGTGACGATCCAGCGCATCCCCTTAAAGAGCTACCCAAATAATATAAATTTTAACATTCTATTATTTCATATTCATAATATTTACCTACTGAAGAATTCAAGTTGAAAAACTATCTTCCTTTAACTTTTCTGCGCTCGTGGTCGTGTCTAAACCCTAAAGTAGACAATTTATAAGGGAAAACAGTTTTACTCTCCTCACTGCTCACCTGGATATAAAGTAACCTGTTCTTATGCAGCAAAATTGAGACTATTTTTCATGCATCTGCAGACAAGCTACATATTTCATACCGCTAACTTTCATAGCTAGAAAATCTTCTATGAAAACACGTAACCATGCAGGCACCTTAATGTTTGATATCTCAACTTTAATATACCTATAGTACAGAGAATATAATAAATAGTGGCCAGAGCGTCTGTAATAACTGTTAAATCAGGTGCTCGATCATTTCTGCGGAACCCGGAGCGCCATGAATGCATAGCCTAATAAAGGCCATTGAAAGCGGCGGCTAAATCGTAAAGAGGGCCGTAAAGTTGCCTGCAAATTAAAATTTACATCGGCAATATGAAAAACTCCACTCCATTTCTCTTGTTTTTTTCCTGTACCGACAGCATTTGACTGGGGTGGACAGTTAATTAACGAAACCTAGAACAAATGGCTATCTGAAACAAACATGAAGTAACAAAATGTGCGCTCTAATTAATTTGGAGTTGTTTTTATTGTTTTATCAATGCCATGTTTTAGTGTAAAGCAGAATGAACCTTTTGTCCTTTAGAAGCTTGAGGATGTCAGCTGTGAATATTATGTTATGTTAACCGATATTAATTCTTGTTCTTAGACCATGAAGGCTTGGCACCGACCTCGAATTCAAGCTCTCGTTCAAGCCGGAGTTGACCTCCTGGCGTTGGAAACCATCCCTTGTCAAGAAGAAGCCGAAATGTTATGTGACCTTCTTCGTGAATTCCCTAACATGAAAGCTTGGATCGCATTCAGTTGTAAGGTAAGGGTAGATACGTATAAATTGATTTTAGAGCCATTAAACTTCTTACTTATTAAAATTTCTAGTGAATGCTGAGTGATATAGAATGGTAAATGGAATAAATAAATCTTGCAACTATAACGGGCTCAACTATTCAAAGCAATGGATCGATGAGTTACGTAATAGCTCCGATAAATTCTCTAGACTGCAGCAAACCACTTTTGAAATTCTAAAATAACAAAAATCATCGATTTGTGTGAGCGTGGTATTGACATGTTGCGTTACTGGCGTGTTGTGTTGTGGCTCTGCGGAAGGGTTATTTATTTTTTTACATAGGTATCCGAACACGGCGCGTTGGCACACCGTGAATACCTAGGCAGCAAAATATTCAAATAGAGTTTGTTATTCTGTTCGTACGAATAGCCTGGATGGGGAACAAAAAGCCGATCACCTCAGATAAAAGATTTGATAGAAAATTTTGGTGCGACGAAAAACATTTTGTATCCAATCCACGTGCCTGGACAAAAGTTATTTTACATATTCTATTACCATGTCAACAGTTTCATCCAACCTTTTTCAGAAAATACAATGTTGAATTCTGACACTGATTCATTAATGAAAACATTCGTATCTGCTAGTCATTGATTGGTATAGCTACCTACATAGGTATCGTTGTAGTATTTCAAATGGCAAAATTATATCCAGCTGCTGTTTTGTGATTTTCTCCATACAAAAGCATTCATTCCTTTTCACTATCGCAATGCGCTTCTTATTCCGTCTAATATTTTATTGGTGTCTGTTACAGGACAATCAAAGCATAGCTCACGGCGAAAGCTTCCAAAAAGTAGCAAAGAAATGTTGGGAGGCGAATCCTGACCAGCTCGTTGCCGTGGGAGTGAACTGCTGCGCGCCGTCCTTTGTGTCGAACCTCGTGAAAGGCTTCAACGACGACCGGCCACACGACCCCATTCCGCTTATCGTTTACCCCAATTCGGGCGAAAAATACAACCCGCAAATAGGGTAAGATTTCCGACTGGGATAAGTTAACTACGCACATAGGTCGATTTAAAGGATTTAGGCGGTCAAAATTATTTTATACTTGCATTCTGAACTTTAGTCATATATTTTAATGAAAATTGATTATTTTTGTAATATTCATGTTTTCTTGCCAAAAAAAGTTAAAAAATAAAAATATAAAAAAAAAACAACAAAAAAAGCAAGATTATATTCCATTATTCTTTTCGACATAATGATAATAATAAAAAAATTCAAAACATTCAATTATAACACAATAATTCTTTTAATTATTTCATATATCTTTATTTGTTGTATCTGAAATATAAGATTCATTCGGATTAGCTAGTAGTAACATCTCAATTGTTTCAGGGCAAAGTGATCTTGGTTAGATCGTTTTTCTGTTTGCTTCTTTACACATAAAAGTGGATCCGAAGTCAATAATAATCTACCTATTGCATATATCAACATAGCGTTCCTTTCTCGAGAACTTTCGCGCGCAGTTTTCGCGGTATAAATGAAAATAAACGAAAATGCTTCTCCCAGCCTCTGCTGGCTGCCTCTTCTGACAGCTGGCCAATAGGTAATAGGGCATTTTGATTATAACCGAACCATGAATTAATATTTCATGCATGGTAAGGCTAATCGGATGCCATCCATATAGGTCGACAAACAATTTCACAGTTTCCATGGCGTATTCCTCGAATATATTTCATGATTATTTGAGATAGTTTCCAGTTTAACAATTTTTCTTTCATGGACGATTTAAACTACGCAAAACTGTGTTTCAAACACCTTAAATTATCTGGCGTATCGCCATAACGGGCTAACTAGTGATTTTCTAAGTAATTAAATTTTTCTTCCAAATTAGGT
>NWSH02000505.1:8321344-8331963 GCA_002382865.2 Heliothis virescens
GGGGGCGGCGGGCGCGGGGGGCACGGGCCGCGCCAGCCGCAGCGGCACCAGGCTGGGGTGCGAGCCGCTGCGCCGCTCGCGCCCGCACATCAACTTCTGTCTCCGCTCTTCCGAACACTCCCACAGATTGGGATTAGAACGGTTCATGTCAAATTTTCTGTCTGATAACAGCCTCCTCGTTTCCGGCCCTCGATACAAGTACGCGTCCGCCGCTGATGAGCTTTTGTTACGTTTTACTTTGGTCGTTTTAGTACAGCCGGAGTATTCGGGCGTGTTACTTCGCTGGACGGTCGGAAGTTTAGTGTAGTTATAGTGAGGGATGTTAGTAGCGGGTGCGTGATATTGTACTTTACCGAGCGATAAGTGGCCGCAGTCCACTGCAGGTGCGATATAAAGGCAGCCGCATGTAACAAAATAGAAAGATTCAGACTACCTGAACAAGAGATTCGGGCTTCACAGTGTCCGCATTAGAAAAGACGTTCGGGCCTTAGTAGTGTTTAACACATCAAGCGCAGGTTGAAGAGATTCTTGCGATTTGTTAGTGACAAGATATACTTTGGTGATGCTAGTAAATATACTAAACAATAACTATTAAAGATCGAATAATCGAGTCTGTTCATTGATACGGATATGATACAAAATAAATAGTAATCTCTACAACGACTAGCTACTTTGTACTCATACTAACTAAAGATACAATAAATAAAATTCTATAGTTGATACCGTATCTTGAAGATTGAGAATAAATAATACTAACGCTATCAGATCTACGAGAACTAATACAGTGTACAAGAGATTATCAAAGCATGCTGCACATGCACTTACGAGTTGTGTGCCTAAATAAATACCGATAATATGAGAGAGAATACTGAGTATTGTAATAAATTAATATACTGATACACGGAGTGCTTAAATAATATATAGTATCGTCATTACACCAACAACAGCAAACTTGAACAACTATTATTTTCAAGCGCTACTTTTATGACTAGCGGAAAATTTGGTTTTATGTATAAATACAGATCTTTCATTCTAAGAGCCAACTGATAATACGGTTTCTTGACTTCGCATGTCTCCTCCTTGTCGACTCGAATATCTCCAGCGGAATATTGGGTACTGCATAATAAATACGCTGTGTTAGTGATACCATCTACCTGCTATGTGGATCATTTCATTACTACAACCATTATACATATTTTAGCAAAGTCGTTTGATATGCATTTTTTTATACTTAGCGAAATCGTTCTACTTTTATTTCAGCATGATTATAATTCATTAGCACGAAGGAGTCAATTTTACGGCACAAAGATTCTATATTAATTCCGCCGGACCAAGTAGGATCTAGTTTAATATTATATCTAGTTTCATTCTACAGTTTAAAATAACAAGGCGTGTATGTTATTCGTATTTTGTACAGTAGAGTAAATTGTAGTACTCACCTGAACTTACAGCGTTTCTACAACGCGCCGACGTGCAGTAAGCTTCTATAACCTTTAATATAAGGGCGTCCTCTTCATAAGAATTGGACTTTCGTTGATGCGGCGCATAAGGGTGCGTCGGTCCAATGTTTTCGTCCGAACCGACCGTGAATGATTGCGGCCGGAGAGGCGGCGCCGGCCGTAAACATGTTATGCTCCACCCTACGTCAGTAATAACCAAATATTACAGTAAGTATCTAAGACAAAGACAACATGCTAAAAAGTAAATAAATCTAGCACCTGATATTAGAAATACTTGCATAAGGGGACCATTAATACAAAATATTTAACGTAATAGCACAGAATGGAATTCACTGCATCATTTTGGGACACCAATTGAAGGTGATATCATCCACGAGTTACTGTAGCCAAATTCACTAGTAATTCCCCCATATAGATGAGACACATGTGTTCAGTAAATAAGAATATAGTACCTTTATTGCTGTAGTTCGATCCAGCCGTGTCGATGAAATCAACAGATGAAAACTTTTTGCCGATAGGAGTTTTATTTGGCTTGGCGGGTGATTGGTCGAGAGAGTCGCATGAATTTAATAGCCAGCGCGCAGACTGATTCTTTTGTTTATTTTTCTGCGTTTGTTGCGTATGTTGTGTGTAGCTTTGATGATTGTTGAATGAATGTGATCTTTTGTGGTTTGTTAGACCAGACGATAAATCAGAGTTATTGCTGTCGCTCATGGCCATCTGTTGAAAAACAAAACTTGTTATTAAACTAGATCATTGCATGGAAACCACTCGTAACTGCTAGACATTAACAGTTCTGTAAAGTTAGCAAATAGATACACTTGTGCAAGTTGTTTAATGGAAATTTTCAGTTTCGGCAGCAGCATTTGTTCAAACATGTTTATCTTAAAAAGCAAGGGTATATAGCGGACACTCGCCGACTGACTCGTCATCGCAACATTTCAAACATCAGATACTAAGATAATTCTGGCATTTTGACACAATTAATTTCTTCTGTATGCTTACTTATTTCTCTTTAGCGAGTGTACCTCAAGTCCCAGTTCAAATGGGTTTCAATATAAGGTAACCACTAACTAAATAATTTGCTGTCCAATGTATAAAGAAGTCCAAATATTGGTGTGAGGAACAGGTCATTAAGCCTTACCATGCAATATATTCGTCTTAATAGGTTAGTGAAATTACATGATATCTACTTGCAGTGATTGTTTTGTAGTTAGTATGATGAATAAACACAGGCAAGGATGATCAAGTAAAGCACTGCAACACTGGGGTAACTCTAATGATAGTATTAATCTAATGGTTACGAATCCTCAAGGCAATATTATCTTCAAACCAGTGACACAAATCAGTAGCTCTTTACAAAAGAATAATCCTTGCCTGAGTCGGTGACCACGGTAATGGGTAATTTTGCTTTCATCCACCAGTGTGCGTACAAATCTGAACGATACACCACAAACCCGCTTTGGGCTTCAGCTAGACCCTTCTGCACTTTTGACAAGTCCTCGCTGCGAGAGCGCGTTTTCCGCATTTGCGCGTTATTCGTATCCATGCTTTGTGCATTCTCTTTGTTAAACAAGTCACGGTTGCGTGGTGCGTTAGCGCGGGATTGCCTTTGAATATTATTGACTTCAGGAGTTTCACGATATATACGCATGTGGTAGTGCAGACTTGGCTTCGTTCGTTCTGTTATGTTCAAAGTGCTCCACTGGCAGGGTATCGGTTGGCGCACGTTTTTGGGAATCTCTATGTGTGTGCTGGGTTTCCTGTATACTCTTGGCGGGGGTTCAGGCTTTAATTTGATTTCCGGCACGTAACGTTCAATGTTTCGCCTTATGGAGGTCCGTTTGATCTGCGTAGTGGGTATAGTTGGTACCGCTGTAAACGTCGACGTCACGTTCATGTTCGACGAGTCCATGACATCCAGACTGTTCTCCGAAGTAACACTAGTCACGCAAGATGTCCTTGCAGTAGAGCCAAAAGGCGACGTGCATCTGCATTGATCTTCATAGGTCGCTGCCTCTATTTCAGACAAAGTTACTTTCTTCCGATGATCAGCATCAAAACTGCCTTGCGATAAGTTAGTTATAGACCCTTTAGAATTATCTGAACTTTTGTCGTGGTTATCTGAATCATTGCCTGTGTTTCCAGAACTTGAATATTCGTGCATATTCAACTCTGGCGAGGCTAAATTACAACTTCCAACAACGCCCGAATCAGAAGATCGCGGACTTGGACACACCGATCTGTTACAACATTCGCATTTTCGATGCATTTTGTGGTTTTCCGACTGAGAGCTCATTCTATGCATTCTGGCGTCTTCACTTCTGTGGTAATTCTCAGTTTCCACCATAGACCTAGACATCGATCGTCTTATTCTTTTGTCCGAGTTCAATGAATGCTTACGGAAAGGCACGTTTGTATTCAGATTCACATTGATTATCTTCATGTTTTCCTCTTCGTTTCTAAACATTGGCGGCGGGTCTATTATTATAGATTCTATAGGACTATAACTCTGTTTCGGTGACGGTGGAGCTAAAAGCTGTAATACGTCAGATGTCAATTCCTCATCTGCACGTTCTTCTTCTGGAGTATAGCTTTCCTCTGTTGACTTCCAGAGTTTCGTAACGGCTTCATTCTTCGCGCTAACGTTTGGGAAACTCCGTCTCGTTGCTATGAAATCTGTTTCTTCATTGCCAAGAATATCAATTTGTGTACTTTGATCCATATTAACTAAATCCTCACAGGCCATGTAACTTCTAACTTCAAAGCTGGAATTCTCAGTACTTTCGGAATGTTGGGCAAATGGATACAAATTGTTTATACCTAATGCTGTTTTGTGGTAGTTTTGGCCACTGTCAATTGTCTTTATTGTGTTATGCGGTCTTTTGTTAACCGTTACACCTTCGAATATCTCGCGTGTGCAATCGGCCCTAGCTGCTGCTTGACTTTCATCCAAATGCATATCAGCAGAGTTGTCAAAATATCGTACGTAACCAAAATTACTGCCCCAACTACTACATGATGATATAGTTCGCGGACTTTCCATTGCATTCTGTCTCAGTATTTTAGAGCAACTAACAGCTTCTGCGTCAGTACAGCTAGAACTCGTATACGATTCAGTTCCATCGGTCTCCCTATCGCTGTCATCGCTATCAGAATATTCAGTATCTGCGCCTATCGTGCCATCATTCTCTATTTTTAGACGAATATGATTTTTGTGCCTTCGTCTAACAGGCAATCCCGTTAACTCGAAAGCTTTCGCCCATGTCCTTTCATGTAGGAGTTTGCGTAACATTTGCCTTGTGATTACTTTTTTCTTAACGAGTCTCGCAAAATATTTGGTCAAGGAATAGTAAGGTGATGCAGAAGGGTAGCTGGGCGGTGGTAACGTCACGTGATAAAGGCTGCGGCGACTAGTGTTGATGCTAGACAACGCCCCTTCAGAAGGAGAGCGGGTCAGCTATACAACCAAAAATAAACCTTAGTCTGTGTGTAAACAAAATATATTCTAGTAACGAGTGACTATTAGACGCGTTTGAGAGTACTTTATATTTTTAGCAAAGTGGGGCAAGGTAAGCATATACTTACATGTGGTAGCGATTGCGGCTGTCCAGGCTCATGAGCTGGACTACTGGTGTTGGAGTGCTTCTGTAACAGGCTCACCCAATTGTCAGCTTCAGCTCTCGTTTGACAAACTGCCACAATGGTATCTATCATTGGGCCACCTATTTCAAATGCATTCTTTCTGGTATCTGTATCATCTAATTTGGAGACAGTTATGCCTGTCAGTGGAAGACAACCCTGAAAAATCGTTGTTATAAGTACTCCAATATATAACTTGCAAAAAAAAAGCATAATATTGTGTAGACTTACTTCATAAACAAACGCAGACACCCTCTTGCTTACAGACAAAAGCAATAGAGCAGAAGGGAAGAGAACAAGATAGCGATCTTGATGCGAAGGGCCGACTGCGACACTGCCCATGTGTAACACGTCACCAAGAGAAGCCAGCTCGCCGCCAGGCCAGCCTCGCACCTCACCAGTCACTACCTGAAGTTCTAACTCCTTCTGGCGACGTAATGCTGCGCAACCACTCTGAAAGTAGAAATTATTGTGACACTATGTAACAAGCTTGTTTATATTGGAAACTGGAATTCATACTGAGATGCTGATGATGGTTTTTTTTAAGGTATTCGCCAAAATTACAAGTCAAAATTTTTTTGATAGGTTGGTTATAAGGTAGTAGTATAATATTCAAATTATGAACTGTTAGTTACTAAATATACTTACAGCTATATCCTTGTATACAACCGATGCTCGGTGAGTGTCACCCCTGTCTGGATGGGCCTCATGAACATGCCTAGCCAACTCCTGGAGCATAGCTGGGTACTTGCCCAACCTACGGAATGGCTTGGATAAGCCAGCTGTCAATACTAGCACCCCAGGACAAACAGCACCAGCTTCCTCCATCCAGGTATTCAGTTCCTCTCTAAGGAAATAAATAAAGTTCCAACATTAGAAAAACACAAGCATTGATGAATAAAGGTTTTTATAAATCAATATTACCCACAATGCTTTTAATAATAAATGATTTATCAAAAACAGTTACCTCATTGAAATAAATTACTATGCAAAATAATACAGAAAAGTGCATTCTTACTTGTACTTATCAAGAATGCAGACAGCTTTGGGATGGCCAGCACAGTAAGTTTGGTGGACAGTCTTAATTTTAGGAGCCCATTGTAAAAAGAGGCCTCCAACTCGCTGGTCCGGCCCAGTCTTTGTTGCACATTCATCAAGCAGGCCCAGGAACTGTTCATGCACTTGAAGGACTTCATTGATATTGCCTGTCAACTGTTTAAACTCATCCCTGGTGAGCCTAAAAGTAATCATTATTAATTGAATTGGTTGTGCTTGGTTACAGGTCACCACAATTATGCTATACCACATAATGCTTACATACTATTTACTTACTAGTTTACATATCAAAGGGTCTAGTATTTGTTACCACTCCATGGCAAATTCTATAATCTAAAATAAAAAATGTCTACACTTACATGTCACTTTTCTCCAAAGGTTGTAAGAAATTGCTGACAAGGCCTTGCATTTCAGCCACGTGAGCCTTTTCTGAGTCTATTATATCTTTGAGAACTACATTTCTGAATGCCTGTATTTCTGATGCTGCCCGAATTGGAGATGTTGTGACACTTCCTGATGGATCTGTTTATATGTAAACATTTCAAGAGATTTATCAGATATTAACTCGAATGTAATATCATGTGATTTAGGTGTAAACTGACATAAATAGCGTGCATACCTTTATGTTCAGTTACATAGTTGCTTGGAAACCAGCCCGTCGTTTCGCCCAAAGTGCCTTCCCACCATCCACCTTCTTCTTTTTGGGTAACAGTAATAATATCACCTTTTTTGAAACATAGCTCGTCATTGTTTTTACCCTTAAAAGAATATATTGCTTTCACCAAGCAATTTTCGGTTGACATTTTACTTATTTTCTGGCACCATGTTATAAATTCTAGAAAAATAACTTCAAATCAGAATTGTACAATCAATGCCGTTATAACACTTGTGCGCACTAATATTACGAGACGCGACAACTATGAATATTACCAAACAAAAGTACAAATGCAGATGAGAAAACATTAAAAAAGGGTAAGCTATTTCTCTCAGATTGAAATATTCTTTGGACAGCTCATAGAAATAACAGGAAGTGTTGGTGTCAAAGCAGAGTTACAATACACATTGAAGTGTTAGATAAATTCACTAAATAACTGGCATAACACTCCAATACACTTCAATTATGCATTAAGAACACAATTATACATTCTTTTACTGAATTATAAACGTACAAAAATGAAAAATCCTCGATTTTCACGGACTTCCAGTTCCAAAAATAAACAGACCACAGACTAAACTATTTGACAATCAGTCACTCACTTAGAGACAAAAAATAGAGATGGGTATTAGACGGAAAAAGGTATCAATTTATTTAATAGTAAAAAAATATGAAAAAAATGATAATGCCAAGTTATAAGGACAAATAATAATGCTAAGGTATCCGTGTTTAAAGGAATATGCTCTGAAGCACTGTAATTTACAATAGTTGGTGGCTAGTATAAATAAATAGACACAAGGCCACAAAATGGCCATGGATGGATATTCCGTCCAGCCTATACTCACTAATTTTCCGTTTTCTACCAATATAGGCACCCAAATAAAAATTGAGATATTCATATTTTAGGATAAAAATGATATTTTAAGGCTCCTACACTGTTTTCTGTAAAATGATTTGTAGTATTTTTGTGGTTGGGAAGCTACACTATACCTGGGTGATAAAGATTTCGTCCAGGAATAGAAAGTACTTCCCATGGGATGTGGCATGGGTTGTAAGCATGGGAAATAGCTACAATAGGATAAAGTTGGCAATAAACTTTTAAATCAAAGACAACATTTTAGTACAAATTTTAATAAAAGAAAAATTACATAAAAAATATAGGCAATACCTATTACTTAAGTGTAATTATTAGATATATTATTTACATTATCTTATGCATGTAAGAATGTTATTTTAAATTATTACTGAGATTGTTTCTACTGTTTTTTTTTGTTATTACAAAAATTCATCGCACCAATCTTTCAAACACTGGTAACAGTCTGCTGATTGTTTTGAATTAGCATTACACGTATCCTTTAGCCATTCTTGGAATAGTTCTTTGTCTTTCTTCAACACCAGAAACTGACCCAAAACTGTGTATGCCTGAAAAAAAATGAAGCATCCATTAAAATCTATGATTTCCTGTCACTCCCTTATTATGTATATTTCTGAACACAATAGACATCTGCTAATCAGTTGGCATATTTGTTATCAGCATATTTCAATATAATAGCTTTACTGAAAACTTAAAATTAATACAAAAGCCAGTCTAACCTACAAAATCCAATGAATCTGTTTCAATGAGTGTGCAAGACACTCAAAACAATATGTGACCTGAAATCCTTGGTTGTTTAGCTAATTCTACTCCTTCTGGTTCTACTATTAATAACATCATGATGATGACTTAATATTTATTTTATAGGACAGGAAACCTCATAACAAACCAGAAATAATTCATTTAAAAAGTTGGATTGTTTTCTACACCATTAGTCATCATCATACTCTATGTACAACAGCAACCGTTAAATTTATACATAATTAATTTTTAAAAAATGTTTGTCACTGGGTCCCAGGCACAATAGGCAATAGACGCTAAGATCTTCACTACCTATAAATGAATCATTGTTTGGAGGGACTGGCATGGATAGTTTCGACAAAAGGAGTTGAACAGAAATACCGTTAAAAGTAACACCAACCTTATCAAATCCAGCAACTTCCAATCTTTTCCCCAATACTTCACCGACGCCAGCTAATTCGGTTACTGGCTTTTCTCCCATGGGCTCAGCCACGAAGTTTCTGTGTTTTTGTGATGTACTAGACATTTTACAGCTCGTTAGTCTTTTCCGCAATAATATACAAAGATCGTTATAAATACAATTAGTATTTACTTTAATTAATTGAAAAGTTAATAAGAATAAAAATTAAATTAACATTTACGAGGCAAGCGTGCAAAGCAAACAACCACAGATTAACTATTCTTAAAACTTAAACTTTTGTCTATACCACGGTGATGAAATTGTGCCGCTACCATGGACGTTAAATACAAACAGGAGTGAGTATTCGGAATTTTGGTTTTTTGTTTTGGTTTACTGAGAGATGAATGTAAAACCATTTTATAATCATCGATGTATATGTACTACGTACTAGATTAGGCGTTCCGAACAATTTTTGTCTACCACTGCTTTGACGGTAATACACGGCAAAGGCCTTTAGTGCGATTTTGGCATTACGTCAGTTTGAACGTGTCAGGAGCGGTATTCATAAATTTGAAAATACAAATCAAGGTATAAACTTGCACATATTATCAATTTGGTAGTCAGGTAAGTAAAATTACATTTTATTCATGCTATTGAATAGCTTTTATTATCATACTTTATATAGTAATTCAATATTACAAATATTTATTTATTTGTACTAGCCGCCATCTGACAATCATAGATTAAGAAAAACATGCAGAAACAGTGGTGCCATAAAACATGTAGTAGGTAAAATATTAATCAAAACAGACTTCACGTAGTAATTGGTTCTCGTTTCTTTTTAGAAAAAAGAAATATGACGTCGTGTGCACTCCGATACTGCAAAAATACAACAATTAAACATCAGCGCATCATCAGGGATCAGTTTTCATGGGTAAGAGAAGATAATAATTTTAAACGCCAGTTTTACAGGTTCCAGATAAAGTTCTGGATAGCTATATGGCAGAGGTTACCATAGCATTTATTACCTACTATTAAGTATATTATGCTTATTTCAGGTATGTTCACCCTGGGCATCCGAAAAGAGAACTATGGATTAAAGTTCTTCAAAAAGATAGATCCGAAGATACAACCACAGATTACTATTCTTTAAACTTAAACTTTTGTCTATACACGGTGATGAAATTGTGCCGCTACCATGGACGTTAAATACAAACAGGAGTGAGTATTCGGAATTTTGGTTTTTTTGTTTGGTTTACTGAGAGATGAATGTAAACCATTTAATAACCATCGATGTATATGTACTACGTACTAGATTAGGCGTTCCGAACAATTTTTGTCTACCACTGCTTTGACGGTAATACACGGCAAAGGCCTTTAGTGCGATTTTGGATTACGTTCAGTTTTGAAAACGTGTCAGGAGCGGTATTCATAAATTTGAAAATACAAATCAAGGTATAAACTTGCACATATTATCATTTTGGTAGTCAGGTAAGTAAAAATTACATTTTATTCATGCTATTGAATAGCTTTTATTATCATACTTTATATAGTAATTCAATATTACAAATATTTATTTATTTGTACTAGCCGCCATCTGACAATCATAGATTAAGAAAAAACATGCAGAAACAGTGGTGCCATAAAACATGTAGTAGGTAAAATTTAATCAAAACAGACTTCACGTAGTAATTGGTTCTCGTTCTTTTTAGAAAAAAGAAATATGACGTCGTGTGCACTCCGATACTGCAAAAAACAAATTAAACATCAGCGCATCATGCAGGGAATCAT
>NWSH02000505.1:8331988-8345606 GCA_002382865.2 Heliothis virescens
ATCAGCGCATCATCAGGGATCAGTTTTCATCGGTAAGAGAAGATAATAATTTTAAACGCCAGTTTCACAGGTTCCAGATAAAGTTCTGGATAGCTATATGGCAGAGGTTACCATATCATTTATTACCTACTATTAAGTATATTGTGCTTATTTCAGGTATGTTCACCCTGGGCATCCGAAAAGAGAACTATGGATTAAAGTTCTTCAAAAAGATAGATCCGAAGGCACGTGGCTGCCTACGAAACATTCATATGTCTGTTCATTTCAAGCCTGATGATATTTACTTAAAACGTTACCTTAAGAAGACAGCAATTCCTCGCAGTAATCTTATGCAATATGATGCAGAAAAACTTAGACGTTAATTCTTTAACAAGACTGTAGGGTCCAAGCACTCACCTTATTGCCAAGGATATATCCAAACGCTTGGTTGATACTTCCCGTGACCATAGTGCTGGATATCATTTCGCACAGCGGCCATTCAACGTGCCAATGCTGCCAGCTTTTGGGTACATTACCTACTGAGTGACAGCGATGAGGACCAATTTTTTGATGCGCTGTATTAGATTTAAGCTGTATACATATAAGAATAGTTTTATATGTATATTAATAGTTTAGTTAGAACATTAATTGTTGATCAATTTATATGTATGAAAATTCTATCTTTTGCCCGCATATACATCCCAAACAAACATGGATCCGCAAGTAGTAGTTAAAGATTGTTTTATATTATAATATTTATGTTATATTTATATTATTTTATAAAGAAAATATTGTAAATGATATTGAATTAAAAAATCCTTAAATAATGTCTTGGTTTCAATGTATTACACGATTTTAGATTCACTTATATATAAATAGAAGGTCTCTATTAATATAAATACATTTTGGAGTATAAAGAATAATAATGTAATGAAGAATGTAGGTATAATGGGGCGTGCAAGTGTCAAAGTGGCGCTAGCGTGTTATAGACCATTAACAAAACAGTTTTGTATGGAAATTCGCGATTAAAGTTAATTATTAAGAAATTGCCTTAGTGTTGTGTACCAGATTGTATGGAAGCTGGAGGCCACCGCTTTCCTCGAGATAATAAACTAAAAAAATTGGGGCTCAAAGCCATAAAGCGAGTAAAATTTGAACCTAAAAGCAGGGCGAGAGGGTGTCATAAACATTTTAAGGAAATTGACTATGAAAAGATTAAAAAAGATTAATAATAAATACTCAGGTATGTATTTAAAGTGATTACATTGAATACGACTAGGTCATCAACAACAATTCCCTCTTATTTGTTCGTAAAACACGCCTAACCTATAAAAGAAAAACTGTCCTTATTACACAAACAAACTAATGAATGGCCTTCTCATCAATGAATCGTCCGTGAATCAATGAATCGTCCTTCCGTATCTCATTCAGGTCACCCGCCCGCCCCGCACCAACTCACAATTTGACTTTACTCTGACTCTGACAGTCTTTGATCTGACATCTGTCATAGGTCCTTAGCGCACTGGCGCCATCTAGATAAGCTTTCACTTGCACGCCCCATACGAGCGAAAACGTTGTGTCACTTCTGCGATTATAATCTATAAGGATGACATCTTGTCACAAAATGTTCACAGATAACATATTCGGGCAAATTATTTGTACGGATGTTCGTGTCTATTGTATATATGTCAATGTTAATAACCAACCAAAGCCGCGTGGATCGATCGATCATAAGGTTTAGCAACGCTTGTATCGGTCAGTCCGTAGATGGGTGACCCTCTTGTCATAACGAGTTCTTCCGTGTTTCGGAAGACACGATAAACTGGTGGGTCCCGGCTGTCAAACATTTTTGACACATTTGAACATTTTTTGCAGTCGTTACGCGTAGTCAGAAGCCAGAAAGTCTGCCAATTAGTCTTACCAAGAGGTGCCAAGTTGCCTGGGTAACTTGGTTGTGGAGGTCAGACAGGCAGTCGCTCGCTCCATGCAAATTTTACGTCCTAACTTTCTTAATGCAATAAATTTCACAAGGCAAAATTAGCGAATGCTTTAATTAGCTGTAATTCGTATCAGTCTTCAGCGTAAAGGATTACGCTTAGGATCAAATGCTGTAGATTGATATGATGTTGTGTGTAACATTCGTTTTATCGCTGTTACTCAGCTTAATGAGTGGCTCGTGGCTAATTCAAAGCCATGCGGATCGATCGGTCAGAAGGCTATGCAACACTTGGCGCAGTCGTAGTCGGTACGTAGGTCAGATAGGCAGTCGTATGTAAGACACAGAATGAAATGACAATACTTTTTTTTTTTAGGTATGGCATCTCGCAGTTCAGCCTAGGAGGCCGTGTACTGCTTAACCGGTCGTTAAATGACAATACTACGAGCATTCCAGTTATATCATGAGCTTTTTGGGTATTCCACAGACCAAAAAGGAATAGAGGGAATGAATGACATCTGCCTGTTTGACACTGACGGGACGAACAGCAATAACTAAACATCGATGTATATGTATAACTAAATCAATGACAATTGACAAGAAAGACAACAAAATGAATGACGAACTGACGAATTAAAATTGTCAAAATAAAAGAAAATAATGTCTAAACATTGTCTAAAACAATAATAACAATCAGGTCTCAGGTTTCTTGCTTGCGCTGAAATTTAATGAAACTAAAGTATATTTAGACACGAAAAGCTAAATATGCATGCTGTGCAATTAATATTTTTTCTCATGAGACCATTATCGATTGATTGAAGAAAATAGGATAATATTTCAAGACTAACCTGAGAATGTTGTATTTTCAATTTTCAGTCAATAAGATATTTAGGATATTCTGGATATGTGATCCCGTTTAAAAGAGTTCTGCTTGCTTAGCATGGAAGCCTCAATTGAGGAAAGTTTATATCGTGCAGTGGTTGCGGAAGATCAGGAAGCTGTTATAAATGCTCTCTCCAAAGGTTCCATTATTTTTGTTCCATTAGAATATTTATTATTACATACAAATGTAAGAGCACTCACAAATTATGTAGCTTTCTAGGAGGAAAATGTTTTTTGGGATTTGTAATTAGGCCAGTTCTTTTAATCAGATATTCTATATTTGGATATAGGAACCATATTTTTTTATTGCAGGTGCTAACCCAAACAAGACTGCCAGCCAAGGTAAGACCAGTTTAGGCGAAGCTGCTAACATTGGGAGCATTGATATTGTCAAACTACTAATAAATGCCAGTGAAGCAAAACGGCATGCTCCTGTATCTTATACAGGTTCCTCTAAGAAGCGCCTTGTCAAATGCCACAAACGCAAGTTGAGGCACAATGGACAACATGATGAGACTGTTGTAAAATGCAAAAATTTAAATGACAGAACTTTTAAAGATTTTCATTTCGGACAGTATGAGGCAGTAGGAGTCAATGAAACAAGCTCAAAAGCAGATGCCAACCAGGGGTACTTTGTTTTTATACACAGTGAAGGATCTAGTAGTGATGAGAGCAAAATGAGTGTGAAATCACCAATTACTTCATCGCCTTTGACACCGTCACCGCAAGCTGACCTGGAATGGGATGAGGACATAGGAAATGTGGCTCCAACTACGAGTGAAGATGAGACATGGTCATCTATGTATAAGTCAGTTCTTTATTTTGTCATATTTACTGCTACTGTATTTATTCAAAATACCATTATATTTACCATAACCATTTATATTTTATTCTGGGCTTAATTTTTAATTTGTTAGCGTAATTTATTTTTGTCCAGAAGAATTTATCTTTTTTTTATTTCTAGATGGTATGCAGCAATATTAGAGTCTACAGGAGCAGCCATTGCATCAGCATCTGTGGTGACTAATGGAATTGATCAACATGATGCATTTATGCAAACTGCCTTACATTATGCTGCAGAGCAGGGTCATGCTGGTGTTGTTAAATTACTTATAGAAGCTGGTAATTTATTTAACTATTTTAATGTATTGAAGACCATAAACTATTGTTTTAAAACTGTCCACTCTTTATCAGATAAATTAATCTTATAATTAACATTGTATTTATTTACAGGCTGTAAAGTAGATGCTGAAACAGGAGATGGTGTAACAGCCTTACATGTAGCAGTAATTAAGAATTATATTGATATTGTCAAGATACTCATAAAGGCAGGGAGCAATGTCAACCACAAAACATATGATAGGATGACACCTTTACATTTTGCTACATCAAGAGGTTTCTTGGATTTGGTAAGTTAACACACAAGTGCCCAATTCTTAGCACTAGCACACAGTCTTCTGCTATAGTAATAAAATAAAGTGGCAAAAAAATTGTACCCCAAAGGCTTTGAAACTGCTGAACTGATTTGAAAAATTATTTCATTGTTGGGAAGCTACATCATGCCTGGGTAACAGAGACAATATTTTATTCTTGTATGGGCAGTACATCCCGCAGGATATAAGTGAAATTGTGGGAAAAAAATTCTAGTGAACAATAGATAGGTTTGAGAAATTGTTATAAGATTATATTTTATTTTTTACTTTCAGGTAAAATTTCTAGTCAGTCATGGAGCTAGTTTAGAAGCAAGGGATGCAAATGAAAGGACAGCTTTGTATATAGCAGCAGGTCGCTGTCATGAGGATGTGATCAAATATCTTATAGATGCTGGTGCTAATGTTAACAGTGAGGAAATACATGGTGGGTAAACATCTCATTGTGTAAAATTATTTATTTAAGACACAGTGAGCAGTAGCCCAGATACATTTTTTGTTGTGCCAATCATGCCTTGGATAGGCTACATAATACAATCTGGATTGGCCAAATAAAAGCGGAGAACTTGTATTTCAGATGATTATTTTTTGTTTCAGGTTATACACCTTTATGTGAAGCTGTTTGGCAAAAATTTCCTATGGGTGTTAAACAGTTATTGTTATCTGGTGCTAGAATAACCCATTCACATAGGCTTCTACATAATGCAATAATACAAAGACAAGTAAGTAATGTTCATGCTTATTTTAGACTCGTCAGTTTCCTTACTGGTTGTTCTCTACACAACTCTCTTTAAAAACTGATTAATTAACTCAATATTTGCTGAAAATAGAATTCTAACAATGTCTCTAGAACTTCTTTACCTTTACGAAGCTAATGTCAAATAATGCACATTTTATTTATTGATTCGCTTTTCGTTTTTCAGGTGGAAATCGTGGAGCTTCTGACTGCTTATGGAGCAGGAATAAATTTATACAACGACAATGGTGATACCCCCTTGCTTTTAGCAGCAAGATTGTCACAGCCCGAGGTCGCAAAAATTTTGTTACGAAAAGGTGATTACTACTTTCAATTGTCGTAATATTCCAGCAATGTGATTTAGCTATACCATAACCTTTTTCAGAATATCTTTGATGAATAGGTACCTACTTTTACTTTTATAGTAAATAGAAACTCTCTTCATCTTTGAACTATTGTTACAGGAGCAAATGCTAATTTATGCAACAGTATAACAGGTGCTAATGTGTTGCACATCGCCGTTGAGAGTATAACTAGTCCCGAAGAGTTTGAGGAATTGTTGAAGTGTGTGATAGATTATAAGATTGATATGAACGCCACAGCGCTCACTGGCGACACCGCACTAAACAGGGCTCTCTTGTTGCACAAGTAAGTTGCTGTAACACTATGTAATTTGCTTGAGTGCCAAACATTCCATTAAATATTAATAAAAGTATTCTTGATTTCAGAGATCATGCTGCAGTTTTATTAATTCGCTATGGAGCAGATGTAAACACTTGTGATTTACATTCGTGTGGCTTAGACAATCTGTCCATAGCGAGTAGACGGCGATCGTGTAGCTTAGCATCGATGTTACTGAAAGCTGGACACTATGTCACGGTGCCAGATCAAGGTGCAACTGTTCCTAAACCAGGTTGCACAGCATATTGGTTATACCATGCTTGCAAACAGCCACTCAGTCTCTCTGATCTCTGTAGGATTAAAATTAGACGCGTATGCTCTAGTTCAGGTGTGACGTTGTTCCGATCCATTGCGTCCCTGCCTCTACCAAAGAGCTTAAAAAGATACCTTATGATGGAAGATGGAGGTCTGTACTGATACATAATGTGATTCAGTTAGAAGTCTGGGGGTAATTAAATAAAAATAAACATCTATATGCATTTTTATTTAGTAAAATTACATGGTAGTACAAAGGTGTACTTAGGGTAAAGTATAAAATATTTGTTGATTAGAATATCTATAATTAGTGACACAATATAGTCCATAAAATCTTCGAAATTAGTTAAATTGTTTCAAATACCTAACAGTAAACAATAATTATAATTATGTAGTAGATATATTATTACATCATTTTTAACTGTTATGGAAAGTGATCAAAGAAATAAGTAGTGTTCATAGATGTTTACAATTTTTGAGAGCTAAACTGGTTCAAGTTTTCATATTTGGTTGTATACAATCCAATGTTGATTATTTATATTTGTTATGAAAAGTATTATATACTTATGTGATTTAATTTATAAACAAAACATGTAATACTCATTTTTCTTTATATGTTTTATTTAAAAGCTGTCCAAGTAATGTGAATTGTTTGGAGTAAGAATCTAGTCCTAAACTAATTAATACATCTTTAGTAATACAATTAGTAATTAAAATAATAAATGATATGAATTCAGATATACTAATAAATAGAATAAAGCAACATCCTGTTGCTGGTTAAGCCTACTTACACAGGGTGAGTAAATTATAATGTACCTACTACCTATCCTGACTGTTAATAATACAATGTACATAAATATGAAAATACAAGTGTTTTAATTACATATCCAATTATATACAATTACACAACTCTGATACATTTATAGGTGTGATCGAGTAAGTGCATGTTTGAAACTGAGGTTTTATAGGAAGTTGTATTTACTTATGTATAAATAAAAAGTCTGCTGGTGCTCTAAACACCTATATAAAAAAACTATATATGTATAGAAAGCTTTTTTAAATGCACATAACTATGACTAACAACTAACATAAAATAACATAATGGACCATTTTCAACCAAACTATAAAATTTAAAATTAACAATTCATAATTTTATATCTAGTACATCAATTAGATGACGGAAAAACGTGATTAGTGTCTAGATAGATATAGAATTTTCAGGTGCTAAACATTAAATCTTCATAATATATTAGTTCATTTTCTTAAAGTGAATACTTCTAATGACAACATTTACACACCTATTCAATACATAGAAAAACACAATAATACATTTCAAGTTCACTGATAGTGAATTGACAAAATAAAATAAATAGGAATGTTAACATATGACCAATAAACAATTTTTTTATAAATTATCATAACACTGTTAAACATAATGTAAATTATCACACTAAAATACATAAGGTTACACCATACTTGCAGATTATATCATGCAAATGAACAAATAGCAACAACTGAAAAATCGAGGATAAAAACATTAATGTGTTTGAAGATGTAGGGCAAAAGTAAATGACTCGTTCATCATTAGAAGTAACTGGTTATTACCTCTCCTTACCAGTAAAATTCTAAACTTTACTCCTTTGGGTAAGACATATAGTCAGAGGGGCAATGACCTTTGATATCCTTCATAGTGTTGAGCTTAGGGTATGTCTCAACCAAAAACTTGACCAAATCTAAGTGCTTATTTTCCACAGCTTTGTGTAAGACTGTTTGGCCGTCAGCATCTTGTACATCAACAGAAGCTCCAGAGTGTATAAGGAATTTTATTGTTTCAATTTTACCTAAAAATGGCTTTGGATGTTAAATAAATAAATAATAACTTAACAGAATACTATCAGTACAAGAACATTAATCATAGCCTTATCTCAAAATGTCATTGTGTATTTACTAAGAGCACTATAAAATTTATGGATTCTAAGAGTGTCTATTCTCTCAACAATAGGTAATAAAAACTTTGATGATAGGTAATATTATTAAATCTTGAGCTTCAATTTCCTTACTTGGGGATGATATGGAAATGAAATCAATTTTGTTCTTTCTCTACAATTCAAAATACTATTTGAAATCAGTTACCTGCTGCAGCAGCTTTGAGTAAAGGTGTAGCTTGTCCACTTTTGGTCTTGGCATCAATCAAAGCTCCATTTTGTAATAATATCTTACATATGTTTACATATCCTTTTCGTGCAGCATAGTGCAGTGGCATGTAGCCAGAATCATCTGGCGTGTTTACTATATTTTTAGAGTTGCCAGCTTTATTAATCAACGATATGACTCTTTCTTCGTCACCATAAAAGGCTGAAAAATTAATTACATTTCATTTTTGAGAGTCTATATATTTTCTGTAATCTATACTAATATTATAAAGCGGAAAAGTTTGTATGGTTGGTTGAACGCGATAATCTCAGGAACTACTGGTCCAATGTGAAAAATTCTTTCAGTGTTAGATAGCCTATTTATCGAGGAAGGCTATAAGGCTACTTTTTATCCGGGTGCGCGGAGTAGGCCCCATGGGACGCGGGTAAAACCGCTGGCGGAAGCTAGTTATTTAATACACCTATACACAAGTGAAATTTGTTAACACACCCATTCAAAAGTGAAATTTCAAGTAATCTTATCAGAGCACTTAAATTGATAATAATATAGTATTGGTTGCAAGTTACATCTGATAAAGTAGCTATTTGTATAACTGAACATTTTTAACTAATTACCTGCATACCACAAGCCCCTTTCCCAATGCATTTCAGATAATGTTTGGGTGACAGATGCATTAGCATGAGTGCAGTTTGAGTGATCACAATTTTTTCCATGGTCCATATTCAAATAACTCCAAATCCAATGAAAAATAAAGAGGTTATGTGTGTATACTTATATGATGCGCTGAAGGGTCCAAGTGATCTCAGTCTCGCCAGTGCTTGAAATTATTTTGTAACCAAGCTGTCCCAATGAATTGAGAGCCTCAAGTACATTTGATTTTATTGAAACACCATTCACCACTACACCAGAACCTGGAAACTTTTTGGACAGAGCTCTTATCTCTTCTTCTCCTAGCCCAAAAACAGAACAATCACTTGCATGCAGAGACCCTTTGATAGCAATATACACAACCGAGTCTTCTTCAGTCAATGGTATTGTAGCCAAGTTGCATGGGGACAGGTTCTGGCTACCCTTTGTATCCATAGTATAAAACAAAATAATCTTATCAAGATATGTTTTGTAATTTGAAGATACTGCTTACACTTCGTCGTCTTTTGTCTGATGTTGATAGTTGCCCAAGTGCATAGCCTCCTTGCTGAAATTGTTTATATTATCTTGTTCCACAATTATTGATGGTTCTGGCTCTGAAAATTCTTTTCTCATAGTCCACATATACTCATTATAGTCTTGTTTGACAGCCGTAGAGCTAGATGCTACAACCTTGTAACCTAATACCTGTAAAGTTATTGATCAATTTAGCACTGTGACACTATGACTCATAACTGCAATGATTAAATTAGCTGTTATGTAATTAGAGGGTCTACATGATTTGTGCCACATACCTCAAGTGCGCTAAGAATAACACAAGGATGTTGTAAATAAACAATAGTTGAATCGTCGCAGTAGCCACCACATGCGAACCTCTTGAGCTGTTCTATATCGCCAGCTATTTATAAAATAAAGACTTCATTAAAATAATGTAATATCACGTACATAAAGTAAATAAAATGAGAAGAGGAATGTGAAAAGCAACTGTGAGAAGAAGCTTTCGACTTGACTGTTTGTGTCCTATTTCTCATTTTACTTTCGAATTTGTCAACATCTACCTTTTAAGCCGGATACCAAAACACGCCAAGGGTTTTTGTGTCCATATGATGCTAGATTACCTCTAATCAGAATGTAGGGCATTGATAACGGATAATATTTCACTTATATCGTATATTGTTACAGTATCAAATAAAGTAACAAAATGATTGAATTACTTACGGCTGAACACAAACACAAACTGCGTTGTATTGCGCGATTCGATCGCACGCACGTATAATCTAGATACCAAAAATTATTATGAATTCTTACCATGAAAGCAGGATAACCTTCTAGTTTTCCAATTAGAGTAATAAGGAGGAAATCTGTCATTTTTATGCTACAAAATCGAACAGCGCTCACCACAACTTTTGGTGAATCTGTCATTGTCTAACTACTCTGTCAGGGAACTGTCAGTTGTCACATTTGATTACCACAGAGTGTAAATAGGGAGATGACGTGTTCTGAAATATAACTCAGTCAAATTTTCTGTTGCTTTCCCAAAATACTGGTCAGTTCATGAATCCTACATTTTACTAAGCGTCAATTCACACCGAGACGTGACGCGACGCGACGCTGCACGCAGATTTTACATAGAGCGACTCAAAATATACTTTATTCACTACACGAAACGATACACATTTGATTGTGAGAATTCAGATACGTTGCGCTGCACCTCGAGACGCCGCGCGACGCCGCGCGGCGCAGCGCGACGCATCTTGACGCAGCGGTGACGCGGGGCGTGCAAGATCGGTGCTGCATCTCGCAATTTGCTTTGTTTTCAAGATACGTCTCGCGACGCCGCGAGGCGTCGCGCGGCGTCGCGCTACATCAAAGCCGCGTCCCTAAATTAGGGGCGTAAATTGAACCTAAAATTCTGATCTTTATTTTTTAGTTGTACCAAGACTTCAAGGCCCTGATTATGCATATCAAATTGAATGTTTTATTTAATTCTATGCTTAGTTTTAATTATTCTTGTAGCAAAGCCTTCGTGGGTGGTCCTGGTCAATAAATTACTTCTCTGGCTAACTGAAACTTTAATGGAATGTAAGTGTATGTGAAATATCTAGTTTCTATTACTAGGTATTTAAATGAAGCGGTGGATTTAAAAAACCTCTGAAAATGTATTCATACATTTTGAGCATTCCCAAACTTTTGAGATTATGATTCCATCAAAATCTGTTATTTTTATGCAGGCCTAATTTTAAGGGAGCTTGTTAGTTGATTTGTGGTCTATAATCTTAAACTATGGATTAAATAGAATAGTAAAGTAATAGGTAGATACACTGCGTGAGAGAAGCAAAGGCCAATTACCTATTAGATTTCTTTCTTGTCAGCAATTTGACTAACCTGTGGCCTATGCTATTTAGGTACCTACTGGGGGGATAAAAAAGTTTTATAATATTGTAAGTTCTTACTGAATAGTTAGATATTGGTATTTTTCACGTTATGATCATGGTGGGCAATGAATGAAATCTATAGGTAGGTACTAATATTGTAAAGCTGTAGAGTTTGTTTGGTTGAACGCGCTAATCTCAGGGACTACTGGTCGGATTTGAAAAAGTCTTTTAGTGTCAGATAGCCCATTTGTCGAGGAAGACTATAGGCTGCTTTTTATCCGGGTGCGTAGAGTTCCCCGGGACGCGGGTGGAACCGCTGGCGGAAGCTAGTACAGTCTTATTTTGTACAAGATATAGCAGGTATGCGGTTAGTTACCACTCGTACAGTACATACTTCTGTTCTGTCAACTATACCTAGGTAGATAAATCCGTAGGTAAATGTTATGTTTTGGGGTAAACTTTTACAACCTACGTCGAGCGTTTACGCTTGAGCGACACTAATAAACACTAGTGGGTGACGCTACTATCTTTCCTAAGCTGTTCACTACGAGTAATCCTTGCGGAAAAACTGCCGTATATTTATGGGGTATGTGCTTTACGGCTTGTTACTTTACCTTTTTATTTTTATTGGGTAGGTACTTATCTGGGTTTCAGTAAAGTACCAACACTCATGTAGTTTTACAGTCTTCTAAAAGTGGATTTTAGAATATCTGCTCAGCTGCTCAGGTACTTACTAATTAGTGTAACGTGTTTAGGGATATTAGGTCGAGGTGTTCCTCGAAGCGCCACTGTTTGAAATGCACCTAATGAAACGCTCCTTTTTTAGGGTTCCGTTTTTTAGGGTTTTTAGCTCCCCATACATGGAACTGAAACTAAAAAAAAAAAAATCATCTAACCTATACTTGTGGGGTATCTATAGATAGGTCTTTAAAAATGAGATTGAGGTTTCTAAAACCATTTTTTCTCAAAGTCAATCATTTTAGAGTAAGACACTTTCAAAGTGCTAAAATGTGTGTCCCCCCTCTGTAATTTCTAAACTACCAAAGTGAAAAATCAAAAAAAAAATATATGTTATAGATCTTAATAAAAACTATTAACCAAGTTTGGTTTGAACAGTCAGTTGTTTTGGCTAATTGTAGGTAGTAGGCACGTTTATTTTTTCTAGATAATGGAACGGAACCCTCCGTGCGCGAGTCCGACTCGCACTTGGCCGGTTTCTTTATTATATTATATTCTACCTACGTAATACAGTGCATGTACTTAGCTGTTATTTATATCTAAAGATTTCCTGATTTTGAAATTACTTCCCTTACAAGTTATTACAACTAATCAAAAATTATCAGGAAGTAGAAAACAATACCTTATATTGGGAAGCATAAACAATAATTTATTGGAAAGTTAATTAGATACTAGTAGATGTCTTACCTATAGGCGATAGAATAGGTAATAATACATATTATTATTCCACACACAATGCCGGCGGCAGAACTGGTATTTTATCACAGGCTAGCTATCCGGGATTTCACCCGGCTGTTCAGAACAGGTCGAGTTCTGAACCGCGATCTCTGCCGGTCTCAACCATAAAGTACTTAGGCATGTGCATAGTCTTTGTTATTATTTATTTCTGAAAATAATAACATGTAGTTAGTTATCCAAGCTTGCCGTTGTCACGCAGCAGGTTGAAAAAGATTGATTTATCTTTTAATAACTCTTGAATGTAGTGTCACTTTCTCGTGAGTAGGTACAGTGACTATATTTTCATTATTTTTCATATATTGTTTTTCTGCTGTCCTGCCGTCTGTTGCTGTCTTGAAGACGTTTAATAATTCATGCTTGCATGCAACTTTCTCCCGCTCATAGACTCACAGGCGGCAATCCCATAGCGTTGGCGGAGATTAGCCGCAAGAACGAGTCCAGTGTTCGATTACTCGTCGAGGTAAGATCGTCTGTTATGGTTTGAATGTGAATATTATTTTAATAACACACACTATTAACCAAGAAATGGACGAAAGTTAATATTATGAAGCTAATTACGAGCTAGCCCAATACTTGTTAGATGAGAATTACGATCTCCTAGACTGGTTTGATCTTTGTATCAAGTTCATGTTGCCGGTTGTTTGGCTTTATTAACGCTAAAAAGAGTTTTTTTATTTCTTGTGGCCATTTTCGCTATCTACCTATTTAAATATTAAGTTTACTATTTTTTAGTTCTTAGGTAAATATAAGGTAGGTGCCTACCCAATGGAGAAACGCTTGCATCGTTTATTGCTTGCTTAATGTTTACAAGTAGCTACCCGTGTTGCCTGCAAATGTTAATGATTCCAAGTCTGAAATGTAGCAAAGCGGCATTTTAGTCGACTCGGCTCTCAAACAACTCACGTGAGCGCTAAGAGGCTGTGACGTTGTCGTGCAGTGAGCTTTTATTGTAATTGCGCGCTAAAAGTACGCAGTTCAGAGCTCAAATACGGCTGAAAACATGTGATAGGGGAGACCGGGGACAAACGTAACGGCGGGTCGAAAGTAACAAGCGCTCTGTAGATTT
>NWSH02000505.1:8345706-8382815 GCA_002382865.2 Heliothis virescens
GTAGTACTTGACCGTTTGCTTTAGACACAATATCGCCGTTTCTGTAGATAGTCCGGCTTTGAACCCAAACTGGTTATCATGTATTTTTAAATACTTGTCCAATTGACTGTTAAGCAAACCATCAAGCACCTTCGCAATGACAGTAGTCAAAGAAATAGGCCTATAGTTGTTCCTATCGCCAACATCACCGGTCTTATTCTTTATAATTGGCACCACCACAGTGGTACATGCATACATACACTTCGAAACATGGTTCTGAGCTGCCTTCCTAGTATTGATACCTTTTGAACCTTTCAGAGCATAGATTCAATTAATTCTTGGACAATGTTATTTTATCTTGGTTTTTCTTTAGAAAGGCTACGACTTAGAATGATGCTGAAGACTAGACAAAAATATTTATGACTACATGAAAATTGTAGGGAAATAATTTAAGTACCTCAAATTGAGTTAAAATGTGAAATAGAGTCTTAGAGTATCCACGAATTTCCAAATAATTACAGAAAATTATAGGAAAACCCGTGATTTAGACTATTTCATCTGAAAAGGGACGATATTGCGCTATTTGTATACAGACTTCATTTGAAAAGCAAAGTCGTGAGCGGCGGATTGGTAGCCATTTACATTTGTAAGAGTAGACCAACTGCAGCACTTATTGTGGATTCTATTGGACTATTGTGCTGATGAATATTCTGCAACAATGTGTCAACTACAAACTTCGTTAGTACTACACGCGGTTTGTAGTGTTATGAACGCAGTTTGTGCGACATAAATTCCACAGTAATATTGTTTAATAAGTTTGAGCAATAGCGGTACGAACTGGGTGCGACGGCGACGATGTTCCATCCCTATTTGTAATACTTATAACTTGATACTCAAACGCCACCGACCTTTAGGTATTTGCTTTTTGAAATAAAATGTTCAACGTCGGTGACTTCTTAATGACTGGCATGTGTTTATTCGGGCTTAAGTTTAGATGCCATTCGAAGTGAGAATAAAGAAAAAATACACTCTCAAAAAATATATAGATTACAACATTTCCACGTGAGTTGTGGTCAGTGAACGTGAAGTAAAATGTCAAAAGAGGATTTGTAGACAGAGACATTCATCACCAGCTGAAGTGAAAACAAACAAAATTGCATTTAAACGAGTAAGTATCAATCTGCTGTCTATTTCGGTGACTGAATAATGTAGGTGCCGGTAAGGTGCTATATTTTCTTCCTCCGTGGGCGCTACCAATTGCGGAGAAAGTGTCAATGCCGAAATAAGGATTAATGTTTTCATTATATTGATTTATACATAAATCATAATAAATTAACAAAGTTTAAAAAAATAAAATAATAAGAAACCCGTCGTGCTCAATGAAACTATCAGGTGTGAATAATTATGAACATTGGCGAAGAAATGATCGGTTCAGCGGCTTGTGACCTAAAAGAGAAGTAAAAACAACATTTTAACGTTTTGATCTTCGTTATTGTTTGTTTTTAGGAAAAAAGAAAAAAAAAATATCCAATATTTTAAAGGTTATCTAAAAGTCGAACTAATTACTTTTTTCATTCACCATGTAGTTCTGTTAAAATAGGCGCTGGATCATAGTCCCGTCCCATCCCAACTAAACCAATTAATATTTTATTACTCATCAAATAATGGTTATAGTTCAGTAAGCAGTTTAATAATTATAGAGTAGTTAGGAACTATCTCCTGTTTTGTGGAGATTAATTGCGAAACCGGTCGGTGGAGTACCTAAGTACTTAATTTTCTCACTCTAGAGACCTAACTTCTCCTTCAGTTTTATCGCTGAAAGCCGAAATAAATCTAAAGTTAGGTACGTATACATAAATGCCTCCATACCGGGTACGCCTTTAAAGTAATACTATTACACACTTAAGTTATAACCCGAATTGAGAATTAATGATGTTCTTACGGCAACGAATTCTACGAAAAATATACAACTTACATAAGTAATTCGTGTTGAAGAGCCTTGAACTGAAAATATAAAGCCTAAGCTTCGCACTAAATTCACGACCTCCTAGGCAGTATTAACTTATAAGTTAGTCTAAATGTCACCTAATTGTCACCCTTTTAAACTAAAATGTTATTGGATTTTCCTACACTGCTATACCGATAAATTAGCCTTTATAACGAAATTCCACGGCTAGGAATTTACATTAACGTTGTTAATAAACATTTCTAGGGAACAACGTTTGGGAGAATTAAAATGTCCTGGCGCCGACCATCACACTTTGTAGTTCCTTTTTGCTGCCAATTTTCCACAAGTGTTGATTTCAAAGTTGAATGATTTCAAATCCGGAGTGTAACAATACGTTTCTAAGAGCCAAGAAAGAAAATTTTGTCAGGGACTGAAATTGTTTCCTTATGATGATTTGTCTGTACATTCCCTTAGAAATAAAAGTGTGAGAGAAGAATATAATTTTTTAGTTCATACATAATAGTATCTAAATTATATCCCACATTTTACGCTTCCTGAAAATTTAATATTAAATATAGGTAAATGCCCAAAAAGGTCATTGAAATGATAAGATGTATTTCTTTTTATTTTATTAAAACTTAAATAAAACACAAATAGCGTGGCGGGCGCAGTTGGCAGCGTATCTCGATTAGGTACTGTCTATCTATACCAGTCATTGTTAACCATTACTAGACCAGTCCATGTGTGACCATGAATGAATTTCAGTTATAGAACACTTAAAATTGTTGTGCTTTGGCGTGTTTCAGCGCATCTATGGAAGGGCTGCGCTTTGATTCTCATATCTCATTCAGTGTTCGTGTAGCCGGGCCCCGGATCAGTGCTTTTGAACGACGCCGCGTGGCCTCTCGCGTACTCTCGGATATTCGACGAACTTCCGCAAATATTACGGTGCGATGTTCACAAAAGTTGTGTGAAACAGTTATTGGTATTTATTATTAATAATTCAAAAAGTTAATGGATTAAAGTTTCTTAAATTTTGATATTATTTTGAAGGTAAGTGTTTGTGGTAGTTACTTTTAGATTTTACTTAATTTATAAGTAAGTAATGGATCAGTTAACTTTTTACGTCAGAAAAATATCTTTTTATTGATTTAGTAATTAAATAGACATACAATTATCAATTTAATAAGTTGGTTTATTAATAGTAATGTGTACCTATTAAATATAACTTTTTATTCAGAGACTAAAAAGGTTTTCAGTTATCTATTAATGTTTTAAGCAAGTAGTTTTACTGTTTTGTATATTCAACAATTTTTGTACTCAATTGTATAAAATATCACAAATAGATAAATGCGTAACCATTTTCCAGTTCAAAGAATACAGCTTTTTCTAAATACAGTATCTACGTAGCAATCGCCTGAAAAGTATCATTTCACTTCTGGCTGGTTCTATTATAAACAGTCCGCAGGTTTCTGCTCCGGTATCTATTCACGCCTCATTTGAAAAGCTTTAAGAAATCCGCACTATATTTACAGCGTGAGAAACTTGGATCGCTTCAAAATTAATGAAAGGGAAACAAACAAAATTGATATGTTATTAAAATACATAACTCTGAAATAGACATTGAGATTACTATAATTTGATTAAATTAAGACTATAAGGATAATATTTTACTATAAGAGCCGACCGCCCGTGCTCCGAGAGATTGCAGATTTTCAGCGATGCCATCTTCCATATTCTAGTTTAGTCAATATATTAATGTCATTTATAGATCACAGGACAGAATCATAGTGTTCAAAGCTAAGTAATCGGTAAACCGATGCGGCCCCAAAGAATGACCCAGTATTTTTTTATGTCCATCTTTCATTTCCTGAAGTTTTCGGAGCAATTAGTATCGATTTTAAACTCAGCTCTTTTGAAACAGCAAGACATGTGGACGTGTTTTTTTTATTAATTTCGTAACAGATCACAAAAGGCTGTATGTATTTATTTATGAAAGTACGCAATGAATATGTATGGAAGCATCTAATATGCGTTTAAACGCCATTTTTATTGACACTATTCAAGACAAGACTACCAAATTACAGCAACACACTGGGTTATGTTCGCTGCATATTTAACATTTTTCCATGCCATCAGAAAAATGTGGATCATGCTCTAGGAATTTAATTTTACGTACATCTACGTATATTTTCTTCATCTGCGTTTTATTTGGCAGCTTATGCCTTTATGCAGATTGGCCGTAGAAAAGCACGTTGGCAGGTGGCAATTTATGGAAATTGAAACCACACACACAATAGTTAAGTTATTCCGGTGCAGGCAATATTTTATAGATTCCATCTTTCTGGTGAATTAGGTCTTCTGGGAATGAACTTCAGTGTTATACTCTGTCAAAACGTTAATCCCGTTGAGTGTTTTTTCGTTATAGAAAAATCGGTACGGCTACAATTTTAAATGACTAATGATATTTGTAGTTTAGAATAAAATATACAGGAATATGACCGTGCCCACTTAACTTAATTAAAATAAAATACTAATCTCGTGAAAACTACGAGCTTTAGAACCCTTTTGTGAAAAAGGTCGTCCGAGAAGGTAGGTATGTACGATACGTGTGTGTGCATGATATGGTTATGCGAGGCTATGGTTAGGTAAGGGCACTAGGGTAGGTACCCGTGAAATTACTTTCACTAGGAGATATTTCAAGTATGCAGGACTATGGCGCAATGGGAATCGCTGTAATATTTACATGTTTTCAGGGGTCTCGGTCGTTTATAAAAGGGAAAACAAAAACGCTGAGAACGCTTTTTCTTCACAATATAGGGATTGAAATGTATCATCTTAAAATTACGTCTGTTGTAATTTGATTTAATCAATTTTCAAAGATTTTGTTACATTTTGTACGGATTTGTACCTAATGTGGTGGGTTCCAAAATAAATTCTCTGAACATGGAAGCAAACCTCTCCGTTAGTCAAAGTGAAATGTGGAATTAAGTACTTACAGATACAAATCGACTGTTTTTAACACGCTTTTATTAGCTTGGGTTGTATCTATGTATGTAACGGAATCTGCGAGCTTAATTTTCACTGGTGTTTATAAGTCTGATCAACTTGGACCTTTGCATACGTATCAAGGACCGATGACAATGCAATATTTTGATAAGATTTTCTCATTATCAGGGGGCACGGCAGTGCCCCCGCCAAGTCAAGCAGAAAAAACACAATCAATTTTAGTTGTACTGCAACTAAAAAACTGCAAAACATTCCGTTTAAACTAAAAAGTAGAAAATAAATAATAGTTTAAAAAAACTAAAAAAACACGCTTTTATTACTAACTGAACTAAAAAGTAGAAAATATTTTTTAATGACAAAGAATTTTTATTACAGTAGTAGAAGGTCGGACAATCAATCATAATTAATTACCTCAAATAAACATTATAATAAAATTTAAGTTATTAACAAAATAATTCAATTCAAAGTAAAAAGCGTGGGGTGCTACTCGATATAATGAATACGGCAATCATTCAATTGAGAGATTCAATCTATAAGAGAAATGTTATGAAAATGAAGTAAAATGCACCCCACGCTTTTTACTTTGAATTGAACTATTATTTTTGAACAGACGTTTGACTCGTCTTTTCTTTTCGCTTGAATTTACCTATTGTAAGGTGTTTAAAAACAAGCAAAAAGAAAACTTAAGAAAAAACTTGGAAAGTAACTTTTCATTTAGTCTTGAATTTCAGACGCACTGTTGAAGTCAAGGTTACCTGATGCAGATTATAGGTAATGTTGGTGACTTGAGTGTTAAACTCTCAAGTGCGTACGTGTGTCTTGCGTAAATAATAATAGACATATAAGAATAATAAAATAAGAGACTTAATAAAAAAAGAAGCTTAAGTCACGTATATAGGCTCACTTTACAAGCAGAATTATAAAGATACGTAATTTAATGATAAAAGTTTGAGCTTTTATCTATTCTTATTGCTTTGTAGTTTATGTTAAAGTCTCAGTTGGGCGCCATGTTATTAATACGAACTAAAATAATAAATATATAATAAACCGAACCTAATTTTAACTTTCTACATATTTGGTAATTTTAATATAAACCCATTTATTTCGTGTTTGAGTTTGTTGCTAGGCACACCTTATACATAGTCACTAGACACAAGTTTGATTTCCCACAGACTCATGTATATTAAACAGTGCCTTGTATTTTTGGTTATATGAATATAATCACTTCCGTTTCCTAAGATCAGCTACGTACACAGTGGCTTGACTCGAAAATAAATGTTATCTGTACTCTTTGAAACTCTTCAACTTGGCTTTTATCAACCATTTAAATTCCAACAGAGGTTTAATTAAACAAAATCATTAATACTTTGATCCCTTTTAGCTTTATGGATTATTAATATCTATGAATTTTAAGTTAATCAAGCCACCCAGTGTAAAAACCAACTCGAACGATTATATTGCCCTTTTTATTAGGTATTTTTTTCGTCGTACGATTTAAAAATATTTGTACTAGCTGTTTCCCATCATTTTCATCATCATCGGTTTCATTCACATTCCAGAGGAACTTCTTCCCGAACCTGGACAAAATCTATAGCCTATATCACACGGAGATAAACTAGCTTCTGAACATTGAAATAATTTTTCAAATCGGTTGAGTAGTTTCGGACCTTTAGGTTCAAAACGTCCACTCTCCCAAAACGTCCACTTCCCAAAATGGTAATTCCCAAAACGTTTATTTCCCATTTCGTCCACTTTCCCAAAACGACCAACTTCCCAAATAGTCCATTTCTCAAAACGACTACTCCCAAAACGTCTAGTTCACAAAATTAACACTTGCCCTATATTTCCTAAAAAAGTATCGCATTATCGTTATTTTTCTAAACAGGACTACAATCTATACATATATGTCGGGTAATGAAGTTAATGGAAAAAGAGTAAGAATTCGAAAAAAAAAAGCTAATCTCAGGAACCACTGGACGGAATTTGATGAAACTTGGCAGACATATAGTTTATATATCAGAATAACATATAGGCTACTGTGTATCTGGGTACGGGAAATAATTCCCTCGGGAAGCGGGTGAAACCGCTGGTGGAAGCTAGTAAGTAAAAATAAAAGTGCCTTAAAGCCGAATTTATATTATGACACTACTGTCATGCATGTTGAAATAAATTTCACGAAACTAGTTGCAGTACTCGTGAAATTAGTTTTGTGAAAATAATAGTGTCGTAAAATCAACAGTATCACTAACGCCATGGCTCTGTCACCATCGAACGATACTAAACTTTTACCCACGTCTGCCCTATGTAGATGCTTTCGCGACACTAGTTTCGTGTCGCGTTTTCATCGTGAAAGCAGTTGCATGACATTAGTTTTACAAAAAATATGCGCATGGCACGAAATTAATCCAGTGTCGCGAAATAAATGCATGCATTATGAAACTTCAAATTTACACGTGAAATTATTGATAAAATTAATGTCATAAAACTAATTTCGTGCCAGTACTTTCGTAATGTAAATTCGGTTTTTTTGGTGGGTACAAACAAAGAAATAAAAAAAATGTTTCCTCTTTATCATATAAGTATCTATATAAACTTTTCTCATAAATCTGGTCAAGCCATATATTAATTTTATTGTTGACTGTGAATAACACCAAAAGGGGATGATTTTGAATATATGAGTGATGGTGAATCCAAAGTTCTCTTTTTGCTTTATCGGACTATAATCGAAAATATATTTTTGTACCAATTTCAGAAGATCATGGTAATAAGTTCCAAGGAGTTTGGCGTACAATTTGTAACTTTCTAGTTCTATTTGAGCCAGATATTCACATTAGACGTAAAGTTTTATTTACATGAACAGGGCCAGAGTGTTCTTCGCAAGTTAACTCAGCCGTAAATAGTTAAAGTTTAGAGGGTCCTTTGTTAAGAGACGAACAGTTGTGATGAGAGATTACTAACGATTTTCAAATAGTCCATTAATTGTTTCTGAAGCGTCCCTTCAATCGGAACTAGGAACCATTATATAGTGGATAGATTTTCACAATAAAATTAAAGCCTTCGCCTAGTCGTATCCCAAATTAGGTAATTGTAGGTAGGTATAAGCTTGCCGATACCTGTTATCATCTTACTGTGACTTGTTAACTCCGAAAGTTATTACAATTCAAATGTAATCCGAATTACTACCGTTATTTTGTATTACATTTATAAATTGTAAGAAATTACTTTGAGGTATATTATACCGGGAATAATAAAGTGACACCTTATGATGTTAGCTTAGGAAAAAAATTATAAAGAAAATATCTTTGAATTTCCCAGCAGTCGAAGCATTAACAATAATAAATAAGAAAAACCTTACATGTTTTTTTCATTTTTAAGGCCTTCAGCGTCTTCTTTCAAGATAAATATATACAATGTGACAGGATACAAGATATTTTTTTATGTATAGGTACCTATGACTGACCATTATAATTTTCGAGAACCTACGTGACGAAATTGTAAAGGGAATATTTCTTTTGTGAGCAAAGCAATCAATATATTTGGATGTCAGGGTCAAACGGGAGCCAACAAAAGTGCTTTACTTTGAGTGCTTGTTCTTTTATTCTCGTAAGAAGAAGGAGATTTAAGGCATTTGTCCTTCCACAGCTACCTTACCGATATCAGTACAATACAAACACTTATTCATGATTCTGAGACGGCTGTTGTTCTCACTTATATTTTCTCATAATTCACACTTACATTGATTGAAAGAGATAGATCGAGATTGACATAAGAAATCAAACAATGTTTTCGCTTGATTTATTTTCAGACAAAAATAAATATTTGGATATTATTCCATAACCAATAAAGCAATAGACTTGGATTTGATTTGCAAGTACTTATCGCAAACCATGATTGTAGATTAATCGGAAAGATTTTGCTTCTAAATCATAATATTGACATCCTCTGTACAAATAAAAAAAAAATAGAAATAATTTCCAAGTCGTTCTATTTTCAACGGGAACTGACTTTCATAAGTAGTAGGTAACCATGGAGCCAGATTTAGATGGCAGTTCGTTAATAAGATATAATTCCACTGTTTGAAGTCGTATCGTACTTACTGTATTTCTCTAATTTGGCTAACGTTCTTTGAAAATCCAACACGTAAGCTCCTAAGATCCGATTTTCCTTACAAATCATGAATTAACACGAATTTTCTAAAAGTAATTACAGAGAAGTGAACAAATAAAGACGTTCCTCGAATAGCGTTTGTCATCTAATGCGGAGAATGGAAAGATAGCCACAACTCGGTATTTAACTTGATTTCACCCCTATTCGATCCAGAAATTTCAATATAAAAAAGCTTTTATTTAAAACCTCTAAAAAGAAGAAAATAAAATTTTGTCAATAATAAAAGCTTGTCGCGAGTTTTACCGCAAATTATTATGATATAGGTAAAGGAATATTGATAGATATGTAAAACTCGCGACAAGCTTTTATTATTGACAAAATTTTATTTTCTTCTTTTTAGAGGTTTTAAATAAAAGCTTTTTCTTTAAAAGTTTTTTTTTACTTTTAATTTATTTTTTACTTTTTAGTTATCGCCATTATTTCTAGTTACTATTAACGAGCTCTTTCATTTAATACCCATATTGTAAAAGTGGACTAAAGGTAACTATTCCGCCATCTTGCATGATCCGCCATATTGGATTCAGAATGACGTCATATACTTTTTCAAATTACTCTCAACGAGCCCTTTCATTTGATACCCATATTGTATAAGTGGATTAAATATAACTGTTCTGACATCTTGTATGATCCGCCATATTGGATTTAGAATGACGTCACATATCTTATCATATATTGTCATCCAAACTAAACGCGTCCACGAAATTTCAGCACAAACGGTTGAATATATCTACTTCAAAATTGAGTTCAAAGATTTCACCCGAACATACAAATATATTTACATACATTGCAAGTTAAATAAAAGCTTTTAAAAAGCAATAGGTACTATTCGTATTATTACTGTTTCATGTGTTGCCACAACTACTATATATTTAAGATGCAGGCTATGTTCAGTACTTATAGCGTGAGAGTACGGGTAACACTTTCTGGTTTTGTACTAACGTTAAACGTGTAAACGTGTAAATAATTATTTAAATATATAAATGGAATAAATAAGTGGTTTACTACAAATTCTGTTACTATTACGTCTCTTAGCGTCAAAATATTTCAGGGTACATTATTGAATTAATAGGTAACTGAATTTCAAAAGCTCTCTGTATATGTCAATGTAATCTATTGATTAATCTCATGTAAGATGCTTGATTGGCGGTCTATGTGAGTCTATATCGAAAACCACCAGAGATGGATTGTACGGCTTTAATTCATCTGCCAAATGGAATATCCATACAAACATTGTTTATCCTAATCCTAAACAGCATGATAGTTAGTAGCAGCTCCATGATTAGTACTATTATTTATGGGCCTTCCTTATTGTTGTCTGACCTATTAAAACTATATAAACCTAATTTTCACTTTCAAAGCTGATAGTATTCCCGTTCCATTTAGCTTAGAGCTGTTATATTATCTAGAAACCATTTCGTAACAAATCGATAGCGTTTACAATTTTGACGCGATGTAAATAGATTGGAAACGACTGCCAATGTAATTGTATATTGAATGCCAATACATTATTTCATACGGCGTTTATAATGCGATAGAGTATTATTAGACTGTTGAGAACTATTCCGATATAACATGTTCTTTTTTGGTTTGGTCCCAAATTGCTCAATGAATTTAGTAAATGTAAACAAAGGTATAGTTTAACGGTGCCATTGTTTTGAAAGACTAATTTCATCGTGGCGTTCCGATGTTTTCGGATGAAGGAATTAACAGTTTTATTTGAATATAATTTTTCTCATAACATCAAGGAGTATAGGAGGTACGTAATATTTTACAAACTTTTGACGCGAACAGGAAAACTATTTGGATCACCATTGGTAACATCGAAATCTAATGAATATTGGATCAGACAAACTGTACCGAGCTATTTATTGAAGTATATTAGGTTCATATTTATTAAAGTGCTCCCCGCATTTGGAGAATTCGCGTGAATTGTTGAAGGTTGGTGCTTTTCCTTATCAACGTATTGCTAAATCTGATCTTTACAGTTTAAGCGCCGACAGTGGTCAGGTATTACAATGAAACCTATAAAATACTACCTACAGATGATTCTAGGCATGTAGCACACAGGTTTTATTCTTGTTTTAAATGATGTTAAAATATACATATGTGTAACACTGTCGGGTCCTAATAAATAGGGTTGGATTAACGCTATATACGAGTTCGTCATTGGTATCTACAGGGCTTCATCACGACCGGTATCACAATGAGCTTGGCGACCGTAATTCCACCGAGCTACTCAGTGGCTCTTTACTTTGTTTATTGTCTAAATCCTAAATAGTTTCGTTTGACCTCACTTCGTGAGTTCGCTTGCGAAAGTTAATTCAAAGTCGGAATGTCCATGTATAGAGGATGTGTGCTTCAGCCTGTACAAATAGGTCGTAGGTAGTAATTATTAATATTGAATTGTTCAATTAACTCAACCTCAGCAACTCACAGCTGCATCCAAGTTGAACCTCAAGATTTGGTGCGCTGCCAGAAATCAGATATTATTAAAATAGTCTAAGCGGCACTCGTGCGAACCAATAAGTTTTTGCATTCATTATTAAGAGGGAAGAAGTACTTGTTGAAACGTGAAGAAAAACATAAAAAGGTGTAGATGATTAAGGTCAGATGATCCCAAATCGGAAATATTAAAGGGAATGTTAATGTAACTTGCTGAATAAATACACCAAAGTGAATAGTGACTTATATTAATTAATTACATCTTCCATTACCCGCTGGAGCAGACGAGTCTTTGAGTGATGGAAAACGGCGCGTGGGTCGCTAAGCTCGGTGGACCGTGTAACTCAAGAAAGTGTGTCTATGAGATTTGTGTGCTCTGTGCTGTCTATTAAATATAGCTCGTGTGAAGTGCCATCTAAGAACTTTACAGTAGAATTACTGTAGATTGTCAGTTATGGATAAAGCCTGCAGGGAGAGCGTAGATGGATGCGGTTTTTTTTCCGAATGCCGTGTCGTTCGAGCTTGTTTTGGTGCGATTTCAACTAATGTTATAATAGTTATCTTTTTCCTTTTATATAAATACGTATGTTAGTTGAAACAAAGTAGGTTACCTTCTGGTATAGGTAAACAACCCTATAATAAGATTTTTAGACAATTAATTATATAAAAAGTCATAAGACAGGTAAGAGCATAATGTAGCATTGCTGGATATTTACATACTTTGAAAGAAATCAGAAAGAAAATTAAAAGTAAAAAAAAAACTTTTAAAGAAAAAGCTTTCATTTAAAACCTCTAAAAAAAAGAAAATAAAATTTTGTCAATAATAAAAGCTTGTCGCGAGTTTTACCGCAAATTATTATGATATAGGTAAAGGAATATTGATAGGTATGTAAAACTCGCGACAAGCTTTTATTATTGACAAAATTTTATTTTCTTTTTTTTAGAGGTTTTAATTGAAAGCTTTTTCTTTAAAAGTTTTTTTTTTACTTTTAATTTATTTTTTACTTTTTAGTTATCGCCATTATTTCTAGTTACTATTAACGAGCCCTTTCATTTGATACCCATATTGTATAAGTGGATTAAATATTACTGTTCTGACATCTTGTATTATCCGCCATATTGGATTTAGAATGACGTCACATATCTTATCATATATTGTCATCCAAACTAAATGCGTCCACGAAATTTCAGCACAAACGGTTGAATATATCTACTTCAAAATTGAGTTCAAAGATTTCACCCGAACATACAAATATATTTACATACATTGCAAGTTAAATAAAAGCTTTTAAAAAATAATAAAAAAATATAGAACACTTTTCGGTAGTTGGGTAAAAATACATAAGACTTATGGAAACCGAACTAATGGTAGTATTAAAATTAACAATCCAGAAATTGTGCGTTGAAATTGTGTTTTCATTCATAGCGTGAAATAAGTTTTCTTTATTAAAGTGGGGTTGGCTCTACATAGTTAATTAATAGGCCGTGAAATATTATGTAATTTTAGACTTGCCTATTTTGAGTTATTGAATTTGAAATCTTGTTAGATTTCTTCTTCAAACAATACAATAAACCTGTGCCTGTAGGTATACTAAGTATAAGTGCTTAGTGTTCTTAAAGAAAACGTAAATTGTTATTACAACGGCCATTGTTAGTCTCGCTCCAAATAAATATGTATTGATGTAAAAGTAAATAGACTTTTCGTAAAATTAGTTTACTTACCACCAATTATAAGATGTCGGCTCGTTACAATATTGTCTTCTCAGTATTTGTCTTATACAAAGATTTATTTTTTATTCATTTACATCTTAAAATAAATGAAGTATTGGAGTTCAGTATCTGTTGTTTATTTATTTTATCATGGCTTAGCCTAGAAGACTTTTGCTGCGAATGCTTACTTTATCTGCCTTCATGTTGTCCGCGTCCTATACCGTAGATGAAATGAAGTATATTTGTTATGTTACTTCAGGGCCGTTATTATTAAGAGAAATGAACGGATAGAAAAATAAATATGAAAAATGGCGCATATTTTTTTGCTGCGGCCAATAATAATCAACCCTCATGATAGATACTTAGGTATACGGAAAACCATAGACAAGTAATGGGAAATCCCATTAACGGGTTTTGGGTTCTTAATATCTAGGGATATATACCCATATTGATATTAATTAAGCGCAAACTAAAGGAAGGTCGTTATAAGATGGTATGATGGCAATTACCATTCGCTTATTAGATTATCAAGCCTCTGGACGACCCTTTAATGGTCCTGTTCATAGTTTCCGGATTGTTCTTAAGTACTTAAATGTAATAAGGCTGAGTGATTACAGAGCGAGCATCTACTTAATATGGTAATGGCACAATCTCCAAACCGAGCGTATTCGTGTGATCGCTCTGGTGCTTTTCAGTTATTGAATTTTAATGGTAATTATGAATCTCATCCGAAAAAACGATATTAAATTGATATATCTTTACTATTCACCTTCAATTTAAAGAATCCCTTTAAAATTCAATAACTGAAAAGCACCAGAGCGATCACACGAATACGCTGGGTTTGGAGATTGTGCCATCCGTAACGTGGATAATCAATTTCTTCTCACTTATTTTAACAGTTAATTACATTGGTACGGTCTGGTAAATTCTCTAAACTTTTAAAGGTAATTAATATGAGTATAATATAAATATTTGAAATTTGAATTTAAACTATTTAATATTAACTTTATATCAAATTAATCTTATTTAATTTGATAAAAAGCATTTTGGAGATCATGTTTTTTACAAAAGTTTATAATTAAATAATATCTGTCTGATTGCAATTTTGTTTCACTTAACTGCAAACTATACTAGTTTTGCTGGCTCCTTGTGATATGCTTTAAAACTTTCATTTACTTATCATTTAAAAGAGCTTTTTAAAGATATATTAGTTTTTTTTAAATTAATTCTTGAAAGGTCAAAAGCAGGATACGTCAGCAAATGGTACAATTATTAGTTAAGTAGTATACTTACATACAACATACCTTGACAGTGAGGCCAAGTTTCATTATAGATAATTGCCATCAATTGAAAGCAAAGCTAGTACACGTCAGTGGTTTTAAATCATTTACATTTTCAAAGTAGGTGTTTCCAAGAATTTTGAAGACGTGGGTGTACCTATCTTACTTATATGTATTACGAAGCAAGCGTACTTTATTTAAAAAAGAGTAACAAGCAATTTAAACCCAGCCAGTATTTATATAAAACCTTTGCAGTAGCTAGAGTCACGATATAATTACTATTTAATTTTGTAGTCGTAAATCATTAATTAGTTCGGCGGCTAAATGAAAAGCAATTTTGTGCGTACATAAAGCGCAGCGGATGTCATTAGATTTTGGTGATGTGCATTTAGGTTGGAACGGATATTAAAAAAATTCAAATGCTTAATAATGTTTACATTTTTTCAAATCTGGCTTCGAAGCAAACAAAATTGTTTGAACTAAGCGATTTTTTCAACGTAACACGAATAGAAAAATATTTTCGCAAGTAACGTTGCCAAGTTTTTGATAGACTACAGCGCTTTTTGTTCGCAATTTTGTAAACTTACACTAGGGTTTTCGGAGTTGATTTGACTGACTCAGTAATATTGTGATATAGGAAAATTGCAGTACTTGCAACAAATGTCATTTGTTCACGATTTAATTGGTGACTCACATTCTTTTTTAGTCTATCTAGATAGACGTTCGTCTTTTTACGCACATTGTTTTGTTTTATTTCACAATCTGGGTAGTTAATACCAAGACAATATAGTATCTACTTGTAAGAATAGATATGAGAATGCTTTTCCAATTATTTCAACCTCAATTAATTATCGACAAGCGGCGGCAAAATTATTAATTCAGCCGTGTTCGAACAAATCTAACCTTTAGTGAACTGGTGTATTCTACGAGACCAAACTTCGAAGACGCACTTTACATTGCTTGCTCAGTAGCGCAGTAACTTGTCAAGTGTGCAAGTAAGCAAATAATTATACAATCACTCACTGAACTGTCGTATGCAAATGGGTTTGTTCATCAAACACACGCCCGTACTTACCTATTTGCTTTAGGTAAGTACATCAATCATTTTTATGGCTGATTGCTTCTTTGGTTATTAGGCAATTCATAACAAAATTTTACTTGTTTGTTAAGGTAACTGTTTGGTCACACTTGGATACCATTCTTCTTATGTCGCGACAGCAGGTCAACTTACTGGAATCTGTCAAATTTTACCAATCGAACCTTCAACAAGGTATTGTGATAAGAATGAAAAACTATTGAAGAAATTTGACAGATTGCGATAGGTTCATGTGCAAAACACATAAAATAATTATTTGGTATAGTGAAGGTCTATTAATATTCAAAGAGCTGTTGTAGTCATTGAGACCAATGTAAAGTGCAGATAGTTTGAAACAAAACAACATCTAGCTGTGTTTGATAACTTTGAGAGCGCCGTCGAAAGCAATTTTCGAGAGGAAAATCAGTTGTATAACTTGATTGTTGTTGAAAAGTAAACTAGCTAACCAGATTTGGCTTTGTGTGCAAAATAACGAGCTTTTCATGAGTCAAAACTTTCATTCACGTACATCACTTGGAATGATATGTCGATACCATTCATGTCTGTACAAATCAATCAATCGGTTTATTGCAAGCTAGTTTGAATTGATGGTGTATTTATAGTAAATTTGTTCTGTCTAATCAGTAATAGATCTAATCTGGGAAGTGGGTGGCTGATGTTTGGTAACCTACTGAGAATTCTGGGCAATTCTCAGGTAGTTTGATTAGATTTCTCATTACATAATTATTTTTTAATATTTTTATTTGCCGGTGTCTACTAATACTCAAGAATCATTCGTAAAAAGGTTCTGAATACAATGATTAAGTTTTTATATCGATTCATTCATATGATTAAGACTTTTGCCAGCTGCGGTACTTGTAAGTCATCATATCACATTATATGTACAATCAATACAATACTTTATTATCAAGGGATTTATTTATATAAATATATTACATAACTTTAAACACTTGGGTTAAACAAATACGACTAAAGCTTTTAGTATTAACGACCTGCTGGCCCATTGCCAGACAATACTCTAAGGTACCTACTTGTCGCTTGACATATGTCACCTCAAATATTTAACATGCATTTTCTGATCTCGTTTCTTCATTGAAAAAATCGACGAAAGAAATTGAATAAAGGATTTAAAGGGACCAATAAATTCAGCATTGATGGGTATCTACAAACTTTGCGTAACGGCCTATAAACGTCTTCCGCACAACTGAACTCCGCACCCGTCATTTAACCAATCGTTTTTTGGGGATCAGAAGTCAAGTCAGCATTTGGGAACTTTCTAAAATGGTTCTTCATGCGAACTTCTCAGGTCTCAATAGTTTTTGCATCATTAGGTTTTACTAGCAAGCAACTAATTGCTTTAAACATTTGTATTTTCAGTGCAATGGAATGTGAAATGCTTTTAGCTGCAATCTGAAATAGCCATAAGGATCATACATAATGCAATCATGGCTAGTTGCGGAGAAAATGAATATTTACTTTCGCCTTAGTCTGAGGAAAGCTAATGCGGGATGCTATGGCGGAAGGGTTAGTAACATTTATTAAGGTGTGCGAAAGACCTAACCAGCAACTTATCGACTATTAAAGCTGGCAAACTTGCTAAATATTTTAATTCATAGCTTGACCCTACCGACCCACATCTTGTTGATTCAGTAAATATACCGTGTAGGTGCGAAATTTGGGAAAATATACGTTTGCTCCTTTTTAGGGTTCCGTAACTAAAGGGTAAAACAGGACTCTATTACTAAGACTTCGTTGTCTGTCTGTCTGTCTCCACGCTGAATCTCATTAATCGTAATAGCTAGAAAGCTGAAATTTTCACAAATAATGTATTTACGTTGCCGCTATAAAAACAACGTGTGAAACCGCAAATATAACTTTGTTATTCATACATTTGTATGAAAAACAAAGTAATTTTTTTGCTGTCCGAAAAATGTTAGTATTTTGACTAGTTGTAGGTATGTATAATGGTACGGAACCCTTCATGCGCGAGTCCAACTCGCACTTGGCCAGTAGTTTTTTTTTCTACGAACGTAGTACAGTTAATGTGAGATACTGGTACTCAGCTGCATCCAGTGAGCCGACCCCAAATTAGTTGGGAGAAGTCTAGACAGATGACGAAGATAGTAGTTGTACAGATAATGTTAAAATTGTTTTCAATATTTTTGAAAACGTCGGTTGTTCTTTATCCCGTTTATTTGGAAAGTTAATGGTATTCCCAAAATATTCATATTCATACGCTTTCGATTTATACAGAGTTATTACCTAGTCATAACCCTGTAAGTTGTGAGAGGTTGTCGGTGTTTTACTAATAAGTGTACTAAAAAGTGATTTTTTCTTTTAAGTAAGTGAGGGAGGTTTACTGGAATGTAAAATACCGACAAACACTCAGGACTAGGTATGTTACTAAAATTATAATCAACAACTTTTGTTTGTCAAAGCGAAAGTGGAACAATAGTGGGGTGCGCAGATTTTAAACATTTAGAACGTCCTGTTTACATATTTTTATTTTTGCATGAAAATCTGATGAACTAAAATAAGATTAATTTTTTAAAGCCATAGAACTAAAGTTATATGTTACGATGTTAAAATAGTCCGGAGAGGTTGTCGGTGTTTTACAAATAACCTCCCTTACATACCTTAAAAACACACACTTTTTTAATCCCTACTAATATTATAAATGCGAAAGTAACTCAGTCTGTCTGTCTATTACGCTTTCACGCCTAAACCATTAACCATTAAACCGCCCAAATAATTAAAACAAATGACACGACAATGACGTCACGCACAAAATGACAAAGACAACAATATTCGACTAGGCGCTCTGTCTCTCTCTCACTTATAAAAATGCTTTCAAATAATTAAAAACAAATGACACGTCAATGACGTCACGCACAAAATGACAAAGACAGCAATATTGAAAAAGGCGCTCTGTCTCTCTCTTTCATAAAAATGCTCTTAAATACTGTTAATGTATTTGTTATTGTACCAGGACAACATATCTTACATAAACATACTAATAATCGAGTGTCAGTGATACTGCTAACTATATGTATACCAGGACAGCATAAAATGTTTGAACCTCAGGACGCGGGTGAAACCGCGAGCTAGTAAGATATAAATAATATGACTGTGTATGAATATACCTTGGTTATTATTTTCAAACAATCCATAATCTTTGGTCCTTTGATATTAAGCAGATAGCAGTCCTAAAACATTAAAAAAAAATCTCAGTTGTATCAATTTTAATAGATACGTCCTTCGAGGATAAATGAACTATAATGGAAGATCAGAATCAGGTACAGTAGGCTTTTTCATGCTTGCCTGGATACAAGTACACACTTTATATAATACACTTCTGGAACGGGAATAGCTGTTTTTTACAGTATTCTCCACTAAATGGAGCAGACAGCGGCATAATATGCCTCCTAGGGTTTCTTTCAGACATTTCAGATAAAATTCATTACCCTGGTTAGGGTTTACTGGGCGTCTTGAAATTGTTTTCAAAACGAAATTATTTTGAAGAAAACTCTAGAGAGGCACCCAATAAATTGTCGTATAACTTAAATTAGTTCGATTAACGGGTAAGCTACAGTGCGTTTGGGAATAATGTCGCGGCGAACTTGTGCCTATGACGAGTTATGTCCCGATACACTAATAGATATTCTCGGCCACCCAAACTCAGGTCGTGAGTCGATGCAAACGTGTGTTGGTTCAACCACGTAAGCGCCCATAAAGTAGCTGATTTATGTTGTTATCATAGTTGTTCCGTTCTCTATTCAAATTAGGGTGGAACCGGACATGATAGCTTGTAGACTGCTGTTTTTATATCCACACGCCATGTGTTTTGTAATAAAGACCTTGCGAACTGTTAGCTTTCGTTGGTTAGTGCTGGAATAGTGTCATGTTTATTTTAAGAAAATTCTTTTGAAGTTGTCGATCGGTAAATATGGAAAATTGGCTCAGCGATATTTAGGTGATTGTAATTTTTGCTAATTGTAGTACTTATTTTCACGAGTTTATATACTGTAGTATATATTTAAGTATTTTTGGAAGCACTTTACCTTTAACCCAGAAAATAAATCTGAACTAGTTACTTTCCATATGTCTTATCCAATTATCCTCAGTTATATTTTATCAAATGTGTTTTTGTGTACTTACCTACGTATCTAAAAAAGTACATGATCTAAAAATAATCTTTGCCTTTGAAGTGGGTTGTAACTATTCGTGTCAGCTCTGCGGGTTTGATCCTTTGATCCTAATTCAATATAACATAATGATATAGTACAAAAAAGTTTATTCAACTTTGAATACGAGAAGGAGCGGTTTGACACCGCAATGTGACATAGGTATATATGCCTTGGTTGGTCATGTGAAATAGCTTTTCACTTTTTAAAAGACCTGATTTGAATGAAAAGGTCACAATTCATCGTTTTGGTTATTGTAAGTTAAATAGAGTAGGTAGTTTTGATGTTTTTCTAGATAGTACAATATTTAGATAGTATACTATCTTTAAATTTTATTTCATTTTCTTGGCTTGTCCAAGACAAATGAATTTGACTCCAATTATAGGGTCAAACTGTTCCATTGCACAAAGGTTAATTTTTCATATTTCAGAGGGGGCGATGGACCCCACGTAATCTACATGTATATTATAAATGCAAAAGTCTGTTTGTCTGTCGCGCTAAACCGATTTAAATGATGTTTGGTACACAGAAAGTCTAGTTAGAACCTGACACAGGAGATAGGCTACTTTTTTTGTCCGGGTGCGAGAAGTAGTGCCTTCAGCAGTTAGTTATCTAGACAGAAAATAAAGCTTGCTGTAAAAGATAGGCTATAGATATTTTCACTTTAGTTATAGTTTCGATTAGATATGTTATAGCACATTATGGTTTATTTACAACAGTCTGTGTGCTTACCGTCTCATTATGTATGAATTTATTACTATCATTATTGGTATTAAATATCCCATCAAATATATTACTATTCTAGTCATATTAAAGTTTAATATTAGCTTTATTGCGAATAGGTTTGTTAGCCTAATAATACTTAGATATTAACACTGATATATGTTTTTGTGTTCTACATGGAATGGGTATTCAGCGTGGTTCATTGACAGCTAGACAGGCATTACAATACATTATTTCTTCTAAGTTGATACTTGTATAAAAATGATTTTAAAAATACATTCTAAAATCTTTTTTTATTTCAGTGCGAAATCAGCTGTCATCAACCTGTCAACCAATATTATTCTTTACTTCGAATGTAATTGAAACAAACTGCGATTGTAAATAAATCAATTTATTTTTAGGTCCCTTCTTAAGGATTTAAGTATTGGAGACTTAAGTGATATACGGTATACTGTGTTCTTTTCTCTTATATTTTAGAATGCAAAAGATAAATTGTGTTCCTTTGAGAGACATAACCCGTTTTAAAGTTGGCAAGCAAAGTTGTGGCTTAAATATAACATAAGTTGACGGCACTGCAGTTGATAAACTGAATAATAAAGAACATTGTTTACGAGCACTAAGATGAGGTGGCCATTAAGCCAGAAAAGCCATCAAAGGCTAGCTGATCGTTGACTGACAAACTGACAAACAAGTAGTCATAAAATTCTTTATTGTGAGTAAATAGATATTTGCCGCAATAAAGATCCATTAGAGCCCAGTGAAGATAATAAAGCTATTAACGTAGATACATAGGCCCCAAATGTTAGGGAATTTCGTCATGATTTAGTTCAGGTCGGTACATTTTGTTAGCTGAGTAACTTCGAGATAATAGAAAGCTTGACAAAATTGTAGTATATAATATGAAATAATGGTGTTTGTAAGATTTTCTTAGTACACTGATGAAATGACGATACACAAATGTATAACTTTCAAACAGAACTTGACTTTCTGTAAGGTTATTTCAGATCATAAACTAATGACGAAGGTGTAATAAATTATTAAGCTCACAACAGTGCTGTGTGCTTACTTTATACCATGTACATGCCTAGTCCGTATCAGGTGTTAGTCAGAAAAACAACAGGAGCTTCCGACGACAGACGTCCCAATGTTTAAAAAACACTCATAAAATTATCTTCCACATGACTGCTCCATTGTATACAGTTTAAATTAATGGTTCGTACATTATGAACGGCCAGTTATTTTTGTTTCGCATTAAAACGTTTTTGTTTTTTTAATGCAGCATTTTTCGTAGCTGAGATAATATGATAGCTAATGGCTTTAGGGATCAGTGAGTGAATGACAAAGTAGTCTGATGTCCATATCTGGGGCATTACAAATCCTGATTTATGGTACATTATCGAAAGCATTTGTTTGCATTGTGTAAAAGTAGGTTTTGTTTGTTGTTCTTCTAGAAACATTACCGATTGTAAATCACTGAGTAACACCTGTAAATACTATATTTATCTTTCTGCCTGTACGTTATTTATAATATTGTTTTATTTTCAAATTCCATCCGTGGACGTATGGAATTTTATGGAACATAGCATGGAAAACCTGCATACCTAACTTTATTATTTGTTTATGATATTGTCCTAGACACGACCTAGACACGGGGATATTATTCGACAAACAAAGAAGTATACTAAACTAACTTTAACTCTTCATGATACCTTATAAAGTATTCTGCTATACAATGAACAATTTGGATGATACCTTATGATGTTGAATTTTTCTGTCAATGAACTATATTACCTAACAGAAAAAAGGTATCCCACCAAAAACATTCTGTAAAAAACTAGCCAATTCTCGCTGAAGCTGCTTGTTTATCTCTAAAAAGTAATGAAATCTAGACAAAGTCGTGCTGAGTCTAAGGATTCTTACTGCGGTTTCTTTACTATTATTATAATAGTTTATACTATATGACCGGCCGTTGATCATTCTTTAAACGTTAGTAAGTACAAGTCAACGGCCAGTCATATAGCATTAACTATAATAGTAAAGAAATCGCCGTAAGAATCCTTAGACTCATCACGACTTTGTCTAGATTTCATTACTTTTTAGAGATAAACAAGCAGCTTCAGCGAGAATTGGCTAGTTTTTTACAGAATGTTTTTGGTGGGATACCTTTTTTCTGTTAGGTAATATAGTTCATTGACAGAAAAATTCAACATCATAAGGTATCATCCAAATTGTTCATTGTATAGCAGAATACTTTATAAGGTATCATGAAGAGTTAAAGTTAGTTTAGTATACTTCTTTGTTTGTCGAATAATATCCCCGTGTCTAGGTCGTGTCTAGGACAATATCATAAACAAATAATAAAGTTAGGTATGCAGGTTTTCCATGCTATGTTCCATAAAATTCCATACGTCCACGGATGGAATTTGAAAATAAAACAATATTATAAATAACGTACAGGCAGAAAGATAAATATAGTATTTACAGGTGTTACTCAGTGATTTACAATCGGTAATGTTTCTAGAAGAACAACAAACAAAACCTACTTTTACACAATGCAAACAAATGCTTTCGATAATGTACCATAAATCAGGATTTGTAATGCCCCAGATATGGACATCAGACTACTTTGTCATTCACTCACTGATCCCTAAAGCCATTAGCTATCATATTATCTCAGCTACGAAAAATGCTGCATTAAAAAAACAAAAACGTTTTAATGCGAAACAAAAATAACTGGCCGTTCATAATGTACGAACCATTAATTTAAACTGTATACAATGGAGCAGTCATGTGGAAGATAATTTTATGAGTGTTTTTTAAACATTGGGACGTCTGTCGTCGGAAGCTCCTGTTGTTTTTCTGACTAACACCTGATACGGACTAGGCATGTACATGGTATAAAGTAAGCACACAGCACTGTTGTGAGCTTAATAATTTATTACACCTTCGTCATTAGTTTATGATCTGAAATAACCTTACAGAAAGTCAAGTTCTGTTTGAAAGTTATACATTTGTGTATCGTCATTTCATCAGTGTACTAAGAAAATCTTACAAACACCATTATTTCATATTATATACTACAATTTTGTCAAGCTTTCTATTATCTCGAAGTTACTCAGCTAACAAAATGTACCGACCTGAACTAAATCATGACGAAATTCCCTAACATTTGGGGCCTATGTATCTACGTTAATAGCTTTATTATCTTCACTGGGCTCTAATGGATCTTTATTGCGGCAAATATCTATTTACTCACAATAAAGAATTTTATGACTACTTGTTTGTCAGTTTGTCAGTCAACGATCAGCTAGCCTTTGATGGCTTTTCTGGCTTAATGGCCACCTCATCTTAGTGCTCGTAAACAATGTTCTTTATTATTCAGTTTATCAACTGCAGTGCCGTCAACTTATGTTATATTTAAGCCACAACTTTGCTTGCCAACTTTAAAACGGGTTATGTCTCTCAAAGGAACACAATTTATCTTTTGCATTCTAAAATATAAGAGAAAAGAACACAGTATACCGTATATCACTTAAGTCTCCAATACTTAAATCCTTAAGAAGGGACCTAAAAATAAATTGATTTATTTACAATCGCAGTTTGTTTCAATTACATTCGAAGTAAAGAATAATATTGGTTGACAGGTTGATGACAGCTGATTTCGCACTGAAATAAAAAAAGATTTTAGAATGTATTTTTAAAATCATTTTTATACAAGTATCAACTTAGAAGAAATAATGTATTGTAATGCCTGTCTAGCTGTCAATGAACCACGCTGAATACCCATTCCATGTAGAACACAAAAACATATATCAGTGTTAATATCTAAGTATTATTAGGCTAACAAACCTATTCGCAATAAAGCTAATATTAAACTTTAATATGACTAGAATAGTAATATATTTGATGGGATATTTAATACCAATAATGATAGTAATAAATTCATACATAATGAGACGGTAAGCACACAGACTGTTGTAAATAAACCATAATGTGCTATAACATATCTAATCGAAACTATAACTAAAGTGAAAATATCTATAGCCTATCTTTTACAGCAAGCTTTATTTTCTGTCTAGATAACTAACTGCTGAAGGCACTACTTCTCGCACCCGGACAAAAAAAGTAGCCTATCTCCTGTGTCAGGTTCTAACTAGACTTTCTGTGTACCAAACATCATTTAAATCGGTTTAGCGCGACAGACAAACAGACTTTTGCATTTATAATATACATGTAGATTACGTGGGGTCCATCGCCCCCTCTGAAATATGAAAAATTAACCTTTGTGCAATGGAACAGTTTGACCCTATAATTGGAGTCAAATTCATTTGTCTTGGACAAGCCAAGAAAATGAAATAAAATTTAAAGATAGTATACTATCTAAATATTGTACTATCTAGAAAAACATCAAAACTACCTACTCTATTTAACTTACAATAACCAAAACGATGAATTGTGACCTTTTCATTCAAATCAGGTCTTTTAAAAAGTGAAAAGCTATTTCACATGACCAACCAAGGCATATATACCTATGTCACATTGCGGTGTCAAACCGCTCCTTCTCGTATTCAAAGTTGAATAAACTTTTTTGTACTATATCATTATGTTATATTGAATTAGGATCAAAGGATCAAACCCGCAGAGCTGACACGAATAGTTACAACCCACTTCAAAGGCAAAGATTATTTTTAGATCATGTACTTTTTTAGATACGTAGGTAAGTACACAAAAACACATTTGATAAAATATAACTGAGGATAATTGGATAAGACATATGGAAAGTAACTAGTTCAGATTTATTTTCTGGGTTAAAGGTAAAGTGCTTCCAAAAATACTTAAATATATACTACAGTATATAAACTCGTGAAAATAAGTACTACAATTAGCAAAAATTACAATCACCTAAATATCGCTGAGCCAATTTTCCATATTTACCGATCGACAACTTCAAAAGAATTTTCTTAAAATAAACATGACACTATTCCAGCACTAACCAACGAAAGCTAACAGTTCGCAAGGTCTTTATTACAAAACACATGGCGTGTGGATATAAAAACAGCAGTCTACAAGCTATCATGTCCGGTTCCACCCTAATTTGAATAGAGAACGGAACAACTATGATAACAACATAAATCAGCTACTTTATGGGCGCTTACGTGGTTGAACCAACACACGTTTGCATCGACTCACGACCTGAGTTTGGGTGGCCNAGTCAGTTACACCAAGAAAGGTTTCAATCAATTCCAAACACCAAGAAAGTAACGGGTAATACAATTTTTATTGTAAATGTAAAAATTAATATTGTTCAGCTAACAATTTTCTTTCTATAGGTAGGAAGGTAATAATATATTTTCCGTGGCACTAAACTTTAGGTAAAAGGAAAAATTAATATCATTTTAAATCGAGCTACTTTTTTGGAACCGTGTGACTATTACTTGGCAAATTCGTTATTGACATTCCCATGGTTCACGCGATGGACGTGACTACTAATAGTGATCAACGTTACAGAGGGTTGTTATTCCTGGGGCCCTCATATAAAATGATTTCCAATGTGACTGATGGCAAATATGTTATACAATTAGCTAACAAAAATTTGTTTCGCTGAAATACGACTTTTCTTGCAAGACTGCAAGACTCTTAGAAGCTTTTCACCACAAATAAAATTAAGGCCTAATAACACTGTTTATTCAATTCTAGATAGAAAATGTAAGAACACTGACATTTCGTTATTGTGACCGAGATAAATTGGGTTCTATTTCATTTGTCAAAGGGAATGGTAACTTCGGATACTCTGAAAACGTTTTTAAATTTCCGTTTTTTGTCCATCTTGGGGATGAATCAAATGGATTTTCTTATTAAATTCTCAAAGAATACATGAGAATTATTTTGTCAGTAGCAGTAAAAAGAACTTAAAATTAATAATACAAATTAATAATTTCACCTTTGGAAAGCGGTCCATTAGATTTTCACAGACTTAAATTGCTAATTTAATAAAGAAAATGTTTTTTATTTCTTACTTCGTGTACTTTGTTTACTTGGTAACTAAGTTAACCTTTAACCTATAGTTGACCTCATGCTTAGCTTTTGGTTTTTCGCAGAATTTTGTTCACTATATAAAAAGTACGTACTTATAACACAGTTTTTTTTTTTAACTTTTATCCACCATCGTTCTCATAACCGTCAGGTGAAAAGTGTTCGCTGGCACAAACGTATTACGCCAACTGTTTACTTAGGCACTCCAGGTAGAGATACACCGCGCGGACTGAAACATCAACAATAGATACATTTTGTTTAAAAAGGCCTTTGTAAGTCTGAGAGGGATTTGATTATAATATTCTTTGGTTTCTTGACGCTTTTTGCGTACCATCATTTTGTTTAATTTAACCTTGCCAAAAAGAAATCGTAGAAAAGCAACGTTTTGTTACTGTTTTGTTAATATTACTTTCTTAAAACTTATTTGAGGTGTCTACTTCTATTACTTAGTCTATGGGCTAAAATTCGGAACCGGCATGATGAATGACAGTGATCTCAACTACTTCGATTTTTAAGACCTGATAGTTATGTCTTAGTAACACCTATTATTAATACCTATTTACCCACGTCTAAATCTGTCAGCAGGCCTAAGTATGAACATCCGCAATGTTTGCGGCTTTTGTTTTACAAGATTACAACATGAAATTCTTCTATCTATTTATACTCCAACCTATGTTTATAGTACGAAACCATTTTCTCCATCTTCGATAACACGTGATAATGGTGCCTCGTGTGTTCTTCATCATGAATATTTTGTTTATGTAGACACGATTAACGATCTGTGGAATGTTGAAAAATCATTTGTTTCACTGTGTATTCAGAAATAACGCCGCGTACTTGCCAATTTTGTTTTTTGGTAAGACAAATAAATATGAAATTTATTAAGTGCGTTTTAAATATTTGTTAATTTTGAACGCTTGGAATGTGAGTTTTCCATGGCGGTGCTTTTGACCTAAAATTTACCTACTTTATTACAGTAGGTATACATCTGTATATTGTACGTAGTCCTAGTTCTATGTACCCTAATTCCCAAGTGAGCTACTGACTAAGATTGGAAAGCGCCGGGGATGGCCGTTGTCTTCGCCGTATCAAGCTTGTCCACGAAACAATCTATCTTATTGTTGAAAGCTTCACAAATAAATCAAGAATCACGGTTCACAGTCCTTAGTAAAGATCTCGTACCTACCTACTCAACAGATTGAAAAAGAAATGGACTTGAATACATCTATGTATCTCATCAATTTACTTTTTATATCTACTATATTTCGTGGGGTGGTTTCGTTTAGTTTTATCCATCTATCTTCGTGTCCAGTGTGTACCTGGCTGAGGCCATCATGTATCACATACTTGGTAAGTACTGTGTTTTAGCTGCAAAAGTAAAAGAAAATTGCAACTTGCACGCTGTTTTGCATTGTGCCTAAATGTAGTCGGAACTAACTAGTCCAAGCGGGCGGGCGGCGCGGCGGCGTTCTATTTTTGTCGACACACGACAGAACATTTTGGAGACAGATTACCAGAGTAATATACGAGGAAGCCCTAAAGCGTGTAATTACATATATATATACGTGCTGACGAATTTATGAGGGATCACTGAACTTGAGAGTTCGATAAGATAATATTATGTTTGGACCCTCCGTATCTAATAGGCCAATAAACAGTATCAAACCCGCTAATTGTATTTCTGACCGTATTACTTTCGCAAAGACTGTGAAATGTACCATCTATAAAAAATGTATTTCGTCCAAAGTACTTGTAATCTGTATGTTTTAATTTATTTTTTTGCCCAGTCCTATTAGGTACTTCTGTTTACTTACTCTTGTTTAACTGGCGATGGAGGCAGCACAACGTTACGGCGCGGCCACTGTAAGTACGCGCTGTGCGAGCCTCCGGGGCGCGCAGCCTCTACTCAAGACAAGATTTTTGAACTGAGAATAAGCGCTGATCCTTATGTCTTCAACCTTTCATAGTGACCCATACAACAATGAATTGTGCTTATACCTACTCGGTGAATTAACCTTAGCTTTATACGTCAATAAAACGTGTGTGAAAGTCGCCATAAGCTGTTGTTATTTATGTCACGTTTCCCAAGGGTTCTCGAAAAATCGAATCATCACTGCTGTAAATGATGGATTTGATGTGATTTAAGATTAAAGAAATCGAGCTGTATTTTTGTGTTTGTCATTTTGGAAGTCATTGATTGACCCTTCTATCCTGTGAAAAGCCAGTTTTCTGACTGATAACTCAGAATTGATTTTAATGTAAGTAAAACAGAACAGTTCATGACGTTTCAGAGACCGCCGATTTCAATAAATCAAAATTGATTTTGTGTTACCAAATATCTAACATTTATGTCGTAGAAAGATCATATTATCAGTATTGGCTAACCAAAAGATATCGAGCAGCTTTACAGTCGATTACCTACTCAATTATCTGTTTCGTAACAATGTTTGTCTCGTCACAACTACTTGAAATTAGTCCATATATCAATAGCGCCCACACCTGTAACAAGCAAAGTTTATTGTGGTAGGTACCTACAAAATATGAATTATTCGAACGTGGGCTTGGCTTATTCGTGGAGAGCGATCGATGTTTGTTGCTATTTTGAAATAAACATATTTTTCAATAATAATTTGACATGTTTCACTCTGCGCAGATCTGATTGTTTATACATTAGGTTGATCTGCTTAGTCTCGTTTAGCTCCCGTTAAAAGCGAGTAAGATTAATCACTAGAGATCGATCGAATACAAGCCAAGCATATTTTGTGAATGAAATTCCACATTTTGTGTGGGAAGTTTAGAATATTTGACGTGCCACATCCGGAACATTACTTTTCTGGAAGTTGAAAAATACGATATAATTAGTTTTTGAAATACTTCACAATTATGACTCGAGTTTAGATATCGTTCATATTTGTTGTTATCGGATAGTTTTATCGTTATCAGACAGAATTTCCCATAGAAGAATGAAAAAAACATTATAAAAAAGCATAAAAGTTTTCCTTATTTCAAATAGGATTTGCATATCTCTTGAACCTTCACTACAAAACTTAAGATGACAATAGTATGTGAATAATAGGGTAGGTTTTGTATCCATAAATTGGGTCTAAAATATGATAAACTTCATAATGTTAGGCATGCGACCCTTTTTCTTTTCTTGTGAGTTTTTGACTAACAAAGTAGAAGACGAGAAAGTGAAGAAAATAAAGTACCTACAATCGTTACATTATATATTTGTAAATAGATTAAAAATGACGAGGCGATTTTTGCCGATAGCATGAATAATCTGTTCATGTTTTTTTTGTACGAGTATGTAGCGCGATTTGTTACGTGTTGAGATTAATGTTAGCTTCGATAACACACAGTTGGATCACAATCGTTTCGTCGTTATTCCGATAGATTGGATTATTGAACTTCATCCGTTTATTTGAGTTATTGTTATTACAAATCTGACTACTACAAACAAAAGGATTTCCTAGCTTTCGTTTGTTCTTGTTTGTATTTGGTTTTGAATTAGTTTATATCAAAATTCAGAATAAAGAGCTTTGACTTTTGACTTTCAAAATAATTTAACTTGTGCCTATTTATATAAGTATTTTTAGATTTGTCAAAATCAAAAGCACAATTACATCCTAAGTATTTACATAGCTAGTTACCACTAGCAAATAAGGTTTGTGGTTGTAGATGCAGACTTCGTTTTTATCTTTTTTTTGATACGAGTAGAAAACGATATCTTTATGATTCTGTAAGCAGTATTAGTAACAGTGCAACCAAGTTATATATTCAGTCCGCTTAATTCATTACATAAGCTTATTTATTTTCCTTTTTGCATTTGCCTGAGATTCAGACAGCTTTTTTCTGTGAGACTCGATTAGTACCTACCTAGAGATTTTGTATGAAACGCTAAAATAATGTTAAGAAGATTGCGTAACAATGAGATTAATTTAAAAGGGATTAAGGCTTAAATTTGATTAAAACGGAGATATTTTCCTTCTTGAATGTCGTCGTTTCAGTTAAAAAACGTCTTCTGCTTGACAAAAGCCATGTTCTCCAAAGCAGGGGGGATTGGTGAACTCAATGGGGGTTGTTTTAAGCTTTATGAAAATGCTGCCCGTCAAAGCATTTAGTAGCCATTTAATTTAATATTGAATAACGCGGTGACAACTGACAATATCCATAAATTTGTACAGCTAGTCTCGTGCATTATTTGGACGCTGAAAATTGACTGTAAAAGGAATTCATATTATTTTTATAGAACTGTACAAACATTAATATTTCCAGTGCATTACTTAGCTTTTACACAGAACACGCTTTTTAATAGCTTCCACGATTTTTGTGTACCGAGCTTCAAATTGAAATAGGTACGGCTAATTCTAAATACGTGAGCTTGGTATATCCACTCATTTTGCCGCAGGTTTAATTTCATGCCTTATTTAAGCATTAGTCAGGAAATATGGTATTAAACTATTATGTGTTTGTACTAATACTCTGAGGTTATCGGCTAATAACGGTTAATTATGTTAATTAATAATTATCTTTGAGGGAGGTGGCTCATTTACATAAACGGTGCTGCGTTTGTTTCATCTGGATATAATTAGGTATGCAGTCCGCTCTATATTTAATTGATATGACTCCATTTAATTAACGCATTAATAAGTGATTAAAGACGAAACGTAGCATAAGGAATTTATGGTAGATACCTACATACATATATCTTCTTATCACAAAGTAAATACTAGTTATACTATGTCATTTTAATACCCTTATTAAAGAAAATTCCTTTAATATAGGAGAACGATAATACGAACTCTTTATAAAGAATTCGTTGTCATGCGGTTGCACCCGTGTCCCGGGAAAACTTCTTCCCATACACGGTCAAAATATAGCCTATGTTACTCGGGAATAGTCTAGCTTTCCAACAAACAAAGGCTTTTTTTCATCGGTTCTGTAGTTTCGGAGCCTTTAGGGTACAAATTAACAAACAAAAAAAATATTACCTCTTTCTTATATTAGTACAGATAATAGAATAAATTATACATAAGGTTTTGATAGATCTCGCTCTTGGATGTCTAGGTTGATAAATTATCGTCACCCTTGAGTAAGCATTACATAGTGGAACATTAGGTAATATCGACGATACATGCGGCTGTTACTAGGACATCAATTCAGAAGATACCAATATATTTAGTGATTTCACTAAATAATCTAAATCTGAAGCCTAACTAAATTCTACAATTTTAATGTCCACTTTATTTTACACTTAAGTAACAATATACAAATTAATTATATACAAATGAAAACTATTTTCTATATATAAATAAATAACTAATAAAAATAAAATAAAAACAATACCTATATTACAAATATGTACACTAAGCGTCAAAGTATTCCTCCGCATCGCTGTCATCCGGTAACGTGCCCAGAAGACTGGCTGCATTGCCACGTTGTATGGCAATGCTAATTCTTTGACCAAAGAACAAGCCAGCCCTCTGGTCACGCGAAGCGTCGATCAGTCGCTTAGAAATTTCTTTGACCAAGAGTCTCGAACTAGGACCCCATGGTCCGAGCGTTTCGACCCCAAACGGCTCAAAAGTATAGTTTCCAATGAGGTTACTATATTTGCGCCGTTTGGAGGTCTCTGCAGAAGCAGCAGCCGCACCTGCACAGCTTACCGTACTGGGAAGATGCGATGGCGCCAGGGTGTCGACGCACGTTGCATCCCACACCAAGGGCCTACCCAACTTCCAAGGCAACAACGTCATACCGTCCGGTCGCTTCCNACAACTACAATTTTAATGTTGTATCAATATTTGGTGCAAAATAATGTAATAAAATAATATTGCCTTGTCAAATATCAAAGCAAAATCAGACTTTTTTTATATTTATTTATAAAAATCCGTCCCTATATTCCGAGTAACAGTTGTTAAAAATGTGTAGAAAGAAATCTAAAATTTGAGAATCTGCTGCTTTGGAATTTCTGTTCGGAATAAAAAGGGCCAGCATTTTTTTTTTAATAATTGTTATTCTATTTGAGAACGCCAGATAATCCACCATTATTCGTTGCTGACCAAGACAGACTAGACAGTACAGACGACAGCACATCAAGTTACCACAATCTGTCAAATTTCTGCACTCGATTTTCAACCTTATCACAATGGAGGTAGGTAAATATTTGATTGGTAAAATTTGACAGATTCGTATACGTTGACCTGCTGTTGTCTGTACAAACGAAACTATATCTTTACAGCCAAACTTTCTTGCATAGCTTTAGACTTAATTGTCATTAAAATTAACTATCTGTTTAATCTGACAAAAACTAAACTAACCGAATTAAAAGTTATATCATGAGGTGTAATTAATAAATAACTAGATAAGTAAGAAAATCTTTGGCAGGTTGACTTTAAAGAGCCCGTAATTTTTGAACAATGTAAATATTATAAGTATAAAAATTACCGGATAAGACTACAAAGCTAATGAATACAAAAGGTAGCGACCTCCAAATGTTACAGACAGCGTAGGCTTATTAAATGGTCCCGATTGTCCCAAAGTCACTTGGGTATGGAACCCTAAGCCATCTCGATAACCCTAACACTTGGCAAACATCCCCTTGGTAGAGTAAGTGGTAACCCTAAACTAAATTCGCACTAAGTATGCTATCAGGTCGAGCAGTCTGGTTTTAGTTTAATGTGTTAAACGAACCAAGAAGATAGGTAGGTTTCCGAAATAGTCTACCAATGAAAGTTGCTGTTTGATGGTACAAACATGCTTAATTGACAAAAGCGTCTCTTTTAAACTGGGCATGAATAATTACGTCATAGGTCGATTAAATTATCAACTAAATATAGCAACACCTTAGCCACTTAATATCTACTTATTATAGGCCTTTTTGTATAAGTTTTTTAAATATATTTTCGGAAATTAAAAAAGTCGTCAACAATATCGTAAGCGAAGCCAATACAAAACTATCAAAAAACTTTACTAAGCACATACAATTTATTTTGTATACTCATTTTTAGCTGGCTATCAAAATTCTTCAGTTAATCGAATGTTTGAACAGCACATTTAACTCTTTAGCTGTGAAATGAAGTGGTGTTATCTGTGGTCCCACTTTCCTTTGAGAGCGTTGGTACTAGGATACCTAATTGCCAACCTCGGCCGCACATTTTGCGAATTGCACACAAGCGGTTCTGATTCTGGTCACTAGGTTTTCTAGAGAGTGAAATTTTTAAATAAGTAGTAGGTACATGTATATTAAGTAATATCTATTACTACAATAACGCCAACCTTAAACGAAATGGGTATAAAGGCAGGATGATCATAGATAACTTGAAATTGAAATCTTACAAGCCAGTTTTTATTTCTCGAGTATTAGTATTCCTATCTCCTCAAATTCCCATTTTTAAGTAGGCACAGATGTTGGTTTTCAAAAATAAGATAGGTATTGAATCGAATTTGTACGATTAATGGACGATTGAATTTATTTTCATATTGAAAGAAGTTCTGAAAACTTAATTCTGCCTTTCTTTTAATGATTATTTTATTAATTTATGTTCCTATAAATTCCTTTAAATGTATTCAAATGAAGTCCTTTTTAAAAGTAAGTACTTCTGTTATAAGTACTTACGTTAACCAGTGAAAATTCATATATGTGTTCAAATGTGGAGTATGCCAAGATTTTTAATCTAATCTACCTCAATGAGTATGAGGCAAAGTTTCACTTACTCATCTAGGTACTTTGACTTGCTCTACAAAGTGGCAACGTAGGAGTTATCTGGCATGTTTATAAATAAACGAGACTTTATTTGACATAATCCAGTAGATGTTACGTAGCTCTTATAATTTTGATATAAATATTTCAACTATACGATAATGGGTCAAACCATCAAACGAGTTTTTTTTTTAATCTAGATTTAATAATATAAAGCTGAAGTGCTTGTTTGTTTGTGTGTATGCGCTAATCTCAGGTTCTACTGGTCCGATTTGAGAAATTATTTTATGTGTGTTGGAAAATCCATTTATCGAGGAAGGCTATAGGCTATTTTTTAACCAGGTACTGGGAGTGGTTCCCGCGGGATGCGGGTGAAACCACTGGCAGAAGCTAGTGTATAATAATTCTTTCATTAAAAACATATTAACGCGCCTTTGAACAATTAAATTGTGTGTTACGCAATGTTTTAAATTTAAAATTCCGAACCTTACTGAGGCCACATATGGTGGCCAGTCATTGTCATTTTACCTCGTATTCCACTTTTGAATTAAAAAAGAGAATACGTAAACACCACAAATTGAAACGGGAACGTAAAAGAATACAAACATAATTTCCCGCGGAGCTGTTTATGACTTACCTTTACCAAATTTATTGCAGGAAATAAAGCTGATTCTGTGAAATCACATAGACATACGTAAATAAAATAGCAAAGGGAAAATATGGTACAAAACAAATTAGGTACTTACCTATATTATTTCTCAGAAACAATTCATTATAGCTATGTAGTTTAGGAGCGTGACTATTGTTTACGTCAATTTATTTTGCGGAAATAGGCCAATGTAACACAACCGGTCTCTGCCTCTAGGCATCTAAATCAAATTTTCAATCGCCCATCGTCCGGTTTGAATAAATTTTGGGCGGAATAATATTTCTTTATTAAATATTAAATTAAGTAGGTATTCAAAATGCGAACGTGAATTGCCGTGATTTTTTTTACCGTCTGGGTCCTTTAGTACTACTTAACGTTTATCTCATTAACTAATGGAACTTAATAAATATAATTTGTTATTTCATTTCATGATGAACTGAAATATAATTGATTACAGAGTAGTTCCCAATTCGCTAGTAGTTGGCATCGCATTTTAGAGAAAATAAAAAAATAAAACTTTTTCTCTATGGGTTGGCAACCCTGATTTGACACTTCCTTTTCGCGCGTTTGCCGGCGTCGCAATGTCTTCCGAAGAAAAACTTCTTAGGAAGATTGAAAAATACAACAGAAAATTGCTTCGGCGTCGAAACAGGCAGAAAAGTGTCGACCGTGACCGGAGTCCTCTACGTGTAAGCTCGGACAACGAAGGTGAGTTAGAAAAATTCAGTTGCAATGCAACTTCATACGCATACCTATACCTAGTGTTATAGCGTCTTAGCGTTATTACGCATTAATAGCACACCGTGTCAGTACGAGATACTTTAACACGAAGATCAACTTTGATACGAGATATCAACTTTGATGTAAGCAAAACAGATTTCTGATACCGGCACGTGATGCCGAGGTTATAAAACCGGCATGCGCTTACCGTACGAGATACGGGTTAGTGCAATTTAAATGCTGTGAGAAACCTCAATGGTCATTTTTCTCATATTTCAGAAGCCCATATTGTTCAAACCCCGGAGGTTGAACCTGATGAAACGGAGAATACTGAAATTGTGGAGGCCCTAGGGCAAGAATACGACGACGTGAAGAAATATGAAGGTCATATTAACCATGATATTTCCAAACGTTGGAATTACCTCTTATCCCATGGTTTATCCAAAACTGAAAGAGACGAAATCCTCAAGTGTCATACATTGCCCGAAAACTGCCAACTCCTAGATTCTCCAACGTTAAATGAAGAGGTGAAGGCGGTAATCTCTGAAACAGGGAGCTATAGAGATAAGGGTATCGCAAATCAACAGAAACAGATGGGAACCGCACTTACCATAATAGGAAAGGTTATGTCCCAACTAATTAACAACACATCCGATAAAATCACCACATTAAAATCACTAACCGAAGCCTCGAAGTTAATCTGTGATCTACACTATCAACTAACTAAAACTAGAAGGTCCCTTGTGGCTCCCCAACTAGATAAGAATTTTCTAGAGATGACACAAAACACAATTAGAAATGAATACCTATACGGAGACAACTTATCTGAAAGAATCAAAACAAACAAAATTATACAACAAAGTTCTAATTCTATCAAGAAGACTGTACCAAAACCAGCAATTGCAAAGAACAATAATACGAAACAAATGGGAAACAGGAATGGTCCACCTCGGCAGGCGAATCAGCGGCAACCAGCCAAGGGGATGGCACAAGGTGGACCAAGGATGCGGCAGCAGCCATCCCAGCGCAGGCCATCCTACAACCCGCCACACCGTTCCGAGAGAACACGGCGTGCCCACTACAACAACAGGAAATAAACAAGGTACATGCTGGTAATTTAAAAAACTATTTTCCCTGTTGGATGTCATTGACTAATGACCCAACAATTTTGCAGTGGATTAAAGGGTATTATATCCCCTTCTTATCTAAACCATGTCAAAGTATAGTGCCAAAGAATAGTTTACCTGATTGTGAAATTCCACTTATGCAGGAAGCTATTGAGAATCTTTTACAGTTNACAGGAAATAAACAAGGTACATGCTGGTAATTTAAAAAACTATTTTCCCTGTTGGATGTCATTGACTAATGACCCAACAATTTTGCAGTGGATTAAAGGGTATTATATCCCCTTCTTATCTAAACCATGTCAAAGTATAGTGCCAAAGAATAGTTTACCTGATTGTG
>NWSH02000505.1:8392477-8407467 GCA_002382865.2 Heliothis virescens
GTCACCCATCCACGGACCGACCGCGCCAAGCGTTGCTTAACCTTATGATCGATCGATCCGCGCGGCTTTGACTTAGCCACGAGCTCTTCGTGTCGTGCGTCGTGTTTATATAATCGTATTATATACCGTCGATATTTTTCGTAACACGTAACTTTTCAATTCAGTTAGCCATTTGACGCGTCACGCATCACAACATAAAGATTTCAATGACTGCGACCTTGATGCACGTGAAAATTACTTGGACTGAAAAAGTATGTGCATAAACTACTTTCCATCCGGGTGTGCGGAGTAATACATAATGATATATATTATATGTATATTTTTCATATACTTCGTAATTAATACAAATAACAAAGGAATCCATCAAAATTCCGTAGGTCCTTTTCCTCACTTTTCACACCAATTTCTCTGAAGGACGGAACCTTTCGGCGACTGCCATTTGTGAGATTTCTTTGTATTTTTAAAACTGGTACTCCCTACATAATAACGGGACTTATAAACAAATGGTCACTCGTAATTACGTTCTATTGTTTGACTTAATACAATTATTTTTAACTTTTTTGTGAGCCTCGGAAATAAATTAAAGATTTCAAATACTGCGACCTTGATTCCCTGCCGGATTTAGTTCCTATTCTTGTTGCGGGCCCTGAAAGTCCAAAAATACAGACTAAATGGAAAAAAAATCGGTTGCACAGAAACTCGCACCTCTCACGGCTCTCTTACATGCCCTTAGCAATTGATACTCTTTTGCTATGTGGTAATCCGGCACTGCCTTGATTCAGAGAATTTAAGTTATTTTTAGCTTTCATGGTAATCTGTTTACAACAAGCGTTTTATACAATAACAGAAAAAACTATAAAATTATAAAATGGACACACATTTATGTAACACGCTTGGTTTCGAGGAAGCATAAATTTTGGTATGTATTTGCTTACACAGTTTTTGTTCAAAAATGACTGGTAACATCCAAAAAGCTTAATTAACAAGTAAACACAGCACGTTTGACGTCGATGGTTTAGTATGGTGGTAATATTTAGTATAGGCCGTAATACAGTAATAACTGTAGCAATCGAGGTAAATAAAAATATTAAGTATCTATAAATATATCCATCCTATCTCGAACGAAAACTCGATAGATTATCTGTAGGTACCATAAAGATACAAATAAAAATATACCCGTATTTTTTTGCGAGAAAAAGCTTTTCGTTTTAATATCAATCCTCTTTTCTCATTGTATTTAATGTTATCAAATTCTCTGGGTTTTTAATTTCGCATTGGGATTTGGCAGGGGAGCGGATTACGATGAGGGCCTGTCGTCTTAAGTTCGGAAATAAATTTTTATTTGTCTTAACAACTGGCCTCAGAGTCAGTCAGATCAGATTTGCAGTTTGAATGAAAGATTAGTAATTATTTTGCTTTATACAAGAAATAGGCCTTCTCTACGACTAAATTGTGACAAAATAAACAGTGCTTATTCAATTACTGTGCTTCCATAGAAAGACAGCGTCTGGCACCATATAGTACGTGTCCATCTAGTTTTGTGACGAAGATAGGACTTTTCTGGATGACCACAAAGATCTTTGTGCAAATTGGTTTTATTAGATTTATTAAAGCATTTCAACTCAATTCACTAAATGATTCTCACTGAAGTGAAGAGATTTCTATAAAAGTTGTAAGTGAGAAAGGATCATCTTATTGATATAACAATCTTCTCGGTCGTAAACCCTAAGATTAGTGTCGAGATTGTCGAAGGTATAAAAACTTAATAAGAAGAAGGCCTGGAATGTCCTCCCAGAGCTATAAAAAGAACACGAAAAGTCAAAACTGACTGTTTTCTCTCAAGTATTTCTTTTATTGATAAGGCGATCTTTGTGGTTTAGTACAGCCATAGAAGGGTAATATTTTATTTGGGGTCCGAAGAGTAATGCCAGTGATTTGCGGGACGAGGTCTTTTGTAAGATGAACGTACTTAAACACTAACGTTCTTCCAAGCTTAAGCAGTTTTTTTCTTTCCGAATAAGAAAAATATAAACCTATTTAGAGATTCCACGTAAGAAAATAAACAATGGAGGTCCTGTGAAACTTTGTTTGTGGTTTATCTGGCCTACGCTTGATAGAAGATATTTTGTTTTGGGATCAAATGCCTCTAGGTTTATAAACAACATGACGTTGGTATCCGCTTTTTTCTGAGAATATTGTTTTAAACTAAAGTTTGCAGAGGTTGATTTGTGAAAATCGCCCCAAACAGAAAATTCGATATTTGACTTTCTTTTTCTGCGTATTCCAATTATGAACATGTTAACCTACTGCTAATCAAGTATTCCAAAAGCAGGGGGTTTGTGAACACCCCAATATATTTTTAGGGTTCCGTACAAAGGGTAAAACGGGACCCTATTACTAAGACTTCGTTGTCTGTCTGTCTTCACGCTGTATCTCATAAACCGTGATAGCTAGAAAGCTGAAATTTTCACAAATGATGTATATAAAAAATAATCAGGGGCTTCCCATACAATAAACGTGTGAAACCGCAAATTATTCATATATAATGGTACGAAACCCTTCATGCGCGAGTCCAACTCGCACTTGGCCGTTTTTTTTGTTTGGACGGGAAAATATTCAAGTATTTAATATACAAAACAGGATCTAATGAAATCCAGACGTTTGTATTGAAGTGTTTCTTTTTGTAAGACTGTTATTTATTACTATGCATGGCTAGCAACATGCTGGCGAAACCAGTACACCTGTTTTATAAAAACCGCGTTATTTTCACCTGTCTCAATTAAAAGGTATAGCCCACTACAGTTTTACAATCTATACAGAAGCGTTCGCTTTGATGTCGGCCGATGCCGCGCGTAGGTATGTCTATTTATGCTGTCATCAGAATTTATGCAGCAGTTATCATCTATTATGCTATCCACGTGGCCCGGAGCTTCGCGATGATTTTCTGTAAGTCGACTTTAAAAATTGCCAGAGATCAAAAGAACAATTCTGATACAAAATTGCTTAAATTCCATGAACGTATCAATGAGTCGAAGTAATTCTTGGAAATCTATTGTTGGTGACGCTCTTCTGATTAAAAAGTTTAAATGTTATCTTGAGATGGATATTAAATGTACTTATTTTTATATTGATAAATTAAATAATTTGTCACGTTTTGCTGCGAATTTTTAAAAACAAACACACATATATTTACGTTTATAATACCAGCCGGGATGATCATCCTAAGCTGGGTCTAATGTAGGCGTTTTAAACTTTGATAACGGACCATGTAGTACTTACATCGTCTACACAAGTATATGAAACTGCTAACCATTGATACCACTAGACCCTCATAATGTTGGAAACGGATGTTTTGAAGGCTCAAAGTCTCGATACTTGTTCTATCGCGGAACTAAATTGTGTATGATCAGCCCGTCCATTATAGTAACATGGACAATGTCCGATGTAATCCTATCAGCCGCTGTACTCGTAATCCTGTCTGATGGGCCGGACCGCGACTACAACAAAACACACGTAACGAGATTTCAACGTAGGTATTGGATGTTTTCTGACTGCAAAATCTATTTACGCCAAAGACATAAGGAGATAATCTCTCGAACTAGTGGAACGATTCAACAAATTGAAATATAAATAGAAAACTACAGGGACTTGATTCGTAAGGTACACGTTTCATGAGTAAGTGGAAGAAAGTCTGTTTGTCAGTGTTGAACAAATGTACTTACGGCCGTTTCCAATAACCTACCTATCTCTAGATTTGCTTACTTAAGATAGAATTTTGACATTAGCCCCATACAAGTAATGTCAAATTCCTTTCTCTAGTAAGCAAATCCAGATAAAGACAGGATATTGAATTCCGCAGTTAATGAATCAAATGGTGATAGATTGAGAGAAAATAGCTATTTCATGTGTATAGGTACGGTTAAGCTTTAGACAGAAGTTAAAAAGGTCATAAATGGAATCGACTTCATCTAGGAATTCACATGATTCACACAACGATTATACGTTTATCGACTGGTAAATAAATAAGCCCATAATTATCTGCGTGTTAGAGAAACACGTCTAAGAAAAATGTGTTGGAAATCTCAAAACACAAATAACCTCCATAATTACTGTAAATACTAGGATACGGTTGTTTATTTACGATAACGGTTCTAGCTGGATTTCTCGTGTTTGTTATGAATACATGTACCGTAATTTAAAAATTGTGTATTTTGTTTTCCTTTATCGTCTTACCGGATTGTGGTGTTCTAAAACCGTTCTTTTTGTTTCAGAAGATGGCCGACGAAGCGCGTGATTTAGTGAAGGAAGAACCGTGATCGATAAGTTAACAGAAAATATGTACGGTGTCAAGTTATTTGTAAGCAAAGATTTTAGACAGAACAATGTTTGGGGACCCATCAACAGGACGGAGGCTGTCGACAGCGTCGCCGTCAACGTGTCGAAAGTGAACCAGACAATATACTCCTCAAGCGATGATGAATACATATTCGACAGAACGGATGTTCGGGCCATATTTATTACGCTGTATACCATCGTATTCTGTTGCTGTTTCTTCGGTAAGTACCGAACTTAAAAAATACCTACACGCCGTTATCTATCGAAAAAATAAGCGACCCTGACCCTTTAAAACTGCTAGGAATCACAAGAATTTACGAGAGACTATAGCCGACGAGGTACCTAAATTTGAAACACGAGTCGTAGATATAGTAAACAAGCTAATTTCTCAAACGTAATTCGTACCTTGTTTTGAGCACCTTGTAATGAACTTTAATGAACACCAATCGTCTTTAATTTGCAACGTGTACAAAATAATGTACGTAATTAAAACTTTACTGTTCTAAACCTTGTTGTAAACATTATATTTGGGCTTGTTTAATATTCGCCGGCTGTTCTTACTTTATTGTCATGAAATCTGAAACTCCCGTGTTACGGGGTGGATTTCTACGCCTTAGTAGAGATTTGAAGCTTACAAGGACTATGTCGCTTTTAAATAAGGTACCTTTTTGTGGAATGTCAATGGAAAGTACGGCATAATATTGTAAAGTTGAATTGTCGAGAACCTACATATTTATACCAGCAGCAGTGTGCGTACTACACTTTCAAATTCAAAACGTACCTATCTATGAACTGGGCCTAAAGATTACTGTTATTTCAATTACTAGAAGGCTGTATACCTACTCTGCGCAGTGTACACACATTAGCAGTGCAGCCTTCATCACATACGAACAAACGAAGTACACATACAGTCATCAATTATGTCCATGTATACTGTGACATCATTAACAGTGTCAAATGAAACTCGTAATTTGCCGGAATTATCAGCAATCTCATATTGACAGAATGTTGACCACCCACTATGGTAATACTCGCTTCCGCTCACGGTTTCACCCGCGTCGAGGGAACTACATCGTGCACATCGAGATAAATACATTTTTCTGATGTGAAGATTATGATGGCGTCCTAGCCGATTGCTGGCCACGGCGGCTGTTCTCATATAAGCAGATCAGCCAGCTGCGCAGGACATATTATAGTGCACAAGCATTTGCGCTGTGTTAGGTATGGTATAAAACTGCCAAGTCTCATTCAAATCCTAAATCTTGTAGTTTTTGCATGAAAGAGGAACAAACATCCATACTTTGTTACTAACATATGACAAAAAATGGACGACGAATAATCAACGTAAGTCTATAGGACATATTTTTATTACTTAGGGGTGATGGCAGTGAATAGAAAATGATTTAGTCATAGTTTGCTGTTTACTTGTTGGTCAGTAACAATATATTAGGTACATTTTTCCCTTTTTTATTTGTGTAGACATATAATATTTATAACTACTAAGCTAGTTTTATCTTGAAAAACAAAGACCTAGCAGGTCTTTTAATTTATCATTGTTGTAGGTTGTAGCATATGCTAACATAGCTTGCTCTATCATTTATCATTCGTCGTGTTGTTTTTGCCTTTCTCCAACTGCTTCAGTATTATATAAAGCAGAAAACATTGAAAATACCGATGTCAAGGAAAAGGATAGACTGTTTATATAATTTAGATATTTAAATAAACTAGTTGCGTAGGTTATTCCGTTTGGAAAGTCCGTTAACCCATTAGAGGTCACTGTATTCAAACGAGTACAGCCAAATCCTTAATTTTTTATTAAAAATAATTTAAGATTAGTGTGAGTTATCTTGTTATTTTGCTTTATTATAACACTGTTTAAGTATAAAAAAAATACTATGCGTCTATTGCGTTTTTTTTTTATAAAACGTTTCAGTTGAAGTTATGTAATCGAAAAGTTGTGGAGGTAAGTAGATGATTTTAGTTTGTTTATAATAATTGCTGCTTAGAAATAGTTTTTCTCGTTCACATAGTATAAAATACATATCATAGTAAATAACAAACAACAACATAATGAATTATTTCTAATAGAAATAAAACTAGGGTCACATAAACGTTACTGTACTCAATTGAGTACAATGACAACATACGTAAGTAAAATAACTGCTTATTTTCAGATTCTTTGTTATGAAGAAACATAACTTTACAGTTCTGAAATGCTGCTAGGAGCTTACAAAACCTATAGAAATCATTTTACAGGATAGCGGTGATGATAAATGCGATTTAGTAATAATTTCATCAGATCAAAATGCGTTGTCTGAAGGAGAAGAAGGTGCTGAAAAAGATGTATCACCTTGCATTGTTCTAGAAGACGTACGCTATTGAGATAATGAATTGAGAGTAAAGTGGTAGACAGTGATGCTGAACTGCCGGCGTCAAAAAGAAGATAACTGGACGCTAACCACCAATCCATGGCAAATCAGATCCTATTGCCCCTACCCCTCATACCCAGCAGCTGCTGAGAATAATTCCAAAGTGTGTGACAGAACTAGGGCTATTTGCGAAGAGCTAAAAGGCTTCGACTCTGTACTCAATTTGAAAAATGCATTCATAATGATATTTTTGATATAATTCGCTAACCAACACAATAGAAATAAGTCCCAAAGTGATAATTCTGAAAAGTGATTTGTTATTATCCACAGGTACCATAAATTACCTCATGAATGAATTAGCCATTGGCCCTAGTGCCAATGGCCGATTCCCGTAACTGTGACTAGCAGCTCGCGCTAGTTCACGATCGCTAAGCTGGCGAGGTTACGAACCCGAAAGTACGAGCATGCTGATTGCGGCGAATGCAAGCCGCCAGTCAAATTGACCCTTGGTAGCCATAATTTCAATCAATTTTCGATGATCTTCTGCAAAATGGAGTTGGATATCCCGTCAACCATATCCCATCACTATTGGACAGCATTTATTCATGTTTTGGCAGTGTAAGAAAAGCCTTAAGACGCTTTGTGTCGAAAAAGCGTGTATGGAAAATTTTTATACATAGGCGGTCATTGTACTCAATTGAGTACACCCCTGTAATTTCATGAAAAAACATTTTTTTCATAATTTTATTGTATTTTGTGTTTTTATGCGCCTATTTTAATACGAAAACAAAGAAAATTTCGAAAAATTATGAGCACTTTTTATTTGACCTCTAATGGGTTAATGTGAAAAAGCATTTAATGATCATAACCGCAATGGCTGATTATTTCAGTAATTGGAAATAATTTTCTCTCGTTTTTAGCCTAATATAAAATTGATGAGAAAGTTCTGAAACTACGTGCTCGTAACTTCCACGAGTTGCCAACAAAATCTGTGATCAGGCTCGTACGGCGTTACGGAGTTATAGAATGCTTAAAAAAATCAATAACTACGTGTAGGCAAGAGTTTTTGTCAAAGCGAAATAAGTAGTTAACTATATGAAATTTGTAGACATATTGTATTTAAGTTATTTTGAGATGGAATTTCTCAATAATTACGAACTTAAAATAAAACACAAACTCACAATAAGAAATTCTTCAGAGCCGTGGGTGCGGTTATAAACAAACCAACCGCACGGCACGTAAACAGCGAGTCTGAACAGTTTCTGTTTGTTCATTCATTAATCAGATTAAAAAATGTATCCAATACCCAATACAGCTACTTACTTACAGATGTTTTATTTTACGAAATCAGCTGGGCCTTTCTTGTGTTTGTACAGACGACAGCACATCAAGTTACCACAATCTGTCAAATTTCTGCAATAGATTTTCGACCTTATCACAATAGAGGTAGGTTAATGTGTAACTGGTAAAATTTGACAGATTCGGGTACCGTGACCTGTGTCTGTACTCATATGCACATTGGCTTTTGTATGCGTAAGCGAGTGAACTAGTGCCCGAGTCGCGAAGTCTTATAAAAACAATGTGCATGTAGGTACATTGTACACACTGTAAGGCTCATCCTCTTTCGTAAAATGAAACATCTATAAGTACTTAAAACTATATCTAGTTATGTAATGTACTGACAGATGATACGTGAATAAAAAAATAATAAGAGAAATAAACACCTGCGAGAAACATAATCTTTTAGAAAACTTAGGTACACGTGTAAAAGCTAGTTTCCATCAAAATATTTTATCAAAGCAATTTTAGGTTTAGATTCTTATCTTATTTTTATTATTTTAAGAGTCCTATTGAAACAATATTATATAAAAACCGGCCAAGTGCGAGTTGGACTCGCTCACGAAGGGTTCCGTACCATTATCTATGAAAAAAGTACAATAGGAATGGTCAAGTGTGTTGAGTTTCTTAAGTTGCATATTATTTCTAATAGATGGCGCTACTAGTATACAATTTTGCAATTAATATAAATCAACAGCCATAATAAATTATTTTTTTTAATTTTTAGTATTTGTTGTTATAGCGGCAACGGATATACATCATTTGTGAAAATTTCAGCATTCTAGCTATCACGGTTAATGAGATACAGCCTGGAGACAGACAGACAGACAGACAGACAGACAGACCGACAGACAGACAGACAACGAAGTCTTAGTAATAGGGTCCCGTTTTACCTTTTGGGTACGGAACCCTAAAAATGTCTGCTAAAAATGCGCAATATTTTTTTTATGATTTTCTAAAAAGCCTCGGGGACGGTTACTAAGAGCCTCCGCACACTGCTAACTTTTAGTCGGCCGAAATTTGATCGTGTTTGTAAGTCAGCATGGAGATGGACAAAATTTGATATTCTTCCCGATTTCCTTCAATATAAACTATCAAGTTACTGTCGGCCGACAGTTTGTCTGCGGTGTACCGGGGCTCTAAATGGACATAAATTAACGGAAAATGTTTTTTTACTGCTTGAATGTTACAACTAAAGCTGAAGAATTATAAATTAATTTTATACCTGAAATCAACATCATTACTGGATTTAAGTACGTACTTATTTATTTTTTTCATTAAGAAACGAATAAACAAAAGTTAGTAGACTGGAAAGGTTGGTAATTATACTTTACCGAGCTAATAACAATTTCAATTACCATAATTCAATATAAACACTATTTACTCCGCAAACTTTAGCGTTAACAGGAATTATTAGAAAATGTTACTAGGGAGGTTCCTCTATTTCGGTAGTAGGGTAAGTTGCCCGTCAGCATAATATTTGTACTTTACCAATATTTAATCAAAAAGTTTAATGATCATTTCTCGTTCCTTTATAAGACATGAAGACGTCTTTACGTTCGGTTTAATATTTTCCTTGTTAATTATGCTTGCCTTATTTGAAATGTTATCCTATCTTCAATATTCTCGTACTCCCATTTCCTATTGTTAGGAATTGACGAGCGCCGTACCATCAAATACAGACTCCGCATTGGTAGTAAAACAATTCATATGGGAAAACCTGATATCACTCAGCCAGACGTAGACCTCATTTTCAGTCAGCGATTCCCGCAAAAATTTGCACTAAAGTAATACTTTCTTTTGGTGTCTACAAACTATACTACAAACTACTAATTAAATCATCAGCTATCCTTGACATCATACTGTTGTATAACATTTTAGGGGTCAACATCAAGCAGATATTATCTAATTTATATGCAAAGTCGGAGTGTTGAACTGGCACGTCCAGGCTTATTAAAATCCTTGAGTTGTAGAGAAGTTGTGTTGACCCGCGATAACTGTGAATGAACAATACTAGCAGCAACTATTAAGTGGCTCTTTATACTAAACCCTGTATTAAACGAGCAAAGGGATAAAGTTTTTACAGTTGCGCAACTTCTCCGCGATTATCGCTAAGGGATTCATACAAATGATGTAATGGCTCTGAGAATTTGTAAGACGATATTTAAAGCAAATTGTTCTGAGCGATACTAAAATAACAACCCTAAAACTTTCTTCACAAACTTCTATTTCTGGCAAAATTTCGGAATAACTTATTCGTCGTAAGGTTTTCCTAACATAGAAACCAGTGAAAGAATTTATTTTTATTTGTTTCCCTCTACCCGCAGGCTGATTTACTTCAGTAGGTATACATAAGTTAATCTAAGAAACACAAAAAGTGAATAAAAAGCTTTGTTTGGCTTACGTTTTCTAGCAACAATTTTACTTCAATTTAATTAAAACCAGCTGTTTTTCATCTCACATTGACCTAGTAAGTACCTACAACGGTTTTTAAAGAAAAACTATTTATGTTAAGAATGCAGGGTATTTTTTTTTTCAGTCTAAAATTATAATTTACTCTCCAATAAATAATAAACATTTGTTGTTCGGCGTTCAAACAAAAGTAATAAAAATAATGAAAAAAGTTCTACCATGATTAAACAATTCCGGAAATTGATTGCTATTTATTATAATTAATGTAAAGTCAGTTAACTGGCATTCAATGAGTACCTACACAGAATGTAACTTAAATTCATCTTCATTGAACCGGAACTCATAGATTTGTTTGACACCTCTTTTTGGACTTATTTTTATCCAATTAATTATTTATTAAGATTTTTTGTTTGGATGTTATAGCTCATATTTATCTAGTTAGACAAAAGTTTTGATCGCTATAATTGAGTAATGTGTTTACGTCTTTATCATTTAAGAAGGTCTGTTAACTCAATTTAAATTATTCTTTTCATTTCCAAAAAGAAAAACATAATAAGCATTACTCTTTTATGTAATCTCCAAAGTAGATCTGTTTTACTTATTTATTTGTTTGTTATCTACGCTTTCAAGCTAAAAGGGAAGACGATTTGGAGATTAATAGGTTGCCGGGGACCATTTTATAAATTACATTTCATGAAGCGCGCAAAGTTGCTAAGCAGATAGATTTAAATACGTTATTTCTATTGATCATAATCATCATATAAGCCAATGCAGTCCACTGTTAGGGTACCCCCAGTAAGCTACCACCAACCCGGTCTCAGGCAGAGCACATCTATCCACTGTCAGCCAAAAGCCATAGTATTAACATGTTGTAATTTTTCTTTAATATTTTTAAATAATAAGTAAAAAGGAATAGGTATCTAGCCGTAAATTATGTTAATACAAACACGCCTAGAAAACAGCGTATCATTTTCCATTCGGAATTGGATTGACGGTCTGTCAGATGCAAGTAAAAGACTATTATGTTCTCAGTTGGCTGTGCACTAGCGACTAATGCATTGTTAGTTAGTGCACACATTCGTTCAACGTGCTTGTAATTGTTTCATTATACCGGCTGCGTACTATTATGGTTTGACTGTTTTAAACGGATCGTCAGTTATGGCAAATGATTGATTTACGTAAGACCACATGCCGCAGGACAACGTATACGAATCTGTCAAATTTTACCAATCGAACATTAACCTACCTCCATTGTGATAAGGTTGAAAACCTATTGCAGAAATTTGACACATTGTGGTAATTTGATGTGTTGTCGTCTGTAACTATTCATCAAACGCGAGGACTCTCTTTGACAACTTGTCATTAAAACGCTGAGTAAAACATTATGACAAGTAACCAAAGGGAATTGAAGGAGGAACAAATAATAATCATTCGTTAAAGAATCGAAACTTAAGACTTGCTAAACGTAAAGTTCTGATGACAAGATCGAAGTTTCAAAGAGAGTTGTAATTTTTTTTACGTCATTCCTTGCTCCCAGAAAGTTTCTGATGGTCATGGCAAAAGGCAAGCGTAGCCTAGACATAACTGCAAAAATCAGTCAATTACGCAGCTGATCGTGTTTCAATAACGCCAATCAACTGTACATTGTTTAGTCTCAGAGAAAGTTTATCGTACTCAGTAACAACGTATCAGTTAATCGCTGAAGCTGTTGCCAAGGGTGACGAAAGAAAATTAATATTATCGGTAAATCAGCGACGTCTTCAATACACTTAGGTAGGTACGTCCTCTTGTATTTCACCTGTAACCTACTGAGCGAGACGTTTTATTATTTACACCGATTACTCGGAAAAGCTTCAGGGAAAACCTTTAATTTATTTGTTATTACTTCTTTGTTGAATTAAAAGTGATGTGTTGAAACAATTCTTTACAAATTATTCCATTGATTGAATGTAATAAAATCTTTTAGGGCCATTTGTCTAATAAGATAAGGAAACAAACCGAGCTTTTGCTGGGAACTTCTGAGAAGTTCTATTTTAAAACGAAAACTGACTAATAATGACCAATACCTACTGTATTTTGTTTGTTTCAGGAAACCTGCTCGTTATCCTCGTGGTTACTTTATCGCGGCGTCTGCGCTCCATAACAAACTTCTTTTTGGCGAATCTCGCCGTGGCAGATTTATGTGTTGGCGTGTTTTGTGTCTTCCAAAATTTGACTATATATCTTATACCGAGGTGAGTGAATCCAAACATCAGGTAAACAGCTAATGGAAACATACCACGTATTTAAAAACCACATGTTGAATGAATTAGTGCGCTCCGGGTACCCATTGGCTTAATGTAAAAATAATGATGGGTGGAATGATACTAGAGATCGTTATTGATTGTTTTTTACTGATACGGTATATTCTGAAGATCAATGACCTCCGACTAGAAAAAAATGTTTTAGATGACACAGACAAAATTAATGAATCGAAAAAAAATCTATATTAACCCGGCGCACAACTTTATATCTGACCTAGATTATTGTTCCTTATTGTTCACTAGATGCTATTGGTTGCTTACGGTAGACTCGCACCCTAAGGGAAGCAATTCACCGCTGTGCTCTAATTGTCTGCGATCAAATGGCAACGTTGCCGTTGCTCAAAGCGTGTTGCTGCACAATCACATTTAATATTTGCGTATCGTGTTCCACCCCCTAAGTAAACAAGGTCTAATGTCGAACGCATGTCCGTTTAATTAATCCCAAATTAACATTTTGTTTACTTTTTGTAATAACGTTGACTTTTTTGATTATTCATACACTGTGACCTCTATGTGTATGGCGAACAGAGGCAATTTCGCTAAAATAAATAATTAATACTTGTTTCTAGTTTTAGAGACTTAATACATGTTCCCAGAAAGCTTCTAAATGTGCCTACTTCATTAAAGAATAGATTACTCAGAATTTGTTTGCAATTAGTTAATATTTTTTATTGAACGAATAAATACGTACTCAGCCTACCTAATAAGTTACGTAGGTACTTGTTTTTTGTGGTCATAATTCCATTTCTCTACGAATGATGCTCACAGGATTTTATGTAGGCCTTACGAGATGGAATTTACTTTAGTCGATGGCAAGGCATTTTCTCAAGTCTTACCTAAAAATAAAAAGGTACATCCGCACAATATGGGTAATAAGTTCCTACAAATCCTTGACGTCTAAAAAATCTTGGAATAGATGTGTTAGGAACACTTATTCTGTATTTCGGCTAAATTGACGATGAAGTGTACAGGAAATAAGAATCTTTGGTATTTGCGCCTGAGATACGGAAACCGTTGTCAAAGAGCGAGTCAGGTTTGAGCAGAATATATAATAATATTGAGTTACCATCCTTGGCGCCAATCCTATCACTCCTTCACTTGTCAATACAATATTGCGTAATACGTCATGATATTGTAGGTCTAGCGTCTTAATTCGACTAGTAATCTAAACCTAAGCAAACTATAATAAGGGTCAAGCATCGGAGTTTCTGTGGAATTTCGCGATAGAAGCCCGAGCCTGAATTAGTCCTCGATTAATAGAAATAAGTTTGCCCTCATTGCTGGGACCTAGAAACCTACCTAATAAATTGCTGGTGTCTTATATTATAATAATAAGTATAATATTTTAGGGAAAATATTAGAAATACCTTATTAATTATACCAGGGTTTTATTAGAACGATCCCAAAAATAACTCGGATTGCGGCCTGCTTCGAGAATTATTCGATCTCCTCGGCCCCGCATTTGCCTCCACTACTCATTGTTGCAAACTAGTTCTCCTGAGTGGAACTCCGTGTATTTTCACAGTACAAATCACACAGTCACTATTCTTGTTGAGAGATTGGCACGGCTTTCATCCAGATCCCGAAATATTAAAGGATTATGAATCGTGAGGAGACGTGACCAGCAATCGTAGCCAAGTGGCGAGGTGTATGATGATTGATTATGGTTGTTTATACGTGCTGACGTAGCATTTATTCATTTAACGCAACAAAAAACACGTCTGATTTCTCTGAAAATATGATACTGAAGTACACTCAATAGGTAGCGATAAAGTAGTCGTCGACCGGCCACGAAGCCAGACCCCAGCAGATATTGAGAATTCCAAATGGGGAAACCAATAACACTTTGCTAGACTTGAATCCCGAATTCTTTGTTCAGCAGAACTGTCCGCTATCACTGGATCAATGATACTATACACTAATTTGTGTGAATTTTTATGCTCTTATCAACACGAGTTTCAATGCAAAATAATAATTAAAAGGCGAACAATTCATATTTCTAATCTCAGATATGACGTCGATTAAAAAAATCGAAAGAGAAGTGAACGAAAATAAATTATTACCTAAAATGAACAGTCTACTACCAAAAAGCCTTGGAATTCTTGATTGGTGGTTTGGTTAGCTTAAGGAAGAGCTCGTGGCTAAGTCAAAGCCGCGCGGATCGATCGATCATAAGGTTAAGCGAAGCTTGGCGCGGTCGGTCCGTGGATGGGTGACCATCTTGTCATAACGA
>NWSH02000505.1:8447583-8465867 GCA_002382865.2 Heliothis virescens
CGAGATGCGACACGGTCGCACGGCGGGAGTGATGTGCGGGACAATGTAAATAGTGAATAGTGACACTAAGTGCTCGGGACAATGTATATAGTGAATAGTATATAAGTTTTAGATACATAGTTAGGTTTTAGCTTGTTATTTCATTATTTACTTTGATTGTTTACTTTGATTATCTACTTTATCTTTGTTATTTGTCTAATTTTAGTGTTTTGTTTTGTAATGGCTTTCGATAAGGTAAAGTTTTGAGATAGTTCAGTAAATTGTAAATTTTTCTCCTTAATTTTGATTGGTGTAAATTAAACACTTCTGATTGGTCCGCCAATCACAGGGCATACNATGTGCGGGACAATGTAAATAGTGAATAGTGAATAGTGACACTAAGTGCTCGGGACAATGTATATAGTGAATAGTATAAGTTTTAGATACATAGTTAGGTTTTAGGTTGTTATTTCATTATTTACTTTGATTGTTTACTTTGATTATTTACTTTATCTTTTGTTATTTGTTTAATTTTAGTGTTTTGTTTTGTAATGGCTTTCGATAAGGTAAAGTTTTGAGGTAGTTCAGTAAATTGTAAATTTTTCTCCTTAATTTTGATTGGTGTAAATTAAACACTTCTGATTGGTCCGCCAATCACAGGGCATACTTTTTCTGCCGAAAATTTGTATAAAAATAGCGGTATCAACCACGTCCTGCACAGTCGGCAGGCAGCAGTAGTACTATGTACAACAAGAAGAAATAAACTNTTTTTATCTTCCCCCGAGTTCCATAACTTCACTTATGAGGTAGGTACGAGTGTTTTATTGGAATACCTGCTCATTATTTTGAATTTTAAGTCGTGTTTATACACCTAAATATGTTTTATAACGTATTTTAGGAGTTACTACAACTTTCCATCTTCACCCATAAAAATTTGACGGGGTAAGAAGAACATATAAAAATTTCGATCTGACCCCGATTTCAAAACTCATAGTTTCATTTCAAATTGTGTGGATTTTAATTATTATTATTAATAAAAGGATTTATTTGATTGACAGTATTTTTTTAAATTCATTTTTAAGCTGTAGTGAAAAGTTTGGGAACCTCTTCTTCAATCTTACCCCACCGGGGAAAGATTGAAGAAGAGGTTCCCAAACTTTTAATATATACAAAACGATTGAAATATACAAAACAAATAATTCGTTTTATCTTTGTTATGCCAAGGCATTTTGACACTACTGGTAGTTCCGAGTATTCTAGGCACTTCAAAATAAAGACTAGTGAGCATCAACAGCGTCAGATATTCATTTGAACGATTTTAGAAACTATTTCGGTCTTTCCCCATCACCTTTTTGTCTTTCCCCGGGACATATTTTCGTAATAACAACATTTAACTTATTTTTTTTCTGCTTTCGAATAGATTTAATAGGAAGGTATTAATATGATACAAAAATTTGCTCTTTACTCTTGACAAAAAACATTTTAGAATACGCTTATATGTACGGTTCTACACGTCTTCAAACACAACACTGCTCATCTCATTGAAAAACCGTTCGATCTTGCCCCTACCGACCTTACTTACTCATTTTTTTACTGTCAAGGTGACATAACATCACAGCTAGGGACGGCCAGCAATTAACATAATTTTAAATGTGTCCTTGTCCATAAACGACCTAAATTATCCGGACAACAATAAAATTATTCAGGTCTGGTCTACGCCTTTTTCCAGACCAATACACTTCTAGACAGTAAACAAGTAGATTCTGTAATTAATATTAATAGTATTTCTGTCTGTAATTACTCCCCTGACTATGAAATTATTCACTTTTAGATATAAGCATTAATAAGAATGTATTAGCGTTCGTACGTTCTAATTAAATGCTACTGTTTAAGGCTACCGCACAAAAGGCTTCATTAAATAAGAAACAAGTCGATCTGCCTTTTGTACCTTAATCCCTATTTAGCGAACTCATTAAAAGACCGCCAAAATGCTTTTGTTTTTTTTAACATACAACTGCCAAATAATTCTGTGGCTTAATGTAACACAGCTTTCGAATTAACAAAACATTGAATGCGGGCTTCCATGCCCTCTGCCTCTTTTGCATAAATTGATACAATCAATTCGTGCTTTACATAGTACCGAATGCTTTCATTAAATCCATTACTGCTGCCAAAAGATCGAAAACGGTAACATGGAATTCTACCGACCAATATCAAACCCAGTTTCTACCCGTGTTTGAAGAAAATGCTTTTGATCTTGAACTCCTTTGTCAGTTCGGATCTTAGGGATCAAGTTCCGGAATTATTTGGCAGGTATAAAGTTTGTGTGAAGGGTTCCAAGCAGCTGGAATGTTTGTGTAACCGTCTGGCAGCGGATATGAACTTGGATTGCGACGCGACCGCTTGCGGCGTACGTACGTTTAGCAAGTGAATGAGCATCGATATGCTCTGTCCTTGCGAGTGTCTTATCTCAGAGTAGCTCCTTTAAACATTTTACTGAAGAGACAGGAGAATATTGAGATGGACCCGTATCTTACTTTTAAATGATTCTTAAAAACATCAGTGGTATTTAATATTCTCTAAGCATCCACTAAACGCAATTCATCTTATTATACGCTTATCAAAGCCTGGGACTCTGAAGATACATAATTTTTTAACCGTTTCACGAATAAAGTAAAGATTTTAGAGCGAAGTTCCCCTGGCACGGGATAAACTTCTTACTCAGCAAACATTTTCGCGTCTGTCAATGAAAAGACGCTACTTGAAGCGTGGCGTGTCAAACAGACTAGCTGTGATATACGAGTATGTGGGCGCGGTTAGACGTTTCATAAATATTAAACTGAACACAACAGGGCGGGCACAACCACATTAATTTGGGGTATACGTTTATTTTATTTTTCATTAAGGTTTGAAGAGTTTGAAGATTTCTTTATGTAAAATAGGGACTTTCCCATTATGCTTTTGTAAATGTTTCCTAAACAGTATTTCTATAGAAACTTGGATGACAGAATGTTGGACTATATTTGAAACTACGTAATACAATATGTTGGTATCATATGAACACAGTTATTTTTCTCAAGTTATTTTTGCTTCAAATACAAACAACAAATATAATACCGCTGCGTATACCCGAAGTCATAAAATAGCACAAGTTTACTTGAGTATTACATACAAATAAAACATTCCATAGGGAGGTTTCTAAATGGAATTTTTCCATTGCCTGATTTTATTTGAAATATTTATTCTATTTTCCTCAGCCTGTTTCATCTTAATAAATTTTTATCACTGAAATTATTTCATTTCGTTTGTACATCACATCGTTCGCAGTACACGATAAATATTGAAAAGTAATTTGACACCAGATGTTACCAAAGTCGTGAATTTAATCTTTTTGTGTGTTGACATCCGTTATGTAACGCAGATAACCGTTAAAAGTATTCATGTTGTTTATAAACGTGTTATATTTTTTATTCATGATAGGTATTCTTTTGAACTCCATTCCATCAATTAGAAGTATTTAAACATTTACTTAGTGTTGTTTTGTGTACAGAAAATGGTGACTATGAGCAGCAGCACTCAGACTGGAAAGACCAGCACGTCGAAGGCCACCCGCGGGCACGAGGCGCGCAACTGTCACCACCTGAGTCACTTGTCGCGCAACGTGCTGCGCGCGCGCCGTGGCGTCGTGCGCATGCTCATTGTGGTCGTGCTCACCTTTGCCATCTGTAACCTGCCCTTCCACGCGCGCAAGATGTGGCAGTACTGGTCCAGCGGCTACGAGGGCTCTAGCGACTTCAGCACACTCCTCACACCGCTCACATTCCTCATCACATACTTCAACTCCGGCATAAATCCCCTCTTATATGCTTTCTTATCCAAGAACTTCAGGAAAGGTATGAAAGAGCTCATCTTCTGCAACTGTCATTCGAAGAGGAAAAGCGAAAATCTGATTTTGTTGAACCCTGTGGGTGGCGTGGGGCTGCGGCGGAGTTCCACCCGGTCCACCCGCGCCAACTGCAGCACGGTCACCATAGCACCCAACGGAGAGTCATGAGACATGCGTCGGCGGCGCTTCCTGTATAAGGTGGAAAACATCGATATTTCCTGATTAACGGAGAGCACCGACGAAGTAACAGACAGCAGCGGTTTTTATACGGTCTCTACCGTGTCTAGGCGTGATTTATACGACTAAGAGACCTGAATTCCGCGCTACTGCTTTCGTTAATTCAATAAAAAACTTTAAACGTGTTTAAGTGAATTTTAATGATAAGAACCTTAACGCTGAGTGTGTGAGTGTAAACTTGGTGATCTCGCGAGCTTAAAGTGTTAGAATACCTTTGTTATTTAATGAATAAATCATTGATAGTGAGTTGAGACCAATATAATGTAACATATCTGTCGGTTACCCTTTAATTGATCCATGATAAAGATTTACGACTGTTTGGTTTTGAATAGAAAAGTTTTATATTAAAAAGCTAGGTGCATAAAATATCTATATGACTGTATAAAGTGTAAATATGGTGTAATAAATATTAAGGGGGATATTTGCATGTGATTATATCGTAACTGTTGGTAATATTACGAAAGCAAATCGATATTTGTAGCAAATGGTTCTATTGAAAGACTCAAGATGAAATCACGTTCAGAGCCGCGATTTCGGCCTTCGAATTTGAATTGCAATATTTATGTTCAATACCGTAATACCACCGCTACCCGGCTATCATCGCCGTAACAGCAACCGAAGATTTACACTACAACAAGATTGAAATTCTAGGAAACTGATAGCTCGAAATACTATAACAACAAATCCACACGGTCAAGTTAGGGAAGGAAGGTTCAAATGCAAACTAACTTGCTGCTTATAATTTCAATATTAGCGTGATACCAAATAGAATTAAACAGTAAGTAAGCATAAGCGTTTGTCGTTTTTAAGTGAACTTGTAAATAGTGAACATATCTAAACATTTTTATACGTAATTTAGAAACTGATGTACTTAGATAGATATTGTTATTCGTAATAGTTCCGCCTAACAGCCCAAATTCACCAAATGTTGGCCAAATAGGCATACATTTATTTATGTACATGTAGCACCACTGGTTAGAAATAGGTTCGTTTAATGTTGCCAACACATGTTAAGTAAATTAAAATTGCATTAAATATCCTATATTTTCCCATAATTATACCAAATACTAGTTATTTACACATTCTATTGTACATTGTTGTATATTGTATAAATTAATAAAATAGGTCTCAATAATTGTGAAGTGAAATTGTCTACACTCAACATATGTTTGGAGTTTCCTTATAGTGACAAGGAAAATGGTCACAGGAGCGAACGATGATCTAAAAATGTTATAAAGTTAATGAAAATTGCGTTGGGAGATACTGAAAGAAAAACACAACAAACTCTATGAAAAGGTAGAATACAAGTACAACTGGTAATACTGCTCTCCTTGTCACGAAAGGGTACTAATGAAAGTCATTTTCATGTTGTTCTCGTTGTTCTTACGTAATGATAAAGTTCATGTAAATATTCGTAATATTACTACTAGAAGAGAGAATTATGCATAAGCAAAGATCGGAATTTTGGATGCTATTACTATCAAAAGTATGGATATGACCTAAAATTCGTTATTTTACTATTATTTATATATTTTTTTCCCGGGATTTAAATTCTCGGGGATTATACGTTTCATAGGTATAAAGTCAGATACAAAAACAAACAAACAATTCGTTACGCGCGTTTTTAAAATATGCAAAATTAAATGTATATTTTTCAAAATTTCTGAGAGATTTTCTTAGTATTTTTTTCCGTAAGAACCTTCTCCTAATAATAAGAAATACAACAAAAAAATAATTTGTGAAATCGGTCCAGCCATTCACACGTGATGCCGTGACCAAGGAAAACGGGTTTCATTTTTATATATATAGAAGAAATGCTTACATTCATCTATTTGATGACTTTTAAAAAAGAATAAATAAATATATAATATGTAAAAAACGCGATTTAAATTTTTTTGAATGCTTAACACAATTACCAGAATCAATTACTTAAAATCCCGGGAATATGGTCATATCCATATTAGTGATATCATCTCAAATAGCATCCAAGTTCCGATCACTGTGCATAAGAGACCGGGGACAATTGGAACATTTGTAGGTGGACGCTCGCAGCGCGGCCATTGTGAAACCGAGCTAAACCATAATATAACTTTATTTGTCCTCAAATGAGAACAACTTGAACTTAACTGCTCCACTTGGAAATGTTAGGTAAAAGTTAATAGGCGCTTCTAGGAAAGCGTGCTCTCACTGGAATTTTGTCCCGACTATAGATTAAAGTTATAGAGAGATACTCGTTTCAATTTGCCTCATGTAACGAAATTGAATTGAGGATGTATACGTTGCAGTAGATTCAAAGCTTTTTTTATTTATTTTCGAAATAACATACATTTATTTACGGTTTCTTGGCTTTACTGAATTCACAAGCGTAACGACTAACATCTTTTTACACTGTCGGATTTTCCGCGCGACATCGTTCGGTTCCTACGTATCTATCTGGCAATGATCTGACTCGGTTTTTCCGCTCGGTAAATCCGCCAGTGCGAAAAGGCTGTAAGGCTGATAAATACGCAGCTATTCATGAGATAGGTGGCCAATGCTCGAGCTCCCCGTAGACCCGGCCGACCCCGTCGCTACGGAGTTATTTATTACTGATAGTTCAGCAGCGACTGCGTGTTTCAACTGACCCCGGTTTCACCCGCTAATTGTTATGTTTTTACCCCCATCCAAAGTTTATTCAGTCTTTATTTTTATAGTGATTGTATTTCTTGGTCATAGATCTCCCATTATTAAATAATTGTTAAAAAACAAATATGAAATAATTAGTCGTTATTTAGTTCTGCAGAAATAATATCGCTTATTTTTTTCCCTATGTATTTATTAAAAGTAGTACAGAAATTTTAAATATTTATCAATAATATGGTACTGAATGTGATGTTTCGTAAAATATAATTTTCATTGTAAATTAAGTAATTGTGTATATTTTGATGTATAATTTTGACATGAAATTTAATTAAAACTCTTATATTTAGGCCTGTTTTTTATTTGACTATTGAAAAGTTTAAGTCTTAACGGCAGTTTAGATACTTCCAGCATATTTCGAGTACATATCTGCATATCTTCTTTTCTTATTTCGGCAATAGGATAGTGTAGTATGGTAAAGAAATCTCCCCAAATAGTAAATATTAAAAAGGGTCTGACATCTGTGTTTTCCCTGTATTAAATAAAAACTAGTAAAAGCTCGTATTATTAAATTAATGTTGCAAACATTCAACGATGTGAAGCCAGAACACATACAAATATAGATCATTCGTATAGAGAAATCTCTTTGAAAACACGATTAAAAAGACGGCAAATGTACCATTATCAATACCAGTCTCGGGTGTTTCGCAATTGAAATATCTACTATTGAATGCTGCATCGCACTTATCGGTTTAGTAACTAGCTCTCGGAATGCTTTGGCGCCACTCGCGTTATACTCGTGAGAACTTAGTTTCACCCGAGTGGAAGTCTAATGTAACATTTCCTAAATCCTATTACCGTTAAGACAGAAGTTTTGTGGTTACTTACCTTCTGATAATGCGATGAGATGGCACTAAATATAACGTGTAGTCAATGTCAACAGAAAGGTCATTAATATTTCGTTACCATCAATTAAGCTAAGTACCTACATTTGTGGTTTGCATTCAAACTGAATAAATAAGTTCAATGGTCTCTGTAACCTATAACGTTTATTAGCTTTATCTATTAGCTTTTCTAAAATTAGGTAGGTACTTATTAGTTACTAATTTGTAAATAGACAGTCTTATTTGGAGCGTGAGTTCAATTATCGTCGTGAAACAGTCGCTTTGCTAACTAAAGCAGAACAGTTGTTGGTTCCTGATAACTGATAAATGGTTCAGTTGGTAGAATGAACAAAGTAAGTATTCACACTATATTTAGAAAATCAAAGAGAAGAGTCAAAAGAAAATCAAATACTAATATTATAAAGCTGAAGAGTTTGTTTGTTTGAACGCGGTAATCTCAGGTACTACTGGTCCGATTTGAAAAATTCTTTCATTGTTGGATAGCCCATTTATCGAGGAAGGTTATAGGCTTATTATACTTTTTATTCGGGTGCGCCGAGAAGTTTCTACGGGACGCGGGTGAAACCGCTGGCAGAAGCTAGTAAAATATAAATACTAGCTTCCGCCAGCGGTTTCACCCGGTTCCCGAGGGAATTATTTTCTGTGCCCGCATAAAAAGTAGTATATATATTATCCTGATATACAAGCTATATTTCTGCTAAGTTTCATCAAAATCCGTCCATTAGTTTTTGCGTGAAAGAGTAAAAAACATATCCATATACATCCATCCTCACAAACTTTCGCATTTATAATATTAGTGGGATAGGATGGAGTCAGATATAAAACTGAATATTAGCAGAACGGCAATTAAAACAAATAGCACACTTATGCAAACTATTTCGCTGAAAGTCGTTCATTTCACAGTTATTTCGTCTGTAAGTACCTACCAGTTAACAATACTGTGGGATTCGGTAGCCACTAAGTATGCACGTACGTGCAACGAAATATTCTCAGAATAGGCAATAAGATACAATATATCGTATGTTGTTAAAATACCTAGTTAAGTGGTAACATAATAATATTTGTTAATATAGGTACTGCATACCTATAACATAACGTGGTAGGTTTTAGGTTTTAAATAAGTATAATTAAAAACAACAACGGCCTGCATACTACATACGGTTTCATCTTTCTTATTTTACGTAAACATGGATGAATATAAAGGATTATTTTTCTTTTATAAAGGAACATGTTTGTTTTAAATACAAAAAGTTTTATTATTATCACAGTGTATAATTTTAGTCAAATAACCTGAACAAAATACACATACCTAAGCCACTGAAATCTTTGTTACAGAACTTATTATATTAAATTGAAACAAAAAATATAAAACGTATTTTTGAGATGAATTGAGGTTAATAATTGTTTAAAATGCGTGGCCTTTATCTCTTGTAGTTTTTCTTTAGGAAAATATTTAATTCTATTGCACAACAGAAATATTATTCAACACCAATCTGCTAACAAAGTTTTTGTTTTATTTTTGATCATGATTGATGCGCTTTCGAAAAACTTGAAATGGTGCTTTGCTTATACCAAAAACCTAACATTGAAAAGAAAAGTTTCTGTGTAATTAGAGAAGTTAGATACCTTAAAAGTAATTAATGTGAATGTTTTTTCGCGAACTTTGGATTGACTTTCATAGAGATCAAACGATCTTCAGATCTTGACCTTCGTCATAATTCGCTTTTCGCTAAATAATAGATTATGCCTAATCCTAAACAGAAAACCAGTTTCTTAGATACTTATTTTAATCGAATAAAGGAGGGGTAAAATACAAACTTTGACGCTCCAGCCTGAATACCTGTGCCTACTGGAAGCTGAAAATATAGATAAGTAAACTTAGGTACTTTTGTTTAACCTAAAGGTTAATGAAAATGTTTATTTGAGTTTTAATAGTTTTATTTACCACAATTAGGGTTGCCATCTCTAAAATTTGGAAAACAGGACAAGACGCGTGAAAACCCCGGATTTTAGAGTCCAAAAGCCGGACATGTCAACAAGATCTTTTACGAACGGGCCGTGCAGTGGCGTAGCTAGGTTACCGGGGGCCCCGGGGCAAATAGCAAAATGGGGCCCCTTCAGTGGCGGCGATGCCTAGGTTGGGACCTGGGATATCTTGTTATTTTTCTATTAAGCACCGTCAAAAACGACAAATTGACACTTAAAATTTATTTTTCTGTATTTTTGAAAGACCGAGATGTCGCATTTGGGTTCTTGATGATCATAAGTAAGATCTAATGAGCTTGAACTTTTTGGAGAAATGCTTAATTAAGTCTTCACCGTCAATTCACAAATGTAAAGGAAAGGGTTAAGTAAGATGCGCGAGCGGAGCGAGCGCGAAATTTTTATGTTGTAAGTAGAGTTGTTTTGGTTTTTGACAAATGCCACCTTTTTTGTTATTTTGAGAAATCTTTTATAGTCACGATAGTTTTTGGAACACGATAGTATTTCTCAATCCTTCTGACTGTCTGAAAATCGTTAAAAATTTTAATTCAAAACACCATTAGATGTGAACAAGTTGAATACTGATTATTTAGAAGATTTTTCAACCTGGTAATTACAGTTTTGGGACCGTGCTTGCTAGGTTGGTAAGTAAGACATGGTAATTTCTAGGGTTCCGTACCCAAACCGTAAAACGAGACCCTATTACAAAGACTTCCCTATTCGCCTGTCACAGACAGTTAAACAGTTGAATTGTTCACAGATGATGTATTTTTGTTGCCGCTATAACAACAATTATTGAAAACTAGAATAAAATAAGTATTTTAGGCTATGTTCCCGTAAAACAAACGTGATTTTAACTGTTTTATAGCTAATAGTATGCAACCTTCCATGTGCAAGTCCGAGTTGGCCAGATGTTGATATTTAGAATATGCACGAGCGTAGCGAGCGCGAAATTTTCGCAGTCGGGTCGCAACCTGTCTTTATTTATTGTAAAAATGAGCATAGTGCGTGTCTCGCGGGCGGGCGACCAAATTTCTTTTATTTTTTAAAACCCGGTCTACAAATGAAACCTTCCCCGGACGCTCCCCGGACGCCCTCTAAACGAGGACAAATCCGGGAAAACCCGGACGGATGGCAACCCTAACCACAATTTAAACACAGAATGAATTAAGTGTTTGATCTTTGATATTTAAATTAATACTTTAGCCTTATACGGGTCACAGAGGTGATGTCTGTGATTATTGTTTTCACTAACACCGTTTCATTAGATATTGTTATGATTCTAGCACATAATAACCTCATGTTATTGCTATTCAAAGAAAAAAATTGCAAAGATATTACATAGTTATGTATGTACAGACGACAGCAGGTCAACCTACCCGAATCTGTAAAATTTTATCAATTGAACATTAACCTTAACCGTAATAAGGTTGAAAATCTATTGAAGAAATTTGACAGATTCGGGTAGGTTGACCTGCTGGCGTATGTACCTTTATTCAAGATTTCAGCCTGTCGTTTAAATTATCTACACAATCAACACACCTACCCACATCATATTTACAAGAATTGGTAATACTCACATAAGAATAGTTGAATTGAAGTACCAATTCCAATGGAAAATAATCACCTATTTTTAGAAAAGTATCAACTTTTTCAACAATATTTATTTTCAGACCTTTTCTATGTAGCTATGTTTGTGATAATTTGAGTAACTAGTGGCAACGCTATAATCATTTCATATCCTAGAAGCATCTAACCACACCCACTCAAAAAATCTTTTCATCCACCTTGTATCGTCATTTGCTTGAGTTTTGATAATCGTTATAAGTGAGAAAAAACAGGTGCTACCCAATAATAAAACGTAAGGTTGGTAACCCAATAATAAAACGTAAGGTTTAAAAAATATATATTCAGCAACCTGCGACTAGTTTCACTGAAGGCAGACCGAACGACCCCAATACAGTTAGACAAGATGGCGATTTTGGTTTATCCAACAGAAGGTTAATTCATCTTACCTACTCGTATACGAACGTTAGTATATTTCATTCATCCTATCCAATCCTTTCTGTAATCTAACTGTGGCAGTTACCCTGTTTGGCTGTCTGTCAAGCTTTCACGCAAAACTACTGAACCGATTTAAATATAATTTTGGTACACAGATGGCGAGAGAAGGGAGAGAGGGTCAGAGAAAGTTGCGGGAAATGGTTCGCCCGGTAGGTAGGTGAAATCGTGTGGCACAGATAGTTTTAAATATACGTATGATACGTGATAAAACACAGATCTATGTGATGAGTTCTCTTCTAAATTGTGAACCAACATAAATTTCTCATCTCTTACCCAACGATTTTTAAATGTTTAAAAGAAAAATCCTTTTTGTCAGGAGATTATTCCGCCCTTTAGGACACGCCCAGCATGGACTGCAATTAGAAGAGTTGGATAATTGATTGAAAAGTCAGCGATAGAATAGGCGAACGTGAGAACACACCGACACGAATTTCAGTCGTAAGTACAGTTTTATACGAGTTTTTTCTCAGAAAATGTGAGTTTAATAAGGAAAGTAACATCCCTACAACCGATTCACCATTGATATTTGAGACTACTCGTTAAAAAAATAATAATAAGCTGGCTGATACAAGTTTTATCTAAGGTTAAACACAACTTTCAGTAAAACTGATTTTGCTTAAGATAACGTAAATTATAGGTACCTACCTGCTACACAGATAAAAGGGGTACCCGAGACTAAATTTATTGCGCATCTGAACAACTTAATTCACTTTATGGGCGAAGTATTCGGTTACTTACGATTAATTGCTGAGTGATATTATACAGCAGCTATTCCTGTAGATAGTTGCATGTTACCTCTCAGTTATAACGAGCTCACAAACTTACCCAGCCAAATTCTCTAACTTTGCGGGCTTTTCAAGTAATCCTGCTACTTAGCCTTCTCCTTATGTTGACGAAATATAAAAAATTCCATTAGGTACCTAGTAGAACTGGAAATTTGAGATTTCATAACAAAAGTTTTCTTTATGTTAACAAAAACTTTTTCTTGCAAAACCTTGTGTATCCTATGTTATTTTCGGTTCATCTTAATATTGATAAACAACCTTCGATTTACTGATAAAAAAGAAAAATGAATGTAGATTTTTTTATTAAAATTGATCGTCACGATGACGTTTAATCATTTTATGCAGAAAGAAAAAGCAAGTTAACAGTTTTATAAAAGCCAAAAGTGAAATAATGTTGTTATAAAATGTCGTATAAACGTGGAATAAAGTACCCAGAATAGTTATAACTCAGTGAAAGTCGTTTACGCGCGCTCCGAGTTAGGCTGGATTTAGATACGTACATTATACGCTTACAGCGCTTTCATACTACCTATTTTGTCGTGCGTAGCAAAAACGAGAATATACCAACACGAACGACAGGTTTTTGCCGCTAGGAATAGCCGCAAAAACCTGTCGTTCAAATATCCGTGCCAATTTTCCACTCAGTTCGTACGGGCGATGTTGTACGGTTTTTAATATCATCTTTTGCACCGATAGTTGTCAGTGGTTTACCACCGCCTTGAAGAACCAAGTGATACCGTTCGGAAAATTCACTAGTGTAAAAACGCTGTTATAGGTCGCAGTATCTTGAATTGCTTACCGTGGAAGGGGTAGAGGATCAACCATACGCTCTCTTTAAGTAAGGAAGGAAAATTTACACAGATATTGCGAGTCATGAATCGGTTCGGTTACAAAAATCTACACATCCACTTTTATTATTATTTTTAATTGATGAGTTCTGCGTAATGGTTCTATCACAATTAATAAAGCGCAAACGTTGTCTACGTCCAAGATCCCAGGGCCACCAGACGTCACGTATTTTCTGACGAAGGAAATGTGGACGATTGAGTAGTGTTAGTATGTACTAAGAACGCATGCCTATCGGCTAGCTTGCTCAGACGGCCAATTTTCAGGTATCGGGTAATCAAGGTACATAAAAAGATTACTTACCTCAAGTAAATTCTCCAAGCTGATTCTTACGTATATTTTAGGCAATATCCTTAAAAATAAGTCGCCAATACTCCCAGACAGTTTCCGTCGGCCGTTTTGCTTTGCAGACGCTTTAAAGCTCATTTAATAATTACTTTAAGTCACGTAAATTCACGTATTTTTTTTATTATATGTCTACCAGNGCCGTTTTGCTTTGCAGACGCTTTAAAGCTCCCAAAATAATTACTTTAAGTCACGTAAATTCACGCAATTTTTTTATATTAACAATAAATTGATATGAGTAAATTGTAACGGAGTAAGAGAGAGAGAAGTCAATATATTCTAATACATGTCTCACTCAGTCTCATGCGCGTGGATAGTGCCCTCGCGCTCCTACCCACAGAGGCATTAAAATTGAGCTTAGGGGGTGATTGGCCCCTTGGATCGGTCTGTCTTCTTGTAAAAGAGTTTAAAATAGTTGTCTGGTAGACATATATAAAAATGGAGCATCAGAATTTACGTGACTTTAAAAATTATTTTGGGAGTTTTAAAGCGTCTGCAAAGCAAAACGGCCGACGGAAACTGTCTGGGAGTATTGGCGACTTATTTTTAAGGATATTGCCTAAAATATACGTAAAAATCAGCTTGGAGAATTTACGTGAGGTAAGTAATCTTTTTATGTACCTTGATTACCCGATACCTGAAAATTGGCCGTCTGAGCAAGCTAGACGATAGGCATGCGTTCTTAGTACATACTAACACTACTCAATCGTCCACATTTCCTTCGTCAGAAAATACGTGACGTCTGGTGGCCCTGGGACCTTGCTCTATCAGACTGGAACCGAATTCGAACCCAGAACTTAAATCCTCCATGGTTCCGCTTAGAAACAAAACAGTGTCGTAAGTCTGATACTTAGCTTGTATTGTTCATTTTTATTCGGGTCAGTTGAAACCGGAATAAAGATCGCTATGTCAATATAAAGATTTTTCCAATAGAGCCGAATTTACTGCTCCCTAGTGTGCTACTCAGCGTTTATTATCCTTTCACAAAGAGTGTCGATACTGAGTTAGTACCATGTTAGCACGTATTTAGGCAATAAAATAGCTTAGATCCTGGCGTTTAAGACCTATGTAAGAACATAAGTAGGCCGGGAGAAATCAAGTCTGAATAAGCCCAAACTTGGCATATCGGGATACAAGTTTCTGGCAGCGTATTTTTTTTATATCGCCCAGTACCTGAGATAAGCGCGCTCAAGTAAGTAAACAGACAAACAAACAAACTTTTCAGCTTATTATTTCAATATAGCATATTAATTTGCGTACCAAAAAATAATGTTGTTTGGTATTCTGTAGGTATGTTTTCTAAGAAACCTTCCGAGCTTTAAGCAATAACAAGCAGGTACGCAAAGATATTTAATAACAAGGTTATTCTTAGGCTGTGCGGTGTACAGTCAACAGCAGGTCAACGTATACGAATCTGTCAAATTTTACCAATCAAACGTTAACCTATCTCCATTGTGATAAGGTTGAAAATCGAGTGCAGAAATTTGACAGATTGTGGTAACTGGATGTGCTGTCGTCTGTACATACAGGTAACATGGTTACCTACTATATGAACAAATTGATAACAAAGTACTATGGAATACTATATTTTTTCTTTGAAATATTTCTTTCTACTTTATCCTACCTTTTGACGCGCGTAGCAAAAATTGTGTACTCCACCTTTAAGTATCGTAATTTGCAGACCAGTGATTTGTTTACACTCGAAGGAAATGAGAACAGGCAACAGTTACAAAAACTTCCAAATTTTTGATCACCAACGTGAACTTGGGCCTTGGTATCTTTTTTCAGTAAATACAGTATCATGAGCACTGTTACTTTTCCATATACCTGATATGGTTAGAGCCAAGGTAAGGTATTTAGCCTCACATTATGATCCCAATATTAATATCGAATAATAGAAGTTTAAAGTTGTCATCGCACGAAAAGTCAATAGCAAACACCAGCCGGGCCAAGTGGTAATTGCCATTAGAGGTCCGACGGAACTCGTTACATCTTCAAACGACACGATTTGTCCTTACTAAGTACATTACGTAATTTCCGCCAAAGTAACCTTAATAACTGATTTATTCATTTATTGAATCTGGACAAAGTAATAATTTCATCGGTCCCAACTTTATTTGTCGTCGAAGCATATTTTATCTTGCTCATTGACTGTGAAATAGGCAATCAAAACTGAATTTGTGCTCTCAAATGAATCTCATTTTAAATATATTTGTTCTCTAATATAACTATTTTCTTTTTGTAAGCTTATTGCTATGAACGTAGTTGTTGTATTGGCATTTCGACATATCTAGGTACTTCAGTCTGCAAGGGAACTGAATAATTTCATACTTGACAGTATGCTAGTGCACTAATCTTTAAATGGTTTATAAGTACTACGTAATACATAAAAACGTACATACAAAGATAAACAACTTTATATTACCTTCTATTATTGTTCTTATATAGCAGACACCATTATTATTCTAATATACAAGTTGTTAGAAAACAATTTTTGCAGCTGACCCGTATGTATTGGTGTATAAACCTCCTCTAGACCTCGAGTGTATAAACTTGAATCGTTGGACCGCAGTTTGTCATAATTTTGGCTATACAATGAAATGAGCGGGAAATGTTGATTTTCATTGTGGTCCGTAATTTTCATAATTCATGAAATATTAACACTGAACAAAATGAATCGTAAATTAACATTACAAATACATGTAAGTTTCAATAAACTGAATTTTGTTACGTTTAATTACTGCGACAGTTCGCTGGTTTATTGATTAGCGTTAAGCCAGTACCTACGTATTGGTCTGTCCGAAAAACGAACGAGACGACAGACAAGTTACAGAATTACCTGTCATCTGTTTGCTTGCTGCTCGTTGTTAACAAGCAGTATGTGTATCCTTAGCCTTGGTTTCCCATCCTAAGTTCAGTTCCCAAGACACTTCAATTATTTTTATTTATTTATTTACGAATTTTTGTACACACACAATAGAGAGACATAACAGGAAAGAAAGAAATTACAAAGGTAGTGCTTATTTCTAAAGAAATCTCTTCCAGCATACCTGCGAAAGGAAAATAGGAATAAAAGAGATGTAGACAGTGTGTAAACAGAGAAAAGGAAATAGAAATTAAATGGAAAGATAAATAACTGTATATTATACCTACATAAACAATACATACATAACTAATATTGTACAATATATACCTACATAAATAGATACATACATAAATATATAAAATAAATACAAGCAACTATGACGCAATGGACAGAAAGTGTTCTTTTAGTCTTCTCTTAAAAAGTCCGACAGTTTGGCAATCTCTTATCTCATGCGGAAGGGAATTCCATAACCGAACAGCATGAACGGTAAAGGAATAGGAATAGAAGTCAGTGGAATGGGAGGGGAATTTTAACACGGTTCTAAGATGCGACCTGCAAGGCGCATCATTAGACCGGACGAAGGAAAAGCGCTCTCGCAGGTACGATGGGAATCTAGGGTTATGGAGGATATTGAATAGCAAACACAAAATACGAGAGTTCCGGCGAAGTCGAATGGGGAGCCACTTGAGAATGTTGCGAAAGCTAGAGACGTGATCATACTTCTTGAGGTTAAAGATAAAACGTATACAGATATTTTGCAAACGCTCAAGCTTATTTAATAGCTCCTCGGTGACATCCAAATAACAGGCATCAGCGTAGTCAATAATGGGCTGAATTAAGGTTTGGGCTAAAGAGATTTTGGTTTTCAAGGGTAAGAAGTTCTGAAGGCATTTGAGCGAGTGGAACGTAAAATGCACCTTCCGACTGATTTCAGCCACTTGGGCTGCCCAGGTTAAGTTTGAATCAATGATCACTCCAAGGTCTTTAGCCGAGTCACTAAATTCAATTCTAACTCCGTTGATACAGAGTGAGGTTAAGGTACTAAGGTCAAGCCTATTCCGCATATTCCTGCCACCGATGATCATGGCCTTGGATTTTCTTGGGTTGATAAGTAGCCCGTACGAACGCGCCCATTCATTAACTAACTCCAAGTCATGATTCATGGCAGCCAGAGCAATTTCCGCGTCGTGCGACAAAAAATGACGGTAAAGCTGCAGATCGTCGGCATAGAGATGGAAGTTGCAGGAAATGACACTGGTGACAGAGTTAATAAAAATAGAAAAGAGAAGAGGAGAGAGAACGCCACCTTGAGGCACACCCGTGACAAGTGAGCACCAATCAGAGAAAGAATCATCAAGACGAACCCGCTGCGAGCGCCCTTTGAGATAGGACTCAAACCAGTCCAAAGAAGTAGAAGAGAAATTTGAAGATTTAAGGATTCCAAGAAGAATATCGAAGTCAACAGAATTAAAGGCGCTGCTGAAGTCAAGTAGGACAAGTATGGTAAGGGATTTATGGTCCATAGCCTGGCGAATATCATCAGTGACCTTTAGAAGAGCTGTAGCGGTGCTATGACCAGGTCGGAAACCAGACTGAAAAGGGCTAAGAAGATCAATTTTAGAAAGAAAGATAGAAAGTTGGGAATGTACAATGTGCTCAAGAACCTTGGAAAGATAGGGAAGGATAGAAATAGGTCTGTAATCGGTTACTGATTCCGGCTTCTGTATCTTGGGTAAAGGGATAATATTAGCGTATTTCCAGACATCAGG
>NWSH02000505.1:8467496-8496555 GCA_002382865.2 Heliothis virescens
CATACATAACTAATATTGTACAATATATACCTACATAAATAGATACATACATAAATATATAAAATAAATACAAGCAACTATGACGCAATGGACAGAAAGTGTTCTTTTAGTCTTCTCTTAAAAAGTCCGACAGTTTGGCAATCTCTTATCTCATGCGGAAGGGAATTCCATAACCGAACAGCATGAACGGTAAAGGAATAGGAATAGAAGTCAGTGGAATGGGAGGGGAATTTTAACACGGTTCTAAGATGCGACCTGCAAGGCGCATCATTAGACCGGACGAAGGAAAAGCGCTCTCGCAGGTACGATGGGAATCTAGGGTTATGGAGGATATTGAATAGCAAACACAAAATACGAGAGTTCCGGCGAAGTCGAATGGGGAGCCACTTGAGAATGTTGCGAAAGCTAGAGACGTGATCATACTTCTTGAGGTTAAAGATAAAACGTATACAGATATTTTGCAAACGCTCAAGCTTATTTAATAGCTCCTCGGTGACATCCAAATAACAGGCATCAGCGTAGTCAATAATGGGCTGAATTAAGGTTTGGGCTAAAGAGATTTTGGTTTTCAAGGGTAAGAAGTTCTGAAGGCATTTGAGCGAGTGGAACGTAAAATGCACCTTCCGACTGATTTCAGCCACTTGGGCTGCCCAGGTTAAGTTTGAATCAATGATCACTCCAAGGTCTTTAGCCGAGTCACTAAATTCAATTCTAACTCCGTTGATACAGAGTGAGGTTAAGGTACTAAGGTCAAGCCTATTCCGCATATTCCTGCCACCGATGATCATGGCCTTGGATTTTCTTGGGTTGATAAGTAGCCCGTACGAACGCGCCCATTCATTAACTAACTCCAAGTCATGATTCATGGCAGCCAGAGCAATTTCCGCGTCGTGCGACAAAAAATGACGGTAAAGCTGCAGATCGTCGGCATAGAGATGGAAGTTGCAGGAAATGACACTGGTGACAGAGTTAATAAAAATAGAAAAGAGAAGAGGAGAGAGAACGCCACCTTGAGGCACACCCGTGACAAGTGAGCACCAATCAGAGAAAGAATCATCAAGACGAACCCGCTGCGAGCGCCCTTTGAGATAGGACTCAAACCAGTCCAAAGAAGTAGAAGAGAAATTTGAAGATTTAAGGATTCCAAGAAGAATATCGAAGTCAACAGAATTAAAGGCGCTGCTGAAGTCAAGTTTTTTGAATTTTTAGGACTTAACTCCGTTGTGTCTGAGTTTATCCCAGATTAATGATAGAGGTGAATAATTATCATTATCTTAACCTTTGCTAAAGCTGGCTAGCGATGTCTAACGAATTTTAATTACCCTACATAAGCATGGATATGAAACTTTCTTATCGTGCTTAAGTTTACAACATTACGTTGAGACATTAAAGTGGCTTTATCTTACTCAAGCCATATTTTGGGTTCCATGAAACACGTACGTTTATGAGTATATGTGGTATATAAGACGAAGAATAAGAAATATCTTCTTACTTAATTAGTTTTATAAATAGATTGCGAATACATGAAAGTGTTTTAGCATAGCTAATTAAAATTAAAGCCCGGCTCCTCCGCTGTCGTTAATTATTATGAAAAAGTGGTTTATTTCTTGTTTTGGTTTTGTCTTAATCTTAAGAGAGAATAGGTAAGCAACTGCCTGTAGCAATTTTTGTTACTTTATTTATATTTTTAGTACATACTGGTTCGTTTATAGGAATGAAATAAATACGAAAAGAAAAAAGAACACTATAGGGACACATCTTATCAGTTTCTGTGCAGTGTTTTCTTTTGCTGTGAATTGCCCAAACCCAATGGAGTAGGATGAATCGCAATTACAGCAATAATATTTTATATAACATAATGTTTTGTTTTGTTATACAAGACTGCCAATTATTTTGTCTCGATCGACCCTTTTACCATATAAAGATAATTTGTAATACTGATTTTACCGTCTTTGATAAGTTTTCCTGATATTTCTGGTCACGTTCACCGGGAGTCGTGATTTCTGAACTCTGAACGTCTTTTACAAAGTTCCTTTTAGGAATAGGCTTCTTTATTTCTCTTGGCACGACCCAGCGATAAGATTTTACTATAAACCTAGACAGAATTTGCGGCCCAACTGTTGACTAAAATTAGTGTTTTAATACTGTAAGTTAGTCTGCCTGTAAGTTCAAGTTTATGTACGTAATCAGGTACAAAGGCTAGATGAAAATGAATAGGATTCCAGGAGAGATGAGATGAAAATGATGACATATTATAATCTTGCTCAAAGGGAGGAATTAGAGTGAACGTTCAAGGACATAGAAAAAATGTTTAAGCCGAAACAAACATTGGTTCCGCCATGCGCGGAGGTTGAAGCGGCCCGCGCGCCAGCAAACTCGCCAGCCTTGCTCGTCCCGCGCATAAATTACACCATCAAGACAACGCAATTAAAACTGAGACAGATAACAGAGAACTATTTTCTTTTTATTGTCTTCCACGATCTTGAGAAGCCACATTCAAACTACTGTAACTGCACTTTCTTAACTTCTTGTTTACGTAATGTAAGTTGGGTGAGATATAAGTTTAGTTTGACGTCACATAATGGAAGATCGGCGAAGTGTGAAGCAGTTGGTTTTGAATATAATTTGTTGTGATAACCGGCAGTTGTTGTTATGTTCCATGGATATTAATATATATTTCAAGGTTCGCATCTTCAGTAGTTTGCCGTTACCATGGAGCCCATACGCTTAGAGACCATTCACATTAAAGGAAATCTTTAATTAGCATGTTATTATGTTAGATGTTTATAGACACATTTTATACTATATTTCAATGTCAAAAATTTAAAATACGTTGTATTTTAAACAATTTAAAATACGCTGTATTTTAAATAACTTAAAAGTCAAAGTTATTTGCGATATTTCAGTGAGTTTCAAGTTATTTTTTATGGAAAAGTCCTCTAAATGTCGAATTTAATCATAATAAATTGCAATATAAATCACAATGATTTCGCCCACAGCGGGTACAAAGTATTAAGCTTCTTTAAACCCCAAAACAATAAAATAAATTAAAACGATAGCCTAAACAATTACAAAAAATAACTCACAAATGAAAAACAAGAGACAAGTTAGAGGTAAACATTTCAGTTCAGCATGCGTTCATGACCTTTGATTTGAACTGAAATCCTATCTTAAAATACGCCTCCTCCATTTTGGGATACAATAATAAAACGCAATATTCAAATGCCACTCTTTATGTCACCAAGATAATAGTCATTGACTGACACATCTCTACCTATAAATTACAGACGTGGCCCGAATTTTCGGCACAGTTTACGCCGGTTCAGTGATTTTAGCAGTTATTTCACACCAGTCAACCCTTCCACAGTCACTATGGTATATGTATATATTGGTGTTAAATATATTCGCGTACCAATATGTATCTCTTCTACCCATACAAAGTTAAAAATATTTAGTCACTATCCTATGTCAATATCCTTTCCAGTCACCTGCTTACAATTTATATTTATTAATAAATATCGTTGTCGCATTTAAAGGTAACCAGTCAACGGAATATTGGCAATAAAAGAATCAAATGCTTTGATGTATTTTTGTAGAAAATTGAATTTTCTTTAAGGAAGTGTCGTTTTCATTTCACTGTATAATAATGGAATTACTTACCCAAATATCCCAATCCAATGTCGTATAATCTCAATTGGCAATATAATACTTGTAACAGGGTTGAACTCGACTGGAATTGTAAATAATATGACACCAGTTTGTAACAGGTAATATTGGATGTTCAAAAATAAATTATTGTCATTAATGTATCAAATCCCTTTTAAAGTAATACGACCTTTATCGAGTATCATAATAACATTACATACTATATTTTCATCAATTCTGACTACATGATAATATGATCCACTGTTTACACGTGCTCAATTATTTTGCAATTTAATCTGGATCTTTGTGGTATGGTTGAACAGATTTTGGGAATGCGTCCTCCGTTTGTTTGACGTCCCCTAGACAGCCTCGAGGCCAATTAAAGTTAGTCGAATGAAGTGTTATTCGTTTTGATGCTCACACTCTATTTGAAACTGATATAGTTATTTACTCTCACATATTTTTAAATGTAGGGGATACAATAACTGTGTAATAATAACTAAGTAACTATGTATTTATATACGCTATATAACTATGTGCTTTTTGTTGCCTTATAAAAACTTCATTTATATTTAAATAAGCCTAGTTGTTTAGCAGGTTATTTATTGAAGCTTTTAAGCAACAACAAGGGTTAAACGATCATTTTAGTTCCAAAAAGGTTTTGTAAATAGGTTTCTCTAATACAAAGCGTCCAGAACTCAGTAGGTTACCGAATCCATTAAATCCGGGACGATTATTAGTTAGATTTTAATGAAACGCCTAGTTGGGAGCTCCGGGAGCTTCCTTATTTTTTTCGAAAAAAAATCGCGTTTCGTACAACGCGCAATAGAGTTGAGCTCTATTTTAATTAAGCGTAACTATGAAAAAGCCTTTGTGCCAAACATCGTTATAATCGGTTTATCGGACAAGCTTTACAAAGTGAATAAACAGTATTTTTGCTACAGTCTCGTTAACAAGCCTCGTTAACTTTTCCACATAGCTAGTAGTTACTTTACCTCTATCCGTTAATGTTGACTTGTGTTTATGGATTTGACTATCAAATGTTTGTAGGCGTATATAGCGCCCTTACATTTAGGTATGATATCAAAGTCCTCAGGTGAAGGTGTGCCTGAAAAATTGCTACAGATCTATGCCCAAGAAGAATTTACCTTAGAAACGACGAGACCTTAGAAAGTACTGAACACCCAATAATTTTAATGGATATTAAGATATACCAGTACGTATCTAGACACGCGGCAGCGTGTCAAGCCAAGTTCAAGCAAAGACTGGCTGGCAAGCGCCATACAATGTACATCGTCGGAAATGAAAACCTACTAGTAGCTAAGCTCACTCATGAAATCGAGGCATTTATTATTAATGCAAACAACCCACCGGGAAACACTGTAGGTTAAAAAATAATTTCAGCTAGAATTATTGGGGTTCTTGTATAAATATACATCTCAAAAGATACTACGTGCCCGCTCTTTCAATTTGCCTAGTTATGAGGACATAATGTACACACTTTTATCGCACATGTTATTTCTAAAAACAAGTCAATTTTTTATAAGTAAATATGTAGCTACCTATAATTCAATAAAAAAATTACAAGCTTTATGATATAGCTTTCAGTTTATTCTTTCAGCCTTCGTTTTTTAAAACAATTTCAGGTACTTGAAATACAGACTTTCTTTATAAAGTTTCATAAAATATACAGCATTTTATTCGTAGTCCAGTCTTAAATAAACATCCACCCATTGTTTAAACAAGTTATTGAATAAAATCACTCAATTTACCTCTCTAAAAGTTGTTCAAGTTTTCGCGAACTTGAATTTTATTTAAGAAGAACTGACCAAGTTAATTGATGGTTAAAAAATAAAGTAGGTTCCTATTTATTTAATTTACTTGGAACCGCACTTCCTGCAGCTATCGCATCAATCAATCAATGTGGTGAACCGCACTCTATTATAATGGGCTATCAAATTTAACGATTCACAAAATCTGACTGTGTACTAAATCGTATAAAACCAGTTGAAGTGTGACCTAAGTGGGTACTTAAACACAGACTTTACGATTACAATACTAAATCGTATTCAATTTTGAAGCCATTTTAGGGGTAGATTTATCTTCTTTAGAACAAGAGTAAAACCTTTGGAGTGATTATGATGAGTAGTTGTCGTATTCAATACCAATTTTGACTAACCACTTGTAAATATACAAATACCAGTAAACACAGCTTTTACGCTATACAAACTATAGATACAAACCTACATTGACAGTTCAGCTAGATGTAACGTTAAAACCATTGAAACTACAGTAAAACCACTATTAGCTATTACAGAGACGAGTAGGTAGGTACTTATAATCGGATCGCGCATCGGATAATTGTTAGAGAGAGATAGCAGGTGATGTAAGCAAACAACTATCAATCAACATTTTCATGAAATTCGCCGTAATGAAAGCTTATTTATATTAGGTACTAATAATTTATATTTTTATTAGAGACAATAAAGCAAAACAAATTGTTGTTGCTTACATATTATTATCTGTATAGCAAAGTGAAAATTAAGATCGAAGCTGAAAATATTGCAAGAGTTCCTAAATAAAAATAGAAAGTACACAAAATAACTATTACGTAAGAATAGAAGAGTAGAAAACATTTCCATACCAACCATCAGGTGTGCGTGAAATATCATGATTTGTATTTCCATAAACACGTCTTGTGTGGCTATTTCTATAAATACACCCGATAAAGTGCGATTCACTGGCATACCTAAGCAATAACAGTATATTTACAAAAATTCTTCCATGGAATCGTAGGTATCTTAATATTTGCTTACGCATACCTACCGATTCTTGTTAAATAAATAAAAACCGGCCAAGTGCGAGTTGGACTCGCGCACCAAGGGTTCCGTACCATTATTACCTACAACTAGCCAAAATACAAACATTTTTCGGGCCGCAAAAAATAACGTTGTTTTTCATACAAATATATGAATAACAAAGTTATTATTTACGTGCTATACCCTTACTATAATATATATATATATTTTTTTGTATTTGTTGTTATAGCGGCAACGGAAATACGTCATTTGTGAAAATTTCAGCTTTCTAGCTATCACGGTTTATGAAATACAGCCTGGAGACAGACAGATAACGTAGTCTTAGTAATAGGGTCCCGTTTTACCCTTTGGGTACGGAACCCTAAAAACAAGTCTGTCAGGGTAACATAATTACCAACTAAAGTATTTCTTTCCAAACGAGAAATCAAAGCCGTCTGGAGAGTAAGAGAAAAGCCTATTTAAACAAACTAAAAATATATTTACCTAAATCTAAAAAAAACCGGCCAAGTGCGAGTTGGACTCGCGCATGAAGGGTTCCGTACCCCATCCCCCTTATTTTATTTTTTTATTTTTAGTAAATATTTGTTGTCATAACGGCAACAGAAATACATCATTTGTGAAAATTTCAGCTTTCTAGCTATCACGGTTAGTGAGATACAGCGTGGAGACAGACAGACAGACAACGAAGTCTTAGTAATAGGATCCCGTTTTACTCTTTGGGTACGGAACCCTAAAAAATATATCGCGCTTATAAGCTCGGTTTTGCTACGCGCGGAAGATCCGCTAACGTGAACGTTAGTGCTAATTAAAATGTCAATTTAATACTTCGTCAACTTCAAACAATTGATACGAAATAATTATGTTTTCAATATGTTTTATTAGAAATCGTCGTTATAGGTATTCCATCCGAGCGAGCGTTAAGCTCTTCGGTAATTATTTTTTAATTAAATCAGGTATCACACGAGTAGGTACATGAAAATACAAAACTGAATAAAATGGTTGGTTATGGCTGAGACACCATCACGTCAAAATAGTGTGGTCCCACATTCTGGTAAGGTGAAGTGAAGAAATAGTACATTTTGATACAAGTGCGGTAAGTTTGTCATTACAGTCGAGGCGGGATTGACGCCCGAGCCGAAGGCGAGGGCGTCAATTAGCCGAGAACTGTAATGATAAATCCGCACGTGTGCCAAACGATGTTTTTCAATACACTTAAAAAGAGAAAATAAATAATAAATTCGATTTCATTATGTGTAAATCAACAATAACAATGTTGTAAAACTAGCTATGGATGAATCTTATTTTTTCTGCGTTTGTAAGTTGACAGTCTGGCTAAGGCACTACTCCAAACAGCCTAATAAAAATGAAAACAGTAAAATTGTATACTGCAATTAACTACCACTTAGTTCTCAAATTAATTATAGTTTTTCATTTACACACACATTATTTATTTTTATGAAATCAAAATATTAGAGTGTAGGTATGTATTTTCTTGAAAATAACTTTTTGCAGAAATAAGAAAAAAACATATTTGTAAGGATTACTAAGGATGTTTGAAATAAACCTGAGAACAGATAAAACACATTCGATTTGATTTTACAAAATAAATGTTTTCCTTTTCCCGCGTTTATTTGCAACTTGACAGTCAGCCAGGCTTAGGCGATGCCTAGACGGACAATATAATTACACAATATTTTTATCGTAATATTACGCAATTACATTGTCCGTCTAGGCACCACCTAAGTAAATCGTTCAAACTGCCTAAAATAAAAATAGTAAAATCAAATAGAAATTCCTATTTCAAATTAATTTTCAAATTAAGAATGCTTTCAATCAATTTCTGTATTCATACAATTTTAATGCCTGGATGTATAATCAAGGGTCTTTGCTCAAATTAAAAAAAAAGGCTGTGTAAACGTTTTCGCACTAGTGCGGTAAATAGCACGTTACGTGCCTGTAGACGATGTGGTAAGTGACAGTTTCGTAGCAAGTGTATTGAAAAGGTTTTTTTTGTGTGGCAGGAGTGTGGAAATCCTCATGGACACCCCTACTGCCCCATGTAGAGGTCAGTCTATTCAGGGTAGTGCCGGACTCTTACCGGCTAAAACCACACTCCTGCCTGCCCGTTTACCCTTGACGTGGTCAGGGACCTTGTTTAGGGACCTTGTTTATTTCTTGCATTATCTCTAGGATTTTAATTGCTAAGAATTTTATCTTCATCAACTATTAAATATCTTCTTTAAATAAAGAAATAATCAGTTATATTAAGTTCCCCATGCTTACCAGGCCATATTATTACTAATAAGGTGGAAGCATGGGTCAGGCTTGTTTTGTATCTTTTAATATGCTTCCTGGCTATTTTCGTAGCGAATTCTAAGAGTCTGTTTCTAGACTTTCTTACGTGCGTGATCTGGCTACCTGCTAAACTCAGATCCATCTCCAGCTCCTGCTCTAGTTTCCGCCTATCGGTTGCAATGTATTGCAGGCGTTTGCTGGGATCGGACTCGACTGCGCTGGGGTCGCAGATGCATGATGGGTTCTCCTTACACTTGAATCGATACAGGTATTCGGAGAACCCACCGTGTCTTGTCATCGGTGTTGTTATTACTACAAAAAAAAGAAAAAAAAGGGTTCGAACCATACTTATGATGACGGTCTTAGAGCTTAGTAGACCAAACCAGTGTAAAAATTATGATGGCGATATAAATTAATAACTGTTTTGCATTACCTACGCATGTGGATGTGGAACACTGTTCTGAATATTTTTTCTAGCAAAAAAGAAGCAATGACTTGACAAACTTTTTGCAGTAGTTGTTCTTTAAAAAAATATATTTTGCATAATGCTTCCACAGCTTAAAAAATAAGTTAAACATGAACTTTAATGTGTATGTTATTTGAATTGCAAAATACAATTTATTTTAAAGCAAAAGTGTTGTTTCAAATGCGAAAAGCACGAGTTGTACCAAACACTTAAAATAAAGTCCTTAAATAAATATCAGTTGTGAATAGAGCATTTTCATTAAAAATGCATTAACGTCAAAACTGGTATAAAAGTGCTGGATTTTTTAGAAATACGCCCTTTCAATTTTTTTACAAGTATAATCAATTAAATGTATTCTGTTATATCATTGAAATTAATCTTTTAGCAAAATAAGTAAAGATGCAGTAGAACTCTTTCTCTCTTATTAATGCGAGAGATTCATACGGCATTTCTAAAAATCTGGATTTGAGGTTTAGTTACTTTATTTAACTTTCAAAAATGAGGTACAGAAATATTTTGAGCAAAATGATTTTTATACAATTTATTTTAACAAGTAGCTGTTTCCCATTAATTCCACCTCTATATTTAGTGTGATTCATGCAATCTTTTTCTAATCGAGAATGATATTTTAAGCCATTTAAGCTATTCAGTTGTTCAATTTCAAGTCATGCTGAAATTGACAGATTTCTAACTAAAAAAAATAAATTTTAGCACGGTTTATGATAATGCATAAAACGTTATTCTTCTAAAGAAATACTAATATTTCAAAAAGTTTTTAGGACCTATCTTGATCAATCATGCTATTGAAATACTAACACTGCATTTTGCACTTCAAAAGAATTGTCCCTAAAGTGCTGCATATTATTAAAAAAGATTTATGCAGTAACTTATCTTTGTGAGGTAGACCACCTTTAAATTACTTAATTGGAAAAGACGATCAAATGTGCGACGCTTAGTATGGGTAGATCACAGAAGTTTTATTTCACGAAACCAGGTGAACCATAGTTGTTTGTGTAACTGTACATAAACATTTTCATTAAATGGCTCGGCGACTCGGACATTACAGAACTAACGCATACAAAGACCATGCACACACACAATATTGAACCACGATATTCTATTTTAATCATTTTATGGAACATAAAAATACTTCAGCTTTTATTTAAAACTCCATTTTGACCTAATTCCGTCGCTTTCCTGAATTTATCTAGTGGCTCTGTCCTTTCCGTTCCCGAGACCGCAGCAAGAATTACAAAATATTACCTACATTATACAATAGCGAATGTACAAGTTTTAAATATTTTCAGTACCCAAAGGATTCGGAAATTGTATCAGTACAATTTCCGGATTTTTGACGTTGTTAACAAACACCTAATATTTGCCCGGGGCAGTTAAACCTTTTTGGTAGTAAATAAACCTTATTAAACGGAGAATATTTTCTGATCTTATATTTGCATCTGTTTTTCTTCCTGGAGAATTGGCAACTGTCCAATATCTAGGACCTACAAGACTACGAGCATTATTCAGCGTCGGACTAATCAGTGCCATCAATAAAAGCCTAGCCCGGAGCTTGCATGTTCGAACAAATTATGTCAGGTTCTACAGTCTACACTGCAGCCACCTCAGGGCACAAATTCTCGTTCGGCTTATCTCGACTTTAAACTGAGTAAGGTATGAGAACCCTTTTTTAAGTCCATTTATATTCTCTATGCATTGATTTGCATAAAAACAATTTTATAAAGGAGGACTACCTTGTTAGCATTTATCGTTTCTACCTTTAGAGGCTTTTGCTATTGTTCTCAAGATTCTAAACTGCTTTCTTCAAATACTGGTATATAAGCATTTTTCAAAAACCCAGCACACATAACAAACAATGTCTTTACGTATCGTGCATTTGAATGTAAGTAGGGTCTAAGGGTTTGAATAACGAAGGAATATCACACAGTTTTGATTGAATATTGGTGCGATTACTCAAACACACGTCCTACGCCTAGAGTGAAAACTTTTCTTCTTTACCTAGGAGCAGACATTATCTGCACGCTCGCAAATAAAACTTCTTGTTTTTGTTTACTCATGCAAAAAAGTTTGCTTGCTCAGTCTAAATTGATTGAATAGGGACTTAGTTGCTTGATAAGAATACCATCTGCCGAAGGTGATTACACTCGTTTTTTGCAGTTCAATGATTTGTGGAGAAAAACAACTTCACCGATATTATAAATGCAAAATTCGTTTGGTTGTTATTATGTTACGCTTTCTCTTGTAAATCACTTACAGCTGAATAAATTTCGATAAAATACGATTTAATGAATTTGCTATGAAGATAAATTGGAACCAAAGAAGGGGAATTTCATCAGGGTGCAAGTATGTAACGAATTCCTTTAGGATAAAACAGTGAAACAAAATTATCTTTTACAAAGACATGTAAAGGAATTTCAAGGGTTAACTTTTGGACCTAAATAAATACATACCTAATACAATTTTACAAAAGCCTAATTCTATGTAGAAGTTAAATAGTCAGCGTTTATTTGTTTTAGTGTAAACCTACGACGTAATGAAATAACTGGATAATTTGTGGTAATTGTTACTATACAAAGGGAATGGCTGCCTAGTTCGAGATCCTAAATCAAGAATTAATGTGAGGAAAGTCGTAAAGATCTCTGTACATGAATAGTTACTTTACTTAATTTGCTTAGTAACTGTATTGTTTGGGAATAAACATTAATTGTAATGTATGTTACACAAACATGTGCTATGCGAGGAAATTGCTCAGTAACTAATCTGAGCTCGGTTGTACTATGTTGGCTTATCTTGTTGAATCGTCACTCAACATGATAATGCCATAATGTCATCGAACAGCTATATGAATGACTTACCGGTGATAAAGTCATAGGATCGAAGTATTTTTGTAATAATAAAGGTAAAAACCACCTTCTTCTCTTTAAGTTTTACGTTGCATACAGCTACAGTTGTATTATGTAAGTGATTTTATGATGTTTTGTACGCAATTGTCTCATGAACATATTGAAAAAACAGACAGTCAACATCTGTCTAATTTTTAAATAGTGAATTTAGTTAGTCAATATTTAACTTTTTAAATAGTAGTTTGATAAAATTTTCGCACAGAATATTTTATTGATTTTATAAAGTAAATTCCCTAGCCATTTCATTTAAAATAGTACAATCGATTAGTTACTTAGTTCATTAGGACTACGGCAAACAGTCCCAGTACTACGCCGTAACCGCTACGAACCACTCGACTACGACATTTAATTTAAATTCGATAGTGCTGACCTTTGAGAGACTTTCAAAATACAAGCACTAAAGTACTATGTTCCTATTTGAAAGGATCTTGTTGCTATATAACGCACCTACTCTCAAAGTAATGAAAATACTTTCCCAACTATGTATCTGTACTAATATTATAAAGAGGTAAAATTGTTTGTAAATTTGTAAGTTTGTTTGTAGGGGGTAAGGCTCTGGAAGTAATAAAGATAAAGATAAAGATAAGATAAAGATAATGCATCTATCTAACAGCTATTGCCTGTTTTGCAACTAATGACTGACCATTACTTTTTGATACCGACTTCAGAGTCTCATTGAAACAGACATCCCCCATCTTAAGATTGACAGCGAAAATTGTAACTTAACCTTAATTAATGACCCAATCCGCTGTTAATGAGCGAAGCGCACAAGGAAGAAATACAGTAGTCAGGATTTATTTAAGACTGGCTGTTTTACCACGGTTTCACCCGCATCCCAGAGGCACTTCTCCCTGTGCCCGGATAAAATATAGCCTAGATTACTCAGGAATAACTTCTCAAGAATGAAATCGAATCGATAAATATAATATTTTCGGAGCCCTTAGTTTAGGAACAGACAAAAAAACTTTTCCTCTGTATTACATTAGTATTGAAATCAATAGCTACGCCTTAATGATGAAGAGAGTTTGAATAACAATAAAATAACATGAAGGTTCATTTAATATTGAAATAAGAAAACAGAAGCTATGACATCACTAACAAGCGAAAAACAATATGCAGAACATAATTTTCAATAATTAACGAATTAATATTTGGACCTGGACGCTTTACGAACTATCAAGGTTCAAGGTCGAGTTGTGTATGTGCTGTGAATTTTTTAGTATTAAATGGATCAAATAAAGGCCTGTTGACACATTGCGATTTCATTGCCCGTTGTTTGCCATTTTATTGCAGGAATATTTGACAGGCGATCTACCTATTTTTTAGGCAATTTACCTATTGCACGATTACGTTTACACAGTGCAAGTAGCATCTTGCTGCAATAGAATGGCAAGCAACGGGCAATGAAATCGCAATGTGTAAACGTAAGGCCCGTTTACACATTGCGATTTCATTGCCCGTTAAAAATTCTACTCTAGTATCCTGTATCTACCTACACAAACTTCTGCCAGTGATCTCACCCGCATCCCATGAGAACTTCTTCACTCCTTAAGCTTTACAATAATTTTATAGATATCTAACTATATCCTGCAGTTTCTATAGTATCCTGAAGTAACTAGATCAAAGCTTTTATTTTTGTAAACATGCCTTTTACACCGACGGAACGAAATAAGTCGACGATTCCGTGTAAATAATATTAAAATATCATATTACTGTTTATCGGCGACGCTACCATACCTACAACCTAACGTACGCAGCGATGTGATCAACCTAAGGGTCAATTCACACCGAGACGCGACGCGACGCGACGCTGCACGCAGATTTTACATAGAGCGGCTCAAAATATACTTTATTCACTACACGAAACGATACACATTTGATTGTGAGAATTCAGATACGTTGCGCTGCACCTCGAGACGCCGCGCGACGCCGCGCAGCGCGGCGCAGCGCGACGCATCTTGACGCAGCGGTGACGCGCGGCGTACAAGATCGGTGCTGCATCTCGCGATTTGCTTTGTTTTTAAGATACGTCTCGCGACGCCGCGCGGCGTCGCGCTACATCAAAGCCGCGTCGCGTCGCGTCTCGGTGTGAATTGACCCTTATACAGATGACAGTAGGTCAACCTACTCGAATCTGTCAATTTATACTAATGGAACATTAACCTTCCACTATTGTGGTAAGGTTGAAAATCTATGGCAGAAATTTGAAAGATTGTGGTACTTTGATGTTCTGTCGTCTGTACATACCTACAAGTGAATATATTACTTTTGCATCAATTTCACCGTATTTTTATATTAATTCTCCTTTGAACTCCTTTATTACTTCTTGCTACCATTTTTGGTAAAAAAATATGTTTTAACTTATTGTTCCTTTGGTTTCCTTCCTCTGTGATAAGAAATACATTCTTTGTGTTTACTTATTTCATTTCGCCAAAGTAACATTTTCTATACTTAAAACGTTATTATAATAGCATACCAATCTGATGTTTATATAAGAGGCCTTACGGACTTCTTTACTAATGCAACTCATGTTTCAGAAAAATACAAAACAGGCCTAGGTGATACAGTGACAGGCTACTAGAAGGCTATATTTAATTTTAAGTATTTTTCTATGATATTATCAAATGGCCCACAACATTTCAATATGCAGTACAGTATCGTGAGTATTTAGTACGAATCAAGAAGCCACGGGTTTTTCGATTTCCGGATATCTATTATTTGTGCGTATCGCTGCCGGCCTTTTTCATCATCAGGAATTCCGGCACGGAATTTTCGATGAAGTCCGGTTTCGGAAGCGCGAAATATATTTGATATACCTAAAAAGAAGCGCTCCGTAGTACCGAGAGTATTTTGCAGCTTATATATTTTTCAAATTTCGAGTTTCCCGTTGCCGGGTGAGAATATACTGTATGGTATTGTAGTGCATTTTTAAACATAATGCACCTGGTAACTAAACAAACAACTGGGACGAACCAGCATTCGACGTGCACAGACTGCTTAACAGGAATCACGAATATATTTCGAAGCTAATATTGTATGCTGTTCGGCAAAACAGGATCAAAAACATTCGAACATATAGAATAGATCCTAAAATTATTTCACTGAAGGCAGTCCTTATTCATTCTTGAGCTTTCGCGAACACCCTATTTGCAAAATATGAATTTCAAAGATATGAAATGGAAAAATCAACACACATTTCTCGTTATAGGCACGATTTTCCAGAATTTTGTTTATTCTTATGTACAAGACGTGGTTAGAATAAATGTCACCAGATTTCTTTCATAACTAGGCGATTGGAGCAAAAATATGATTTTAATAGGAACTCGCGAGGATAATAAGAAATTGCTTACGACATCTAAATAAATGTTACTTACGTAACACAACCAGGCTTCCATAATTTGACATAATATAAAGAAACGAATCTACAGTTTTGCGCTAAAGTTTAATATGGTAAAGATTATAACAATATGTCAGGAGACAACCCGTGCACAAGCTTGCCGAATTTATATTTCTGGAGCGAACATATTTTGACGGAGAAGATTGTAATGGTCTAAGTAAGAAATTTACCAAACATAACAATTTTAAACATCTGTTGTTTCCTGTGTTTAAGCTGGGCTTTGTTCACTGCCGAGGATGTTTTCCTCTGAACAAGTATTGATGGATGTTTTTATGTGCGTTTTTCCGTCTTTTATTCAGTTTCCAAAGCATTTCATTACCTATCTAATTAGAAGATAAATATAAAAAAACAGATGTCAGACAATGGCAGAGCACACATTGATATTGGCATGGATAGATACAATTTCCTATTGCATTAACGCACATATTATGTTTAAGTTAAAGTAAGTCAGTAGAAAAGACAAAGAAATCAAAAGAATAGAAAAACCAAGACAAAATTTTATCCACAAGCCTTCCATTTGAGCGAACACAAAATGTCAGAGTTGAGCTTTCAGGCCCCGAAAAGAAATGAATCAGCCGAAAATGACAGACTAGACATCTGGCAACCAGGATTACCTACAGCCGCAAAATAACAGCGCAGTGTAGTATAGCATTCAGCGGGGCGTTCGGGCATTATATATTTGTACAGACGACAGCACATCAAGTTACCACAACCTGTCAAATTTCTGCAATAGATTTTCAACCTTATCGCAATGGTGATAGGTTAATGTTTGATTGGTAAATTTTGACAGATTCCGGTGACCTGCTTTTGTCTGTACATTCGAGTGTACGTTCACGCAACTAGTTTTCGTTTGAGCGCAGCGGGGCGGCTGTCGCTTCCTCTGGCAACTGTCATTTGTGTTATTGCAACATGTAGTCTCTTCTCTTCTCCCTTACAATTTTCAGTATGCTTAAATTCTGTGCATGATAGGCAATTTATATTGAATTATGATTCCCTTTTGACATAACAATAGACAAAAATAGTGTAAAGGTATTATATATTATAGTCAATTTAAAATTGGTTTATTATATATTCATCTTCTTATCGAGTGAGCTGCAGGTTTAATCACCTAACAAGCCCTAGTGTTTTAAATTAGTTTTAGATTATGTATTTAGGACACGCTGAACCTTACGTATTATTTTGGGTCCCCAGCAGATCACATGTTTACACTTCAGCTATCTCGTAAGGAAATGTAACTCCTCCTTGATTATAGGAAATTATGTAATTAATATCTACACACAAGTGCCGCACGTAGTTATTTATGTCCTTATATCCCTTTGTGCAATATAAGCCGCGGGTACTCAGAGCGGTACAATCAGTTTGCATATATGTAATGTAAACAAATCAAATATTTAATTAAACTAATGATCTCAAGTGCTAAATGCTACTCTACTTTTACCAATCTCTTTTACTTACAAATAAATCTTCACAATTTAAAGAACTTTAAAAATAAAATCTTTTCTTTTAGAAGCTAACCTAATTAATAGTTCGGAGTGGTTTCGAAGTATATCGAACTCGTTTATTATACTCAAGGCCCATTAAACGGCTTAACTTAGTTCAAGTAAGGACGAAGGTAAGTTGTATACTTATTTTAAAAAGGTAATCACAGATAAGTCGTTCAGAAAGCCGGGGGAATACTTTCCAAGGATGGGATCTTAAAGATATTTAGATAAGATATTTAGTTATCTGAAATGGATTCTAGAATGGGTTACATAATTGAAAGAAGTGGGCCTACCTCTTACATGATCTTAGACAAAAAAAATTTGAAATATTATATCAAAAACGATTGCTTACAAAGAGAAATACAATATTTCATAAGTAGCAAAAACATAACATTTAATATCACAACAACAAAAAAATATTGTTCAAAAGTAATATCAGAATTCAGTTCATAAATCGCTAGCGTTCACGTCAAATTAAGCAGAAGTACTTTTAGTAAATGATAAAATCCAAAACAAAACGAAGAAAAATATTTTGTCGAGGAAACAAAGAATAATAAAATGATTTCGTAAATGAAAAAACATACCAAGTAATGGATAATACTTATACTTTCGAATTAAGCAGCAATTTACGTCAATAGAAGTAGACGACAGGGTAAAAAATTTGCAAATCCATTTAATCCGTAATTTAGATTATCGCAAAATATTGGGCACGTATTTTTTGTTCTAAAAGATCTATGAATAATAACAAAGATAATGAATATTAAAGTTTAGGAGTGGGGGGTCCTGACGTCACGTGTATAAAAATCATACATAGGCGTGCCGTCACGCGCAATTTCAATGGTCTAATCTATCCCTGTCAAACTAAACAGTAATAAGAAATGTACCTAGTATAAGTATTGTAATTTGTGGAGATGAAATAAACGAATTTATTATTTATTATTATTTTGTATGTCTCGAACCAGACCACGGGACTATAGAGTCCCGGATTTTTGGAAGGCGAACGTGGGGCCGAAGCCAACACGCTGAAGCCCTTTTGAGACAACTTTAATGATATGGCGACACAAAACCGACGATTATCCCTGTATACACTTTATTATTATTATTATTTTTTAGTCGTCATGCGTACTTTATTAAAACAGCTGACGATCACATTCCGCTCCACTTAATATGACGTTTTGATGGATTGAAGACATCCCCTTTCCTATCATTAAAATTTTGGACACAAGAACTACCCTAATCCCTGCCTGCCTGAGCCGCCAATCACCGTATTGCGATGTGTAAAATCAACTTCGTAATCAAAGAGCTTTTCCAAAAAACTCTGTAACAAGAAAATTACATGAATTACCATAAATTTTACATTATGCTGTATTACAGCCTTTTACACCATAATTATAAAAGATTGATGAATTATATCATTATTCATCCTCCACAATTCCATTTCTGTCTCTCTCTTTCTTTTATACTGAAACGAAAGGGTTTGAAAAGGTCACAATCATTTAAACTTTATGGTCGTCATTCATCAGTTTTAACGCCCCGTCAAGATTTGTTAACAGGCACTCCGATTGTGATGTCTGCGTAAATCACATTAGCCACCGACCAATCTGTTCCTGCTAGCTTTGATGAGTTTATTTTCAAGGAAAAATGAGACTTATAAATCAAAGGGCTACTTTAGTACTGCGGGATCGTTCGAAAGAGTTACCGCGGCCCAGGTACAGGGCTCAAGAAGGAACACGGTGGATTTTAATCAGTAAAAGTCTGACACTCCCTCACGCTTTCACCCACATCGGGAGAGGTCATCTGAACAAAAAGAGCTAATTTAGCTACTTACCTCTCAGATGAATCTTCAATACTCTTCTAATTACTTATGTATAATGATGCATTCATGGATCTGTAACTTTTTGTATAATAAACCTCTTTTATGATACCTATGTATAGGATTGAATTTCCCACATCTGGTAGTGCTGACCTAAATAGCGGTCTAAACATTAGTATCTATTCTGTCCTCCTGCACAACTGACTCGGTAGGTCTGTATTTATAATTTGAGTGACGACTTAAGCTCATGTTTGTATTATTGACAGATAAGAAAACCAGCAAAATATGTATCTAAGCTAGGATCGACACAATAGGCAATCGTGGTTTATCCTGAATCGACATCGCAAAAAATGTATTGTGTCGTGGTTCACGTCAAATTGAACTGAGTCATTCAATTAAGTATACAGTGTTCAGTGTGTTACATTTATTAAGTAAATATGTTGAATGAGAGATGAGATTAAATAATTTAACTTGGGACCTTTGTGTAATGTTTTTGATCTTTCTCTCACAAAAGAAAATTTGCCTTTTCCTCACTCGTACATACCAAGGAGATAAAGGCAGACAGTATTTTAGGTCTACAAATAACTTTGGAACTCATTACTTCCTACTTTTACTGTCAACCGTAAGCTAGCGTTTGACTGCGTCCATATATAAAATATTGGTCTCAATATCGTAAAGACATATTTACAAACTCACAGTTTTCCTGATCTTATACGGCATCTTTCAAACTTGTTATGGTATACCGAATCCCTTTTAATAAAATATAGGTACATCAAAAGCTACGTCACTGGCTCCCAAAAGTTTCGTCTTTCTAACTTTCAAAAAAGCAAGGAAGGTATTTCGGATCCTATCAAAAGAGTTCCCTCCCCACGTTTCGCTTACCCGGAAATTGATGGAATCTTCAACCAAATAAAAAAAATATAAGCATAAACACTCATATAACAGCAATGTTTCCCGGAAAATCAAGTTATTTTTGTAAAAGTATGTTAANGAAGGCGAACGTGGGGCCGAAGCCAACACGCTGAAGCCCTTTTGAGACAACTTTAATGATATGGCAACACAAAACCGACGATTATCCCTGTATACACTTTATTATTATTATTATTTTTTAGTCGTCATGCGTACTTTATTAAAACAGCTGACGATCACATTCCGCTCCACTTAATATGACGTTTTGATGGATTGAAGACATCCCCTTTCCTATCATTAAAATTTTGGACACAAGAACTACCCTAATCCCTGCCTGCCTGAGCCGCCAATCACCGTATTGCGATGTGTAAAATCAACTTCGTAATCAAAGAGCTTTTCCAAAAAACTCTGTAACAAGAAAATTACATGAATTACCATAAATTTTACATTATGCTGTATTACAGCCTTTTACACCATAATTATAAAAGATTGATGAATTATATCATTATTCATCCTCCACAATTCCATTTCTGTCTCTCTCTTTCTTTTATACTGAAACGAAAGGGTTTGAAAAGGTCACAATCATTTAAACTTTATGGTCGTCATTCATCAGTTTTAACGCCCCGTCAAGATTTGTTAACAGGCACTCCGATTGTGATGTCTGCGTAAATCACATTAGCCACCGACCAATCTGTTCCTGCTAGCTTTGATGAGTTTATTTTCAAGGAAAAATGAGACTTATAAATCAAAGGGCTACTTTAGTACTGCGGGATCGTTCGAAAGAGTTACCGCGGCCCAGGTACAGGGCTCAAGAAGGAACACGGTGGATTTTAATCAGTAAAAGTCTGACACTCCCTCACGCTTTCACCCACATCGGGAGAGGTCATCTGAACAAAAAGAGCTAATTTAGCTACTTACCTCTCAGATGAATCTTCAATACTCTTCTAATTACTTATGTATAATGATGCATTCATGGATCTGTAACTTTTTGTATAATAAACCTCTTTTATGATACCTATGTATAGGATTGAATTTCCCACATCTGGTAGTGCTGACCTAAATAGCGGTCTAAACATTAGTATCTATTCTGTCCTCCTGCACAACTGACTCGGTAGGTCTGTATTTATAATTTGAGTGACGACTTAAGCTCATGTTTGTATTATTGACAGATAAGAAAACCAGCAAAATATGTATCTAAGCTAGGATCGACACAATAGGCAATCGTGGTTTATCCTGAATCGACATCGCAAAAAATGTATTGTGTCGTGGTTCACGTCAAATTGAACTGAGTCATTCAATTAAGTATACAGTGTTCAGTGTGTTACATTTATTAAGTAAATATGTTGAATGAGAGATGAGATTAAATAATTTAACTTGGGACCTTTGTGTAATGTTTTTGATCTTTCTCTCACAAAAGAAAATTTGCCTTTTCCTCACTCGTACATACCAAGGAGATAAAGGCAGACAGTATTTTAGGTCTACAAATAACTTTGGAACTCATTACTTCCTACTTTTACTGTCAACCGTAAGCTAGCGTTTGACTGCGTCCATATATAAAATATTGGTCTCAATATCGTAAAGACATATTTACAAACTCACAGTTTTCCTGATCTTATACGGCATCTTTCAAACTTGTTATGGTATACCGAATCCCTTTTAATAAAATATAGGTACATCAAAAGCTACGTCACTGGCTCCCAAAAGTTTCGTCTTTCTAACTTTCAAAAAAGCAAGGAAGGTATTTCGGATCCTATCAAAAGAGTTCCCTCCCCACGTTTCGCTTACCCGGAAATTGATGGAATCTTCAACCAAATAAAAAAAATATAAGCATAAACACTCATATAACAGCAATGTTTCCCGGAAAATCAAGTTATTTTTGTAAAAGTATGTTAAACCTTTTTTTATTTTGTTAAAATGATTTTGTTGCAAAATAAATTCTCTTATTCGTAAGGTATTTCAGGAATACAAAATTTCTGAAATACCTTACAAATAAGAGAATTTATTTATTAATATACCTTAGCAAATGGCCAAAAAACTTAATAAATAAAAAATAAAGTCTTTGAATGTTACTTACAGAACATTGAAACAACTCTCAAAAGATCGCAGACCTTCGTTCACCTATGCTATGTACTTAGTGTCAATTTAAACACACTCGTATATAGTTTTCTTTTTTTCCTTTAGAGATCTAGAACCCAAAAATGCATAAATCAGTATTCAACAGAGACTACCGAACATGGGTATCGAGGTGATAATTCCTTTAGTAGTTCCGTAGACGTCACAATTTTCTAAAACCTTTTCCTTATCTTCCACGTGTCGGAAAACTCACAAAATAGTTTGTTGTTTCTTCCGTAAAACCAAATAACATGTTTCTCAGAAGGTAATATTAACATTGCAGGTAGGATATATTAGGTAACCCACCCATAGCTCCCTGACAGGCCACGTCACAATGACCAACAAATAATATAATTTGTTTTGCCCGGCCCCGAATTCTCAGCTCCAACTAGCAACTGACTAAATGAGCAGTGACTTATCACAAACTTATTCTTTTATTAATTAATTTTACTCATATCAGCAGTACGGTAGATTGGCAGTAGAGTATATATCTACCTATAACAAAATATGATATAAATATGTATGTAACATCACAAATACTACGTAAGTTGTTAACTACTCACCGACTACAAAATTTAATCCCAACATTCTATTTTAGATGCGACGGGAATAGGGCCTAAGTTAGGTACCTAAGTATAGCAGATTCAACTACATAAAAATGAAATGAAAAAAGTTAGCGGGAACTGCACAGTGCGCCCGAGTGTTTGAATATAACCGCTCGGCCGAGTTGAGAGTGTGTGCACTTTGACTTGGTGAAGTAAGTTAGGCCCCTTGAGACTGCACTCTCAATACCTCGTTCTATTATACCCGCGGCGAACAAATACACTCCGGTCACAGTTCTTTTGTGTCAAAGATAATGTTAAGTAGGTAGCTATTTTAAAATGTCACTTTAACGTTAGATAGTTAGGTACTTCTGCCCACACGATAGTCTAAACATATGCGCTAATTTAGGTTAATTAAGTTAAAATCCTTTTTTTACTAATCAACACTACTTAAGAAAATCTCGAAAACTTAGCCAAATAATATAAAAAAAATCAATGCTAAGCGATTATTTTAATTAAGGCTGTGAAAAATAAGAAAAGACGATTTTATAAATAAAACGCAACAAAGTTTGAGAAGTCAACAGTTTAGCAAGTTCCAACGATATCTAATTAGCTTTATAATGCATTTTCTTCTGTCAAAGCATAGCTTAAACAGTTTTAGTAATAAATAAACTTTCATGTAACTTTGGACTTAAATGTCAGTGCCTTCAAACCTTGAATTGAGTTAGTAGTCGTAGTGACAAAATTCTAATTCCATTTCTATATATTACATACATATACATATGTGTATTATAATTTAATATTATAATAAAATCTTTCGCACTAGAACATTCGCGGAACCAGATCCAAATTAAGCCACACAAGGTTCTGATACTTGCCGTAACAAGCTCGACAAAATGATGTGTGGAACATTGTCACCATACAGATACTGGTTCGTAATATATTATAATAGTTATATAACAAAATTTTAATATGTTTTTAATAAAATTAAAAACAAAGTAGAAAGCAAACAATTATACTACCCAAAAACATTGTCTGGGGGATGAAATTAGTAAATCAGTGCGGGCGCTTTCTGAAATAGTCCACCACCGAGGCCACATCCTAATCAATTTTAAATTTCATTAACTTTTCTATTTTTTAGGTGTTCTGTGTGAGACTTTCATAATATTGTTGCTTTTGAATGATTTTAAGCCTCCCACACAATACATCTCCACCCGACAACACATTGTGTAACACAGCTGTACCGAGAAATACTCGTAGTCCAAATGTAATCGATTTGAGCATAAACCTAGCTCGGAAAGTATTACTCAAGTGACGTTCATTTTTCCACAATGGAATATCTCGCACATTGTGTCAATTACTTTTCCGCCGGGGACCAGACATAATATTTATCGCCTTGTCAGCCAACTGCGGTTAGATAATAGTATCTAATACGAAACTAATAAAGTTTTCTTTAGCGTGATCTAACTGCTGCTCGCAATTTAAGACGGAGATGAGCTATAGTGATAACAGGGGATAAAACTAGGAGTATCACTTTATCAATTAATTTTGTTTGATAATAAAATGAAAACGGTGGAATTTCGTGCATAGTAGTTTAGTCTTTATACGTTTTGCACAAATGTGTGATGAACTGTTGTTGGTTATGGCTAGTGAGGTGAGACACTTCCCGGAAAAAACACAAGGTAGCATTTACGAGATAAAATTCTGATAACTTATTATGTCACTCAATTCCGTGCCTGCGAAGAGGTAATTCTGCCAAATGGAAGGTTATATGTGATAATTATACCGTATATACTATTACGAGGGTGACGTGCCACGATGTATGCGGTTTTACGTTAGATTTTTTGAAAAGTGACTCTGCCCCAGAGAGAACGTGACCAATTATGTGACCCAGCACGGACGAACAGATTTTTTTTCACGAAAAATAAAATAAGACTGATGCTCGATTTTAGAACTTTAATCCTTGAACGTGTGTTCGAAAATAAAATGTTTCTTTGATTTCAAATGTATTTGGGTTTTTGGCAGGATATTAAGCAACGAATACTTACTTAATATGAAAGGCTGTTACTTATGTATAAGAATCGTGTTACTATGTAGGTGTACTTTTGCTTTCAAAATTTTGGGTAACATTTTGACACGTCAAGATTGTCTCAGCAAAAGTTACTCAGGGGTTACTCGTTATCGTAGGGCGACATACTTATTCACTTACGGGTGACAAAGCCCACTAAATAAACGCCATATACGCCTAAAGAAGAGCATAATGAACTCGAGGCTACCAATTACCTACTGCGCAAACAAATTTGAATATTTAAACAAGTAAATATGTGTATATATTCTTATCACATACTTCACCATTCATTATCCTTTAAATTATAGCTAGGTTATTGTACAAATACATTGTACTTATAAGTCTTAGTTTAAGCCTTCCCGTTTCAGTCCACCGTCACAAAATTGACACTTATGCGTTTCATAGTAAGCTTTTGTTGATTAATCACTACGCACTAACCTTGCCCTTCAAATAAATTCTTTAAAAAAATACCTAATTTTGTAGTACGTAAATATTTTCACATAAGTAATTGACGTATTATACTTATGCATCATATTTCAAACGATTTTCCTACAAAGTTAATTTGATTGCGTCCCCATCTCCGTCGAAAATATCGATGATTAAAAATTGGAGTGTCGATCTCGGCTTTTTATGACGTTGAGTTTTCCGAAGCACCCGAGATTGGTATGCCGATACATTCCAGGTGATAATAATGTATTATATCATGCTGATATAAAGAATTCAGAGTTATTACGTATACAGTAATTGGTGTAACGGGAATTGTGTTGGAGCTGGTATATTAATCAAACACATTATTAATGTGTACTGTGTATGAAGGCTGTATAATGGTAAAGGTACGATGAAACAATACATTCATATTACATTTGGGAGTCGTAAGTGTGAATTTTACAAAGAGGGCAAAGGCTTCTTCTTAAAAATAGAAGATAAACTAACGAAAATGGTTATGTAAAATTGTGTGCATTTCAGTTTACTCACCGTATCATATGAGTCAGTACATACATCATAAACTCTAATATTATAACTAAACGATAATATTAATTATTACCAAATTACGGAACAATTTCTTCGAAGTTTGCTTCGAGGAAATATACCTAACTTTACTCTTTGTTTATAAAATTCCCAAATAATTTAGACCTGACATAGCATCTTTTAATTACAATTAAGTTTCATTTTGTCAACATTTAGGCAGTTTTATTTATTTTCTATCATGCGTTGCTGACTATCTTTACCAGTGTTAATAATAATTTCTATTGCGATCTATCTTAGTCGAGAATTTCTTATTTAGAAGAAAAATATCTAGCAAGGACACAGACCTAGCATAACAGTACATGCAACTTCAGTACTTTTATATTCATTCAAACAAGAAAATATAAGAACCGTAATAAAATGTGTTCAAAGGAAAATGAGTAAGTAGGTAGGTCTCTTTTCATAAGGAAGATAGTTTGCTTATTGATGTAAGACGTTTCTTCTGAAGAACTCTTCAATAGGTCCCCCTGGGAGACAGTCTATTATTACCACGTCTGATAAGTGGATTAATTGATTGGCAATGAAAGTGCTGGGTTACATAACCTATTCGCCTTAATGTATCGAAAAATAGAAGCCTGTCTACCAACAATATTGTAGTCTATTTTAGATACATGACATGACAGTCTTGTCATATGTAAATAATGGCTAAGATATTTATTCCTAGATTAAACATGTTTCAATTTTCATGAGATTTGTATATTTAGGTATACAAATGTTTTCTGAGCTCTGAGAGACGTTAAAAATCAGCAGATCCTTGTGAAGCTGTAAAAATACGGAAATCGTTTTGTAGACGGTAAATACTAGTAGATGAACTTTGAAATAATACCTACCTGTTAAAACTGCCTTCAAAAAAATGTTCCTGCTTATTCCAATGTCGTTTACTTTCGTGAATTACTTGTATCGAGAGATCGAGCCCCGACAGGGCTCCAGATTGTCCGAAAGAGTTACCGCCACGCCGCCCGCCCTGGTACACAAAGGCAAGCAGGAGGAATAGAGGCTGGTTTTAGATTCTTTGATCATCTATTAACTCTCCGGCTCCGGGTCAGTTGGAAGTTATTTCATTAGAAATAAGCAGCACCTACCTGTCTACGGTTTTATAATATTACTTCTTCTTTCTTATATTTATTTTGTACATAAATAAAAAAAACACATTAATACAAAAACATATAAATAATGGCAATATTATACATAGAGAGTCGTAACTTTCATGGGTATGGACGCCTGCCGAGTTATACCTATTCAGGTTTGTAAAACATCGAACCGTCAAATTAAAACTTGCTCAGATAATTCTAACAGGCTTCTTGATCTGGTTCTGTTGTACCAATTCATCATCAGCCATCTTTAATTAATAAAGGAAATATACCCTACACGTGTCTAAGAAAGATAATCTCCACAAGCTCATTAGATATTCTGGAATAATTATAATTAATGTAGTAAAATATAAATTAATTAAAATTAAAGACAATTAAATTTCCGTCACAATTAAGGCAGATTTATCAGTAAACTAAATTTGCTGGGCGAGCATTTGATTATGAAAAAAAATGTTTGTGGCCTTCGCCCATTCGTAGTGAAAATGCTGGCAATTTATCTTAACCTAGAAATGTAATTTAGAAATAAATTAATGTTCCAAGTTTATATAAATAACAGTTAGTAGTCGTGCCAACAGTACCTTTATAGTAGTAGTATGATGAATAAGTTGATTTAAAGTAAAAAGAAATAAATTCATTTAATTTGGTTTCACCCAAATCCCGTAATGATTTCATGATTAGTTATGTAAGATTATTAAATAATAATGGCGAGATTACCCGGTCAAGTTGATTCTATTTATTGATATTGAAAATGTTATGAAAGCCAAGGGCACTTATCAGCAGGGTATCATTTATTTAATTGGTATATTATTGACGTGAATTCAATCAAACTAACTATACTTACTTGCCGAAATTATGTTGTCCATCTAAACCAAACTACTCTTTTATGCCAAAAAATATAGTTTTGATGATACGTTAGATGATCACACGATTATAATGTTCAATAAAGAATAACCTCAGAGCTTTTATAACTACAATGATAACTAAGGGAATAATTCATATACCAATAACAGAAGATTTTTCTGAGATAATTATTGAAAAACTTTTATTTGGTATGTGGGCTTGTGAAAGTCCTATTCGAACTATTAAATTAGGTCGACCTTTAGTTCATTTCAGAGACACATTTTTGCTGGCGTAGTCGTGGCTACATTTAACAATTGTCGTTCTTATTTGAATGGAGTTCAGCATAAGCCTTTACCATATAAATAAGTCCGTACTAAAACACTGTAAAAATGTAGATAGGCTTCAGTGGGTTGTTAATCTGAAGTGTGTAATAGCTCTCGTATGATTGACAGTCGAGTCGAATCAGGGTGTTTCACCTACGTGCCTGACAACGTAGGTCTGCGGGGGTGGGTGCTAGATACCTTTATATCCAACCCCGTTCCTTTTCACTTTTACACATCGTTTTCGAAATTCGAAAAAAAAACCTAGGTTGAAGAACTGAATATCCCCCTCATAGTGTTTCGGTTAATAGCTAAATTACCTATCTTATCGACCCTCAGACAATAGGCAAACCATAATCTATTGTTTGGAGTGTTAATGAACTGTCCTAATGGACATTCTGCCTAAAATAGGAATATGACTCAACTTGTTCTGTTGTGTGTTGATTGAATGAAACGTTAAGGCGGAGGCCAAACGAGCGTATTTTTTTGAGTCGCGAGTCGCAGAAAATCGTTACAAACAAAAAAGACAACTAACTCATTTTGCGTTGCCGTGTGAATCAAATAGGACTTTTGTATGAAACCGAATGTAGCAGATTTTCTGCGACCGAAATTCTGCTACTCACAACTCACAAAATTACGCTCGTTTGGCTTCACCCTTAATATTTTAGTCTCATACACTTACCACTTACTAAATAAGTAGATAGGTATATCCTAGGTATATCTTAATGTCCCATTATAATTTCACGTCTAACCTAACGAGACAATGTGTTTTTGAATTTAACATAGAAATACATATTAACAAAAGAGAGGGACACCATCAATAGACAGTGTCTAAGCGTACATAAAATTGTTTAAAGCATTTTATATTGAGTCAGTCAAAAATGAATTAGGTATTCAACAGTACCATCATCATATTGTAATAAATCGTGCCCTACATAATTTTAATAATTTGAGCAAAACTTACTCAAAGCTATAAATATGTAATTCTAAAGACTTGATGTCGTGACCACCCATTTTTATTTCAGCATGTTTCAAAATTCCCTAACAAATACTGAGTGTCATTTTTTTACGACTAAAAACTTTCTTGTGAAGTCATTCCTTCTTTAAAAGCTTTCATTTAACTTGCAATGGGATAACAAATAAATAAAATCAGGTTTGGTTCATATAAGTAATCACAACAATAAGGCTAAAACGTGACAAATTATCCCATGAGGAAGGTAAAAAAAATCTTTTTACAAAAAAACAAAACCGACTTCACAAAAATACACTGAAAGGGATAAAATAAAACTTTTCACATGGCTCTAGAAGTCGGTG
>NWSH02000505.1:8499644-8514177 GCA_002382865.2 Heliothis virescens
CATCAGATCCTGACCTGGTGACAATGGGACCCAACTGCGAGTATACTCTTTCATATAAAGAAAGAATTTTCCAAATCGGTCCAGGCGTCTTCGAGAAATCGAGTAACAAAGACAAAAAAAAAAACATAAAAAAAAACCTCCTCCTTTTTTTTGAAGTCGGTTAAAAATCAACAAATTATAGTTTTGGACTGAAAGCTTAAGCAGGCCTGTCAGAGGCGATTAATTAACAAGCTCAGCTTTACCTTAATCTCGAATGAAAGAAAGCCATCCCACATCTCACACAAAATGACAGTCCTAATGTAACACGAAACCAATTCAATTAGTCCATTCTTATTTATTTTGTTCATCTGATAGGAATAAAATCTAATTATAGGTATCTACCATGACAAGGTGGCCAGTGTGCGTTCTTACAAAGTGGTTTTACAGAAAATTTATTAAATAGGTATAGGATAATTCGATACCCGAAGTAGTGCCATCAAGCAACAGGTCTGGTGAGGATACATTTAGACCATGAGAAAAGCTTGGAATACAATCTCATCAGCGTAATCTAAAATGTGTCATAAATTTTTATATGCTTGCTTAGTCTATACTAATATTACAAAGAGACAAAATCGTTTGTAAATTTGTATGTTTGTTTGTAGAGGGTAATCTCTGGAACTAACGAAGAAACCAATTTTAAAAATTGTTTCAATGGTAGAAAGCTATAATATTCATGAGTGCTATATAGGCTACATTTTAACCGGGTATGGGCAGTATTTCCCACGGAACGCGAGTGAAACTGCGGGAAAACGGCTAGTATGTAATAATATTATCACAAGTTAAACATTAACAAAATGTATCTATAGTAAAACTAGCTTGTATTCATTACTAAGTAACGTTCTACGAAAAAAGTCTACCTAGGTATTTCGGCAAGTTCTTAAGACGAATTACTTTATGTGATAGACTAGCTTCTGCCAGCGACTTCGTTCGCGACAACTTGTCGTCATAATCAAAGACCTTTCCCTTCACTGCTCTGCTCCTATTGATTGTAGCGTTATGAAAAGTATACTATAATCAGCTCAGGAGTATGAATAATAATTGTACCAAGGCTTCAGACAGACAGACAGACTGAAAAAAAAAAACACCAGGTTGCACTCTGGGAGTGCAGGCAGAAGTGAAAACATGAATATTAACTTTATGCGTTTTTAATATTTTTTTGAGATTATGGAATGAAGAAAGAGCACAACTACCTTTTACTGTCATCACTTGCTCTCGATATTGAGAGTTTCTCAAAAAAAACTTTCGTCCCTATGACTGTACTGGANGGTTGCACTCCGGGAGTGCAGGCAGAAGTGAAAACATGAATATTAACTTTATGCGTTTTTAATATTTTTTTGAGATTATGGAATGAAGAAAGAGCACAACTACCTTTTACTGTCATCACTTGCTCTCGATATTGAGAGTTTCTCAAAAAAAACTTTTGTCCCTATGACTGTACTGGAAGGTATACCCCAACACGATTAAATATAATCAAAATTTAAGCACGACTCCATCTATGATTTTGAAGAATAAAAACTATACTCGTACTTTCATACTTGACTAACTACTTGACTTTGAAAAATTATAGATGGCGCAACACATTTTTTCTCACATGTCTTTCCTCGATTTTGAGGGTTCTGGTTGAGCTAAAATTATTCAAATATATATTTTGAGTTTATTGCTGTGGCCTGGATGCTAACCTAAAGATACTCCGGCACCATTTCATTTTATAAAAATAAAAACCCAAACTCCATCTATGATTTTAAATGATAATTACTAAGCCTGACACTATTGTCAAATTTCACATCTTTGAAACGTCATAAAATATCTTACCGACCTGTACTTACGGAATTTCTATAGAATTTCGGGTATCACGATTTTGGGTTTCACGATTTCGGGTTTCACATTTCGGTCACGTGATACCTGTCGCGAGTTTATATATTTTTCCCCATACAAAAAGTGCTCAACACCGCTAAAGAAGTTTTCACTTCAAAAATCTATTGATTGCATTTTTGGCATCAGTATCGATCCCTAATCACCCCCTGATATTTATTTTGGAAATATATTTCATGTACAGAATTGACCTGTCTACAGATTTATTATTAGTATAGATAGATAGATATACATAAGTAGGTCCCCATTCCGTGTATAAAACCGATCACAGTTAAAAGCTTTTGGATGTAAGCTCCTTATATAGGAGTAAGCCTGATCACTATTCTTAAGGAAGCCATATGTTAGGAAATAAAATATAGAACTCTTTTTTGGGCGCTTTATCTTCCAAACGACTCTTTAAAACCGGCCCTTTGACTATTGACCTTTTAACAAACTAAGTAATAGTAAATGTATATTTTATTTTCACGTAGTTTAACTATAGACGAATGAGGAATACTCTGAATAATAACAAAGGTCATCATGGCTTGTTATTCTTGAAAGGGTCCACTGAGGCGCATTTCCTAACCTTTCTTCAATATTCAAAGAAAAACAATATTATCATATTTATTTCTGAGTAAACCTGGACTTGCGTAAATGATCCTGCACTCATACTGGTACCTGCCTTTATAAAAGAGGATATAGAACGCGTTTATAAATACTAAATAATAAAAGTATGTGTAGGTACCTTAACATGCAGTAAACTTAAGGAAAACACGCAACATCCTCAATTTAAAAGGACGACCAATAATGAATTTAATGTTTATGTTTCTCTAATTGGAAATATGTCTACCCGAGTGCGAAATTGTGAACGCATAATTCAGACAATTAATTTATGAATGAAATCATTACATTATGGATTGTCATGACTAAGTAGATTCATGACATAATGTTTTTGGTATAAAACAGGAAAATCGATTGTTTATGTCATATGTATGACTCTTTTAATTTTACCTCGTAATAATACATTTCGTAATTTACGCCATTTCCGAATTTACCTTATAGATATATTGCCTGGGTAGTTCAAGTACCTTACATGGTTAGCATGAAGCTCTTACGTTTTTCTGGGGCCTGAGTCTGTTTCTTAAACTTAAGCAACAATCAATTGTCACTACAGTGAGACCCAATTACAACTCCAATACGATTGAAGCGTTATTGGTTAAAATTTTCAAATTTTGCAAATTCTGCAAATTGAATAAAAATCGTACTCGTAATGTACTGTCAGATGACAGATGACATTGCAGATGACAGACCAATGGCATGTCATTGGAAAACGATTGGTCTTTTAATAGTAACAGAATAACCGATAAGGCTAAAACTGCTGTCGCCATACAATTTTCATTGAATTTTCATACGAGTGACACACAGTTGTAGTTAAGGAATCACCCCCCTGGTCTGATACGAATGCAAAAACCATTTGAAAAATTGGAAAGTTATATAGTCAATAATATCAAGAAGTCCGGGAGCGTAAAATTTTATGGAACACCAATATAACTGGCAAAGTTAAGAGTTCCCTTTCCACAAGGTCTTACTCATTGGTAAGCGTGGCTAAATTGTTTGCCAGTTCACCAGGCAAGCTGTGGAAAAAAGATAGTGCCAATGATGATCACACGAGAGCTAGCTTGCTTGAAAAGTATTTGTCAGATTTTTTGGAGAATCGTAACTTTACCAACTGCTCATTGTTTTTACGCGAAATAAAATTATTTGAGCTTTAAATAATTGTGTCTATTGGTACCTTATGCTAGAGTTTTCATTCATCAAGATCAAAGTTTGCATAAAATTGATGTAAAAATGTGCATCTTTCGAGCAAAAAAAAAACACCAGGTTTGCACTCCGGGAGTGCAGGCAGAAGTGAAAACATGAATATTAACTTTATGCGTTTTTAATATTTTTTTGAGATTATGGAATGAAGAAAGAGCACAACTACTTTTTACTGTCATCACTTGCTCTCGATATTGAGAGTTTCTCAAAAAAATCTTTTGTCCCTATGACTGTACTGGAAGGGATACCCCAACACGATTAAATATAATCAAAATTTAAGCACGACTCCATCTATGATTTTGAAGAATAAAAACTATACTCGTACTTTCATACTTGACTAACTACTTGACTTTGAAAAATTATAGATGGCGCAATACATTTTTTCTCACATGTCTTTCCTCGATTTTGAGGGTTCTGGTTGAGCTAAAATTATTCAAATATATATTTTGAGTTTATTGCTGTGGCCTGGATGCTAACCTAAAGATACTCCGGCACCATTTCATTTTATAAAATTAAAAACCCAAACTCCATCTATGATTTTAAATGATAATTACTAAGCCTGACACTATTGTCAAATGTCACATGTTTGAAACGTCATAAAATATCTTACCGACCTGTACTTACGGAATTTCTATAGAAGTTCGGGTTTCACGATTTCGGGTATCACGATTTTGGGTTTCACGATTTCGGGTTTCATATTTCGGTCACGTGATACCTGTCGCGAGTTTATATATTTTTCCCCATACAAAAGTGCTCAACGCCGCTAAAGAAGTTTTCACTTCAAAAATGCAGAAATGTTACAAAATTAATTTACTTAAAATATATTCTACTGTCTGTACCATATAATTATATATAATTATTATCAAGCTGAAAAATTTGTTTGAACATGCTAATCGCAGAAGCTACTGATCCATTTTGAAAAAATCTTTAAATTTTATAAAAGGCCAATTATCCGGGTGCACCGAGTAGTTCCCATGGGACGCGTGTAAAACCGCTGACGGAAGCCAATACAAATCATAGCTTAGTTTTGTTGTTAGTTTTGTTAAAAGTACCTTCTCGAATTTATTGCTCCATTTTCTTATTTTTATTACCTTAAAGAAAGCTTTAGAATCAAAGCCAGTAAATACTTTTCCGTAGAAGGAAGGTTTTTACCTGTTCGTCTATTAAACTGCGTATAGTGCGAATGTTTTGTGCAAACAAACCGTACTCGTGTACGGTAGGCGAAGGATAAGAACAGAAATACGTCATTCGAAAAAAGTCTGAATTTTCCTTAGATTAATTGTATCCGCACATTGCAGACTTTTAATCGTCCGATAAAGTTTGTTCAGGCTCATAAATCAGTATGAAGATGAATGAATGTATGCACATTACAATGATCAGGTAATTTCTCAGTTTTTGACCGACACGACTGACGAAATTTTTTAGTCTACCATCGGACCAACTATCGGCCGTGTGCGGTAACGCTTAGTCTTTTTAATAGTATTATTCACATTTTCTTATAAAATTGATAATAAAAGGTGATTATTGACTCTAAACTGATAAGTAAGAAAGTATTTTGATGGTTTAGTAGGTAATTGCTGGATTTAGAACATTCTTTGAATTCGTGAATGTACATACAAAGGTATACTTAGTATAAGTATTGTATTAAGAAGGAAACAGCTATTAGCTAGCTTTAAAACGATTTGGTAATCTTTTCAAAATGTTAACGACATTGGAGTGCTTACTTAGATACCTATATAAAATTCTTATAGGTTAACAGATTCAATTCATCATGAATGTCGATAAATAAAACAAAAGAAAAAAAACCGGCCAAGTGCGAGTCGGACTCGCACGCGAAGGGTTCCGTTCCATTATCTATGAAAAATAAACGTACCTACAAAAAATTACTTTGTTTTTCATACAAATATATGAATAACAAAGTTATAGTTTGCGGTTACTGAAAAAGTGCTATAACTCAAAAACTACTGACTGTATTTCGTTCAAACCAATTTTGGTTGATAGTTTTTATTAAGATCTATAACATATATTTTTTTTAGATTTTTCACTTTGGTAGTTTAGAAATTACAGGGGGGGGGACACACATTTTAGCACTTTGAAAGTGTCTTACTCTGAATGATTGACTTGAAAAAATGGTTTAGAAACCTCAATCTCATTTTTAAAGACCTATCTATAGACACACCACAAGTGTAGGTTAGATAAAAAAAAAAATTTAGTTTCAGTTCCATGTATGGGAAGCCCCCCTCTAATATTAGTGTGACATACGGACGGACGGACGGACGGACAGACAGACGGACAAACAGACAGACATGACGAATCTATAAGGGTTCCGTTTTTTGCCATTCGGCTACGGAACCCTAAAAACACATAAAACCTTTTAATTAATATTTAAAATATCCTTTTACGCTGAATTGTTTACAGCATTCTTACACCAGGAAAATTTAGCGTGAAAGCGCTGTTACCCTGTTGTTACTGAAGCTCAATTAAATAACTCATTACAATGACACAGGATTGCCGAGCCGTCACACAGCTAATTAGGTACGTTATGAATCCATTCGGTTGTGTTTGGGGATTAGGTAATTTAAACAGGTGACACGAGTTTAAAAAGCTGCCAAAGTATTCATATGTACGTAGGCATAATTATATTGAGCGTTCATAATTTGAACTCTCACGATTCAATTCAGATGTTAAGGAGAGTAGCAAATGAACGTATCTATTACCTACAACTAGCCAAAATACAAACATTTTTCGGGCAGCAAAAAAAATAACTTTGTTTTTCATACAAATATATGAATAACAAAGTTATAATTTGCGGTTTCATACGTTTATTGTTTGGGGACCCCCTTAATATTGTAGGTATTTTTTTTTATTTTTAGTAAGTATTTGTTGTTATAGCGGCAAGGAAAATACATACTTTGTGAAAATTTCAGCTTTCTAGCTATCACGGTGTATGGGATACAGCGTGGAGACAGGCAGAAAGACAACGAAGTCTTAGTAATAGGGTCCCGCTTTACCCTTTGGGTACGGAACCCTAAAAAGCACTGAGTACAGGGGTGAGAAATGCAGCTATAAAAATAAACAACACCATCTGATATATGAATGTTAATGCTATTATGATGCAGTGACAGATATTACTCAAGTTTTACTTTTCGGTATCAGATTCAAAAAAGCCTTCGACGACAAAGTTTCAGCGGTTAATGAAACAATCACATGTGCTTGTTATAAACATTATGAGTTTCCAGACATATGTATAAACTTTTCTGGGGAAAATAATTTTAAAGGACTTTAGTTACGAGACTGATTTAAATTAATCCGTACTTTATATTACAAAGCTGAAGAGATTGTTTGAGAGTGATAATGTCAGAATCCGATCAAATATTTCAGTGTTAGATATATTTTTTTTTTCGAAAAATCTACTTTTCATCCGGGTGCGCTGATTAATTCCCACCGGATGAAGGTGAAACCCTGGTGAAAGCTATTAAATAAAATAAAAACATCAATTCACATTTTGGAATTCCTTCATATTTCTGGCCTGACATGGGTGTTATTCGTAAATAATATATTACTCTGTCGTGTATGCGTATAGGTCGGCTGTTGGTTGAGGTCTCTTTAAGCGGGACAGGCATCGGAAAATATAATTTATATCTGTAACAACACAAGCCCTCTTGAAATATATGTAGTCTACCTCACTCAATGTATTTCAAATAGGGAGCCACTCGTATCTAATTTCAACAGAAAGGATGCTAACATCGTCATAAAACCTTCTGTGCAATATCTTTGAGCTAGCTACAAACAAAGAGGAATGATGATATTAATACATGACTGAATCAACATTCATTTATAAACCGAAAAACGGCTTATTCCCAGCTTTTTATTCGAACACGTTACGCAACTTGGGCAAGTTTATTGTTTAAGGCCGAGTCTGAAATTGAGTCTGGTTGATCCAATAGTGGAATTCTATTCGCTATAAAACTAACTGAGAACGTACAGTAGATAGCTATTATGTGTTTCTGTATTGTGTAGGTTGACCTTTTTTGCCTTTGGGTGTGCTCTGTGTTGTTAAACCTCGATAGGTATTTATGTAGGTACCTAAAGATCTGCTTGTTTGAGACCAACAACAATCTATGTGATGCTCTATTTTTTCATTGTTTCGTTCTAGCGGTACTGGAAGTCATACATTTCTAGAGAAGTATTATGATGCTGCAATAAATGAAGTACTAAAGGGGGTCTATATAAGGGGTGCAAATAAAAACAAGGTTTATTCAAACAGATGCCAGAAAAAACAAAGCAGGTAGGTTCTTCTAACTTCAGGAATTAACTACTTATAAATGCATTCAGGTACAAAATAATGACTACAAAATGTATTAACAAGCAAAATTCACGCTGCGAACCTGTAATCGATAAGTTACAAATATTCCATTATGCAAATGTTAGTAACATTAGGTCCTAATTTGTCTCGTCCTTAATAAGGCCTTTCGCTAACCAAAATGTTCTTGGACAGGTAACCTAATTATGATCCTTATGGTATTAGAGTTTAAACACATTTTACATTGTCTTCTCTGATTAATAACTCCATAAAATATGATTTCATGAAAACTGACTCCGGGATTATGTCAGAGAAATGGGCAGTCTTATTCATGGGCGTCATCATGGGGGCAATATTGCCAGTGTGTGTGTCGTACGGTTATGATAACGTTTTGAGGGTTATTCTGTAAACTGATACGTTAAAATGTATGTTATCTTTATCAATAGTGCTTATTGGAAAAAATATGAACTAGGCTGCGATTTTAATCGCAATTGAGACTATAATGTTGTTTGTATCATTTTTGTACGTAGCTAGTACATACAATAATGAAGAACCTATTTGCTTTTGATCTACCCTGAGAACTACATTCGTCATTAGTCTGTGACCCGAAGTTGCACTAACAAAACTCGAACTAACGTAACTCGAGTAAATGACTTTAAAAAAATACGAGTTAGAAAGAGCTGAATGTAAATGTGTGGACGTTGGGTGCGAATCCTACCCGAAACTGCCAAATTTTAGCAATCGAAAATTAACCTTCCACTATTATGATAAGGTTGGAAATCTAATGAAGTTTGTCAGATTGTTGCAGGTTAATGTGCTGGCGTCTGTACCTATCTGTACCAAGTCATGTCTTTCCCTGCATCTTCACGGCATAATAATTGGTGTATGTTATCTGATTGACGTTCCAAAGGTAAATGTAAATGTAGGTCGTCCTTTAGAAACGTCCTTTGAACATCTATATCGGTAACATTATAGGGAAAAATTCTGTGTGCTGTTTTACCTTTTCCCCTACTTTTTTCCATTTTATAATACCTGAATAAAACGAAATAAGGATTAATGTTTCTTAAATATTAGTATTCAGAACCCTTAATGCGGAGTCTAATACCTAATATGATTGTCACTGTTTTGCTAGAGAGATTTTTTTGCCGATATTAATTCTAAGGTCCACCAAAGAATTGACGCAGGCGCATAAAATCTACATAAATATTAATCATGACCCAGAATTACGAAAATAACAAAAAAAAACAACCAACAAAAATAAAAGCCTAACGCCAAAACAGGTACCAGCTACCTGCGTATCAAACGTAGTAAAACGATTCGTCACAGCCAGCGTACGAGCAATATCACTACAATCAACGATCGATCGAAATCAACCTAACCTTGAGATAATGTTAAACACGCCTGCAAATCGATTATAGTTACATAGAATCGAATAGGAAACAATGTCGAGATGACCACAGCTTTTCGAATCTACAATGCAGCAAGCTGGAAAGACGGTTGAGAAAAGTATTCGCTGGTTGTATACCATCCGGCATTTTTAATGTGTTTAGTTGATAACCGCGGGCCGCGCGCGACGCTCGTGCCTACGCGCATCCCGCCGTCCAACCACGCGAGAGCTGCGCCGCTTATCACATACCAGTTTTATACGTGTTTTAACTGTGTTTCCCCAAAAAGTGGTTCCCCTGACCGACTGTTACCAAGTGCAGCAAGAACACACTCGACACACAACGAGCGACCAACTGACACAAACCTGCGAGCCGAAGCCGGTCCATAAATCATTAGAAATAGTGCTTACAATTGACTCAAGGTATACCAAATAACCATCTATTCTCTATTGTGCACATAAATGCATTATGTATTGGAAACGAGGGACGAGTGCATCACTCGAATATGAATGTGACTAACTTTATAAGTATGGATTTATGCGACTATAAAATGCGCTAACAGTTACAATAACAACACTCCCAATTTTAGTATCGAGAAATATGAATTTATTTACAAGTCTCGCTTAAGTATGTTAGTTAGTCAAGCGTGTGCAAGGTATATCTACGCAATTAATATTTCTTTAGACATATTAATTTGTGTCGAGTTTAGCAACTTCGTCGTGAATACAAAAAACTTGGCAGGTAGGTCACAGCGCAATAGTTACTCCACGAAACACATTAAGCCCTTTTATAAACGGAAATGACCACAATGTTTTACTTAATTTTATCTAGATTATGACAAATACGGCTAAGTTAATATCATGGCGAAAACATAACCTAACTCTTAATGCTGTTCTTTTACGGTTCAAATTTGCGCGTATTGTCTGAGAACATAATTTTCGCCAAAGAACATCAGTTGTTTTCTTTTAAGGCTATTATCACGAGATCATCTTACTTTAAACGTTTAAGGCTAAAAAAACTCACAGTACAACAGAGGCACTTGCGATAATACAAACGCTGACGTAAACACCTCATTTTATACAGAAACTCCTTCCTTATGCAGAAGTTTAACGCGTTCAACTCTCATATGAAAAGATGCAAGCGTGCTAGTTAATTAAGTCTCATTTCCTTTAATTAGTTAGAGTACAAACAATATGTCAACTCTATAGTAAGTTTCTGTAGAATTTATGCACTATACGCGCTATACATAATGTTTATTGTAATTAAGCCTAGCTATGTTGAGCATGTACTTAGTAGGGCATGAACTAAGAATGCAAATTTCTGAGGGTTACTTTGTCGCGGCTCTGTTATTTAAAAAGTTGACACAAAGAGGTAATACAAAAAGGGCAGGTAAAGTCCGCCGTAACCTCATGAGTTCAAAGGAAACTTTTTGCTATGGGAAAAAAATAAAATCTGTTTGGGTTTACTTAGAGTAATTAGAAAATGTCTTGTTCTCCTTCATGTCTTAAGACCCATTTTACGCTTCGATCTTCACAAGAAAGACGTTTAGTTACTAAAGTTTTAGACCATATAAAGAGGTTTGTTTTCTTTTAGCCATACCACATTACCAGCTAAGGATCCGCAGATCTACAAATTAGACCCAGGCTCTACAAAAGCGAGTGGACGTTTTTTAAAACAACACATGGTCTGGGCCTTATGATGTTCAAATTTACAAAAAATACCCTACGGATCTACGTACGTGACAGCAAATATAACATATCGCAAATATCAACGATTAAAAAACTAAATTAGTCAGATCGTGATAAACACATTAAAATCTGACATCTACGAAAAAAACTAAATTTTGACCGGCGATTCAGAACCACTTAGTGTTAATATGTTAAATATATTAATCGCTATTCATCACTTAAATGTGGCTGTCGCGAAGTTCCTTTCATAGTTAAATGCTTGTTAAAATTCCTGAACGGTAGTGACCTTGTCTGACACGCTTTACATACATATTCACCATGAGAGGACTTTTAATTTAAGAGCTATCCAACATTGGACACTCTTTTTGCTAGAATTTTGGCAAAAAAGTCAAGGTCCCAAGCGTCGCACCGCTTTAGACAGATTTTTGTCCCCAACCTCTGGAAATAACCCTTTCTTTTTGGTACATTTTTTGTTTTTACTTTAGCATGCTCACTTTGTGCGCTAGGTTTTACGAAAACATTTTCAAATAAGCCGAATAATCTAGATTAGTATGAACTTTAGGGTTAAATTGAAAAGCTGTCCAATATTTATTTAAGCCTTTTTTTAGGTTCAGAGACTGGTTTGCCTGTCCGTGGCTTATACATATATTTTTTGCAATTGGTTTTATTTAATCCTCAAGTATGAGACTTTTAGTTCCACTTGGATCAACTACTTACATGAGGTTAAAACATTATCGCCTCTAATATTATTTTTCAGAATATTTTTGATCCGAAAATTACTAATTGACTGCTAATTGTTAAGGAGATATCTTCTTACTGGAAGGGTCATGTAGATACTACAATGAATGCCAAGAATTTAAATTGGAAAACAAATCTTTGAAGTTCATAGTTAAGATTAGATAATACTTATTCAATGCTCACTACAACACATAACAACTCTCAGTACATACGCAAATAAACATAAAAAAGTTAATGTAATATTTCAATACCATATGAACTGTCCAGTGATTACATAATTAGCATTTAAGAATATTTACATCTTAATTATTGTTAGAATTTAATAAAAACGCTACGACAAACATGAATATTTGCGTAATAAACATTAATTGCCGAAGCGTTACTAAAATATAACGAAAACATTTTGTTATAATTTGTGATAATAAATGAAAAATTAGAAGGCTGAATGGAAGCAGCCATCTTTGTACCTAATTAGAATTTCCTACAAAGCCTGTCTTTATAGAACAATTAGCACTTCGTTTCATAGAAAATTAAGTTCCTAAATCGAATTCAGATTTGCTTTGTAATAATTTGGTCATTATTTTGACGTTTTATAGATTGATAGTAGAAGTCAGGCAATATCATAATACAATTCGAGATTATTTCATTCGAAAGCACATTCAACGAAATTCACAATTTCAATAAGTTCAGGGTCAGTTCACTACGAAACAACTGAAGTGAGAATCTGAAACCGTTGTTGTACAACTATTTGAGATGTCAAGCTATAAGTTGGATGTCTGAGGATTGCTTTGGCAGTTTGCTTACAGACAGCAGTTTGCTCGTCAAAGAGTTACCAACTTCAACTGAAATTAGGACAAGAATTATGGCTGCTGAATACATTTGTGTAACAAGGTGTTGCTATTCTTGTATCATGAATTTTACATGTTTACCTTATAATGTTATGCCCCTTTACATATTTACTCGTAACGTAGATATGGTATTGAATCTTAAAGATGTTATATGTATAGAAAACTATTACCTATGTACACATGTTTGATAATATTATAGGTACGCTTATACCGCTTACCATTTACAATTAGTTAAAACTTGCACGTTTGGGCATTGGTTACTCAGTCACGGTAATATACTCAGTCGCGCTAAGATTATGTATATGTTAGTACCTATAATATACATTTTGATGAAATGTAATGAACCATTTAGAAAACAGTCTTGATTCTGAGAGTCATATAAAATATATTATGTAGAAAAGAAATACATAGAACAGGCGAAAGAAAACCACCAAAAATACAACTACCTACAAGATCAGTAGAAGAAAATGTAAGTAGATCATATTTCATTAGAACCGGTGGTATGAGGAGGAGCAAGCCTAATTTAATAATAATTAAATACAACAAACTAAATATAGTAAGTGTGAAAATAACTATTCGGTTTTGCTCAATTTTTTAACTGATTTACCTAAAAATAAGATGAATGATGATGATGAACAAGTTAATTCTGTTCACTTAGAAGAACTGAACGGCTGAGATGATAAATAATTCGTCTTTTGAATCGAGTTTATTGAATGGGATTATCTAAAGTACCCTTTCCGCTTTGCCTGTGTCTCCTGCAAGAAGATTAACAACGTTTGTATGAAGCCAGACAATGGCTCCGTGGCGTTAGTCTCAAAGTCTCAAGATGTAGGTAGAATATAGGTACTTACACATCTTAGCGCCTATCTGTGTATTTTTCTATAGGTTTTTATACTTGAGCAGCTGTGCACAATTTTCGGTTAACTAGGTAATATATTACAATGCAAATGAATATTTTCTTTGTAACATAAACATGGATTTTTACAAAATGCTACCTAATTGTAACTAAACAACATTTCTGCTTATGTAACAGAACCCTCTCTCTTATCCTTTCAATGCTCACCTCTTCATCGTAAATTTAACACATTTCCGACTGCTAATTACAAAACATATAAATTAAATTTAAATTCCAGGAAATTCAATATGATTTCATTAACTTAATAATGAACTTTAAGATCAAATTTTATACAGCCTTCATGGAAAATGATTTGGGATATTTTTCTCATAAGCATTATTAATTAATTATTCAGAAAATTTAATTATGTTTATGTTTTAAATTATGTAACATCTCTTCAGATTCACTGGGAAGCGGCTATAAAAATATCATGGTCTAGTGCAAGAATCCTATAAAACCAGTCACATTCTATAAATATTACATTTATTTCAATTTTGTTTTGCCAATCTTGGAACACCTGTAAAGATTAATATTGACCACAAAAAAAACATAACGGTACACACTTCTACTAAAAGAATTGTCTTAAATCCGTATTCAACGTTGAACAAAATCAATACTTGTTTAGTGACTTTTTGCCAGTAAGTAAAAAATCGGAATAAATAGCATTTTTATTTTATTAATCTTGATAAGTATGCAAATGATTATGTCAGAAAAGTTACACGTGGAAACATAAGCTAGGCATACACAAGATAGACTTAATCTATATCTATACTAATATTATAAAGAGGAAAACTTTGTTTCTTTGTTTGTTTGGTTGTAATGAATAGGCTCAAAAACTACTGGACCGATTGTAAAAATTCTTTCACCATTCGAAAGCTACATTATCCACGAGTGACATAGGCTATATTTTATCCGGGTACGGGCAGTAATTCCCACGGGATGCGAGTGAAACCGCGGGAAAACGGCTA
>NWSH02000505.1:8523608-8540949 GCA_002382865.2 Heliothis virescens
AAAGTAGTTCCTGCATCCCATCGAATACATGAATAAGAAACTAAATATTTCATTATTAACCATTTAATTTGTTTGTTAACATAACAGAAAATATTTCCAGTTATGAAAACATTTTTACTGCTGGGAAATTATCAGATAACCTGGCTTAGTCCAGCGTGACGGAGTATTAGTTACCTTACTGACTAAAACCTTTCTGTTCCTTCTGAAGCTCTTCGTGAACCAGGGACCAGTGGAAACTCTTTTCGAACAATCCCGCACCCCCATTTTTCCCGAAATCTCATCTCGTCATGAGGTTTTGGTAAACACGGGGCTCCGGTTCATCCATACTCCGTCAAATGACCTTACTCCAAATCTGCAAACAAATAGGGAAAACGAAGACCGTTTTTTGAGCGCAGTTTTTTGTGTAGTCACCTAACCTTTGTTACCACGCCAACGATATGCTTGAGCAAAAAGTAACATCTTACTTCCGAATCTGTTCATTGACAAGAAATGAGTTTTATAGTTAAAACATAATGGGACATTTGAGTTTGCTATTGATCGAGTTGGTCTTTACGAGGGACAGGAGGTAGGAACTGCGTATGTACCTAATGTGGCTGGACCACGAGGTAAACAGACACGCAGTATTTGCAGTACACATACAAAAACATAATAAAAACAAATCATCCTTCAAACCTTCTTGTAATATCGAAGATCTTCCTTATTTATATTTTTTTTCGGGAATGTAGTTTACTTTTTCTTTTCCGCATAAAAATCTCCTCTGAAACTCTTTTTCATATGTGCACCTTCATTCATTCATATATGACCTATGGTGGTAACTTCAATTTTCATACCTCTTATGGTAGAAAGCTAATCGGTAAATCCCTACCGTTGAGACTTGAGTCGTTAGATAACTTGTGATACATTATAATGAACTGAAGTTATTAATTTATGTTCTTGTGTAACCAGACTTGTTGAAGACTTAGTTATGGTTGTAAGCTAATAGTTCCCAGAAATAGATATGTAAATCACGTTGTAGTTTGTATGAATATCTAATTTCGTAATTTGAAGTTCGAGAAACTGTTCCAATAATAATTTGATGTAGGCAGAACATCGTTCATTAAACTTTAAAGTTAATTACGAATATGTAGCTAGAACTGCACTTCCTTAGTATATTTTTCTATATTAGGCAGTTTTAGACAATGAAATGGATCAATTTATATTATTTTAATAGGGAAGAGCTTGGCTAAGTCAAGCGCGCGGATCGATCGATCATAAGGTTAAGCAACGCTTGGGCGCGTCGGTCCGTGGATGGGTGAACATATTGTCGTAACGAGTTCTTCCGTGTTTTGGAAGGCACGATAAACTGGTGGGTCCCGGCTGTCATTTCAACATCTTTAACAGTCGTTACGGGTAGTCAAAAGCCAGAAAGTCTGACAATCAGTCTTACCAAGAGGTGCCAGGTTGCCCGGGTAACGCTCAGACAAGCAATCGCTCCATGTAAAACACTGGTTCTCAGCTGTATCCGATAAATAGGCAGATGATAAATAGGTAAAAATAGACTTTTGGCCAGTTGCAGAAGTTCCAGATAAAGTTCTAGACTGCTGCCTGACAAACAATGCTATAGGAAAGTACCTAATCAGAATTAAAAACATTTCTATGGCATTATCTCTCAGATAGCTATCTAGAAGTTTATCTGGAACCTCTTAAACTGGTCCTTAGAATTACAAATTCCTAAACCAATGAACACAAATTGAATCCATAATAGCCAGTTTTTTAACCTCGTTTTACATGGCCTGTTTTTCTTCAGACAAATATAAAAAGAATTGCGTAATTTTATCGTGTCTATTAAAAAAAAATAAAAAAAAAACTATTAAAACATAGGTTTCCCGTCACACGAACTCGTAGTTTGTTAGAAAGTATCGTAACACAACATGTTTTGTAGGTACTAAACAAATTGCTGAAAGTACTATTAAAATAGAATTATGGTCGTGTCGTAATTATATTACAGGATTTCAATTCGCAAGCGTCAAAAGTTTGAGGTGGCGCGGCGGGGCGGCCATTGTTCATCTTTATTTAGTGATATTTGATAGCGATGTATATTAGTTTGGATGGTTGTTTAAAAATTATTTACAGTAAATAGAACCTTAATAAGTTTTAATGTTTTTAATACCTACTGAAAAAACAGAATCGATGTAACATAGCAATGAAGTTAGTTTCGAGGAGGACATTTTTTTGTTTGGACTGCATCAATTTGAAACTACAGCTGGATCCTAACATAAGAATAACATTAGAAAACTAACCTAACATAAGAAGATCCTGACTAAACTGTAAGTTTATGATATTTGTAATAGTAATCTCGATTAAAACATGGTGTGTATTATAAAGACATAAAAGTTATAAAAATCACATATGAATTGAGAACCTCCTCTTTAAATTGCAGTCAGAAAAAAAATGCATATCTCTTAGTATAACACTGCATAACGACTAACTTATTGTTAACTTGGAAAAATACATGTAATCAGTTGACAATCCATTACACAGACACAGGTCATCAATTACGAGGGTACACAACACAACCTGCATTACTATAACAATCATTTTCTATGTTGTTATGTAAATGTTTGTGAATGTCAAGTCGACGGCTATATACCTCTAGGTACAGACGACAGCGCATCAAGTTACTACAATCTGTCAAATTTCTGCTATCGATTTTCAAACTTATCACAATGGAGGTAGGTTAATGTTTGTCTGGTAAAATTTGACAGATTCGTTTACGTTGACCTGTTGTCGTCTGTACGTATTAGCCTATGTACCTGGGTATCAAGAAATAATCATAAGTCATTATGGAAATGTTGTTAGCGTCCACGGCACAGATTATTATGTATAATGATGTCGATCGCGTCATAAATCAAAAGGATGGAACTGTACGTCCACGAGTAAGTTCTACATAATCGTATATAGGTACGTATAACATGTAGATGGTACCTTTTTATTCTAACAGAAAACCGTGACTCTCAATAAATAGAATTTAACATTATAGTTACGTGAAGAGGGTCTTCATTTCCAGTACGGCTGTACAAGAAGTAACCAACACATAACATGTTTATATACCTAAATCATTACTACGCATAACTAGAACTAAACGTAAACAAAACAATGAAAACAATGAAAGTTCTTCCCTGCGCTGTCACTTAAGGGCTTACCTGACGGCAGGATTGCCACGTTGAATGGCGTCACATATAATTTTCATAATAATTCGACCCTCTCACTATGATCGATGGGCATTTATCCGTAAGCCAGCGCAGATTTATGGAGGTCACATGTCGTAAATTTATGGCTTCAGGACACGACAGTTTTCTCACGCGCTTTCCCTTCACAGTTTTCAGGGCCTCGCGCCTAGTACCTTCCCGCTTATCTCAGAAAACAGCCACAATGACTAATTAACAAAAATATACCTAATGCCTGTTCAACGTGAACTCATCACGTAAGAGGTATACTAAAATGATTCGGTTGTAGGAAGTAAGTTGTTCCTTCGGGACGTAGGTAACAAATGAAATAAAATAAACTTTATATACGTTTGTCGACAACCTAACTTCCCGAAACTCAATTGACTTTTAAGGTGAATGCTTCGACTGGCATCGGGAAATTCAAATATATCTGTGTATTATTTGGGGTAAGTATATTATTTCCGCAAACGATTAGATCACGCCATATCTCATGTTAATTTGGGCCCAATATCAAAAACCATCTTATATCTGATTTTCCCACAAAGAACCTTAAGAAAACACATTCATACCTACCTATGTAAACACAGTCGATATTAATACAAAATTGCTATCTTCCAACGGCTTCAAACCGCTCCCAGAAATGCCTGAGGCTTCGCAAATCGCACCAAATCTATATTACTTATGTGGAACTCAGTTACAGCGCTTACACAAGCATAAAGATATATCTTTTTATTTTACAGTCGAAATATCTATATTCAATTACAGTTTATTCACTTATTCGCCATTTCAAAAGTACGAACGCTAACTTTTTTTATATTTTCTCCATCCTTATTACGTGTTTCGGACTGTTTCGTGCTTTGAAAGTCTATTGGCAAAATACTGTTTTTGTAATCCGATATACTTACCAGAATTAATTTTCGGTTTTCTTAGCAAGACTTATATGAATTCTTTGTATTTTATTTAGTGTTATCATAAGCGCCTGTTTTTGAAACAATTGCTACCTGGTTTTAAATTGGCTTTTATATTTTTTATTATTGAATTAATAATCTTTCTTTCGAACTTTTCCTTGATAACCTATATTATCGTTATTAAAGCATGCCCAAACATACCGGTACCAATTATGTTAAATGCATGTTTCACATGTGAGCTAACCAAGTAACATGAAGACCGTAGGTATACTTGCCTATTTTGACTAATGATTTAGTGCTAAGAAGGGCCTAATGAAACATTAAAAACGTATTACCTACCAATCATTTAGTCACTGGCAGTTAATAACCATCATTAATACAATAACGCAATGGCGAAATATATCGTAGTTTTTGACCAGTCTATCAAGAATTGTAGTGTGCTGACGATCGCGATTTTTTTAATAAAAGTCACCCTGTGGAACCCTTATGATGAATCAAAGTAAATACCATGAGTATGACGAATCGAGTGACAGTGACGATGAACTTCGGATTATTCGGGAATACAGGAATAGAATAACAAACAAACAAAAGCAGGTAAAAAATCTTAGTTAATTTTGTACTTAGTTGCTTATTTGTCTTCTCGTTCACGCCAAAGCACATAATATGCTACTGTAGAAAAAATATACTTTTGATACCACAATATTTCCACAAAATTGTTGAGTGAAAGTTCCGTGTCAGGAGGCAAAATTAATGTCTTTCTGAAAGGTTTGAGGAAAAGAGAAGTTTTAAGTAAATACATTTTCGTAGGCGCTTTTGTCAGCAACCCTGTTGCATGAAGAGACAACAAAATTAATCAAATTATCCTACGTCAGTAAAATTTTGTTTGTTTTACATAATTGGCAAGGTTTGTTATAAGATTTAATTTGGACAGTACCTAATTACAAGATGTTTTATAACGAAAACCGAAATAAAAAAAATTGAGCCGTCCCCTCCCAAGCTGTAATAGATAAAAGTCTTTATTGACTCAAATTACTCAACATTATTCAACCGTATACAAAATACCGGATTTCATGTGAATCGGTTCAGCGGTTAGCCCGTGAAAGCATGACGGACAGCTAGACATTGCCACTTCAGTAGGTATTTAAATATAGAAGTAGTAGCCCACTGGCCATATAACACGTGATTTTTTTAGTGATATTAGCTTTATGACCTGCCAATTCTTTAAAAATGGAACAAGGTCCGAATACACCAGACCTCAAACTAATCTATGCATTCTCAAAATGGGGGCAAAATTTCCGCTAATCTATAAATATAACTATTGTAATAAAAAAAATAAGCAACCAATTTATCTACCTAACGGTACTGAATATTAATCGGTTAATTAAAATGATTCATTACGAATATCACCCACCATAATTAATTGGACACCAATAATAAATCACAAGCTATTGTAAACTGACGAAGAATTATGATTACACGATTAACATCACAATAAAGGCACTCAGTCATATATTATAGATAATATAAACCTGTTGTAATCTATGGCCTACATATGAGCATATCTGGTAAGGTAAAAATCTTAGCTCATGAAATGCTGGGAAAGTCGACCATAATTCTGTGGTGGTCACCTATACTTACATATGGGACGTGAGCTCGCATACAACGTACCTACAACAAGAGGAAGACACGAGCAATTTACAAACATGCATATTCAGATTGATGTTAAACCTCCCAGATTCTAGGCACATATTACTGGCATATGCTGAGCCTATTTCTCGTAGCCAGTTATAAGTTAGAACCTTTGATTAGGTATATAAAGGTTAGAACCTGTTCTATTTTCAGAATCCATTTTATACATCGCTGGATTTAAGCAATTTAAGCGTACTTAGCCTAATCGGTCAGTTATTAAACATAATTTATTCTGACTTAACTTACTCTGTGTGTGCGTATAGATGAATAGTTTAATTATACTATAAGTTTAATTTGAATTATAATTTATATGTCAGCAATAGATAGGTTATAGGTACACTGTTTGGAAAACTATCCACAGCCATATCGTCAATCACTATTTGGGAATGGTAAAACTTTGAAATAGGACAAAAGAATCACAAACTGTCAGAGCTAAACTTTACACTTGGCTCTTTTTCCTTTGGAAGGTCTGGTACCTTATTTACATGGAACATGCACGTTTATTGGTGGGTAGGTATAGGGGCCATCCCGTTGAAACTTCTTTTATAAAATTATACATGACTATCTCTATCTAAGTCACTCATAAGCAACTAGCTACCTAACCAGAATTCACGACTTGAATATTTTAAACGAAACATTTATCTCGTAGTTTGAAAAAAAACACGTGAATAACGCCAACAATACCTGACAAAAACAAAAGCAATCGTTCAAACAATTTAGTACTTTTGATGAATAAAATAATGTCAGTAGGTAACGAGTTTTCGACTCAATCAATACTAATATTAAGTGCCATCATAATTTTTGATGAACATTTGTCTGACGATATTACATACAACAAAGAGTCAAACATTTGGCATACATAGGGAAAAACAATGTGACCCCTTAAATTCCCCACGTGATTTGTATCTGACGTGAGGTGACTTCGTACCCAAGGAGGTGAGGTAAAATTCTTGCAAAAAATATGACAGCAAAACCTAGGCAAAATGATGACCTCACGACAAATTATGACAGCCATCAATTCCCGCAAACCACAATGGCTGGTGAGCGAAATAAGTAAAATATTTTCTAAAATTCAGCCGGAATATAAAGTACCTAACATAATTATTTAATTGCAAAAGTTCCACCACCGTTTTCAGAACTTAATTGGTAGGTAAAGATAGATAAAACACGAAATTTACAAGTATGATGTAGAGGTGGTTAGATACCTATATAATGAAATCATAACATAGTTGGCCGACACCTTAACAAAAAACAACCGAAAATAATAATGCTCTAAAGAAAATTGCTAAACAATTCGAAAGTTCGCCACGTTAAACGAATATAGCTGCTACCATCCAATCAGCTTTGTTTGTTACAATTTACTATTGAAGGCGAAATGAAAACAATGTTCCATTACTTTACAATTGAGGGATCATAATTAAAATAAACGATCAGCTGAATTTCGCTACCCGTATTTACAGTCGCTACTGTACGACCGGCAGAACCCGACATCAATTTAAACTTTTCCTTTAAAAGTTCAAAACATAATAAGCTACTCCAAATAGAGTAGTTTTTAAGAGCTATTGTTATGAAAACATGTATGTTTAGATAAGATGCGTGATAGACATAAAGGCGTTTGCGACATTAACATTTGTGTAACATAGTTTACAACCCCTGTTTTGTTATGTAGATAGTGGCATTATTACCTCTCATTGTTCCGCTGTAAGCATGTGATTTATGCAAGTCCTACAAAAGAATACGTGACGGCTCTATTACTTTAGCACGCCGTACTCTCATTCCTATTGACAATGGTTTACTTTATTTCTTTCTGTTTACTCTTTGTGGTTTGCTTCTCACGTACAGGAAATGAATTCGTAGTGCCTTTGAAAAAAGCCTACCGTCTCACGAAAGAATTTATATTTACTTTTTTGTTTTATGTCAATAAGAAACTACTTTGAATATGTATGTACTTTGACCGGCAAGAAGCCACCATTTCAATATTTTAATCTATTAAGTATAAAGTTAAACTCTTAGAAGGTATATACGGCGCATTATAGCACAACAGGTTCAGAAACAATGAAAATATGCAGATTTCGTCTCAAGTTCACAACATCTGGTCCATACCGCAGTGCACCATTCGCGGTCAGTCGTACAATATCCACGACTATGTTAGTGACTACATCTTTTGAATGCCATCATAACATTCATAACTCATGTCACTTTTCAACTGACTGTACCACAACAAAAGGAGTATGTAATGCGTCAAACCTTATTTGTTCACATTATTTTCCTGATAGAAGTACCAATGTGAGTCGTAAACAGATAAAAATATCTCTCCTTCATTAGTTAGTCGAGTGGTTCTCTTATCAGAAACACATAAATACCTGACTGGCATTATAACGGGGCAAAGCCCTTGGCCCATTAACTGTTCTACACCTCCGCATTCCGAAAGTATTTTGTTATGCCTACTAAATAAAATCCCATCGAGGAAATCCGAATTCCGAATCATAAAACGATTATTTGCTCAACATAACTCGGTTAAAACTATTAATGTATCAAGATCATCGCGTGTTAGCTAATTATGACTGTCACAATTAAACAGGTGTTTTAATTACGTTGGTGTGGTACTAATTACTAACAGACAACAAAAGCGCGACCTTCTGTTTGTACCGCTGAATAATATTTTATTAATAGACTGAACTTCGTAGCTCATCCTACCTTCGAGATAAAGTTCAAGTTAATGAAGAACATAACTTAATTAATGGCGATTATCGGCTATAGCTGAAGTACTCACTTGAGGCTTTCAACATCGATATCCATTATAACGTTGAGTTCAAATCAAGTACTACAATTGGACACAAATAGCTTGATAGAACATCCACAGTAATAACGCATTTCCTCCAATTGACTACAAATTGCTTGAACCATTATTTGACAAATACATACTCGTACATTTCCTTTCCATCCAGATGAAGCAAGGATTAGACGTAAGGCAAAGAAATTATATTGCCGAACTCAATTCAACTTGTTTCGATTTCAAAGTTTGGTCTGACAAATTAACTCCGATGGCCTGTGTGGGTCTCTAAACCGGTGCAGCGAGCGTCCACAGAATAAAAGATAAACAGAATTCCCAAATTAATAAGTCTAACAAGATAAGATAGTGGCAGTTAAAAGGTGTTTGCGGTAGCTTTACAAAGGTGCTTGAGTGATCCTAACTTTTAACTTAGCCGATCAAGAAATCCATCTCAATGTAAAAAAAATGTTATTGTATTTGTATAATTGATACGTAATAAATATTAACTAGTGATTGCTAAATATCATAGTACAATTAGGTTTTGTAAACCCAACTGATAGGTACAGAATGCGGAATGCACAATTCATTTGTGTAAACTAAGGAATTGGTATGTGTAAACTGAAATGTAGTTTACGCTACTAGCTTACCTACACAATGTGCATGGAAACAAGACAAAAAATTACGTTAATTTAAGTTACGCACACGAAATGGACCTTCTGTATCCGCATTTTCTGTGGCTACAGTTATATCGTGCTCACCGGGTGCTCCCTCGATTACCTGTCCGTGCTCTTAGGTACCTAGTTCCAGCGCCATGTCAGCTCTTCGCCGTATTGAATTTACTTCCAGAGCAGTCGCCAATGTTCGCAAGTCGTTTCAGACTTTGTACACTTATAAAATCGTAGTTCCTAAGTGTGTGTAATCGCTAGTTGAGACGTTCACTTCTGAAGTTTAATTAAGTTGTACAAGTACCGTATAAGTTGCTCGTGTGGCGAATGATTTATAACAGTGTATAAATATTGTATAATGTTCTGGCACTTTGGTAAGGCTTATGTGTTTTTTTATAATGTTATTTTCGGTAATAGAATGCGGCAAGCAAGGGATAGCCAAATAAATGTGGGCAATGTAATAGAATAACCAACAATCGGAAAGGATACAAACATAATTTATTCATGATATTTTGTTTTTTCTGTCCCTTCAGGCGAATGTCCATCGTCTTCAAAACAAAAGTTTTATGTACAATGATATCGTTGTCAGGAGGTAGATATTCCTCGGAGCACCACCGTTTTGAATCGCACCTTCGCAAACTTCCAAGTAGGTAGCTATACGTATAATATATTGAATTATTACCAATATAAATTGTCGGCTGTTTAATATCGGCAATATGATTATTATACTGAATATCCAATATCCGACAAAATATAGGGAATCATCAACCGTGACAAACGAGGTATATCGAGCTACCGTGTAAGCATGCCTAAGTTATCCTATGAATATATCAACATTTTTGAATAATTTATCTTAAATTTCTGAATAAAGTCATATTGAACCCTGAACTAGTTTAATAAGTAAATAGTTTGACTTTACATTCAATCGCAGATACGAGTGTTAGAAACATTCCAGTCTGGCTATCAAAATTAATGAAAGTACCTTCTAAGGGTGCTTTTGTTTAAAGTTGTCTGTGAGCCATCAATGAAAATCTAGCTTTCTATAAATTTCGAAAATCGGTATCGGTCTAGGTATTAGTTCCTAACATTCCCATTTACAACAAAAAAGACTGTCAAACTTTACTCAACTGTAATTAAATAGGTAGGCCGACATTTTCATTTTATTACACAGGAACACCGCAATCAAAACTTACTCCAAAGATTTGGATCTTCATGAAAGTCCTAGATTTGAATCATTTCCTCTGTTTTAGGGCTCAGACTTTTTTCAACAAACATCCCGATTAAAACTAAGAGCACGTGGCTAAGTCAAAGGTTTAATCTATTATAAGGTTCAGCAACGCCTGGCGCGGTCGGTCCATGGATGGGTGACTTGTCATAACGAGTTCTTTCGTGTTTCAGAAGGCACGATAAATTCGTGGGTCCCGGCTAATTTGAACATCTTTGGCAGTAGTAACGGGTAGTCAGAAGCCAGAAAGTCTGACAACCAGTCTTACCAAGGGGTATCGCGGGTATTGGGTTGCTCCTGTAATTTTTGAGGTCAGAAAAGCAATCATCTATGTAAAACACTGGTTCTCAGCTGCATGAGGTTAGACTGGAAGCCGACCCCAACGTATTAAAAAACGTACTAATGAGTTCAATACTAATGACAAAACTTCATCAATTATAACGTCATTATACGAGCAATTAGCTTTTACGGTATATTCATAACATGTTAAAATATGCTATCAGCCGGTTATCGTAACAACACAAATGATAAGTGGCCATTAGTACAAACAGGACGCTGGAAAGTTTCGACACTACGCCCAAATCCACCTGTATGGAGAGATTAACTTCTATCTGCTGGATTAACTGTATACGCATTCTGTAAGTGTACCGATAGGTAAAAATAAAACACAATATTTGGCCGTAAAACATAACTCAGTTTTTGAGCTATTGAAAGAATATACAAACCCTTAATTTTTTTAGTCTCTTGTAAGTACTTGACATGGATAATGAAGAATTGTAAAAATAATCTATTGTGTTACTGAAAAACTAAATACATACGACTTCAGCATAGTAAAATTTTAGGAATGTCGTACGTAATCAAAATTGCCTATCTATATATCCTATCCTATATACCTATCTATATTTCAGATTCCAAGATATGCTATTCATCCATCATCTATACTNCCTGTCCGTGCTCTTAGGTACCTAGTTCCAGCGCCATGTCAGCTCTTCGCCGTATTGAATTTACTTCCAGAGCAGTCGCCAATGTTCGCAAGTCGTTTCAGACTTTGTACACTTATAAAATCGTAGTTCCTAAGTGTGTGTAATCGCTAGTTGAGACGTTCACTTCTGAAGTTTAATTAAGTTGTACAAGTACCGTATAAGTTGCTCGTGTGGCGAATGATTTATAACAGTGTATAAATATTGTATAATGTTCTGGCACTTTGGTAAGGCTTATGTGTTTTTTTATAATGTTATTTTCGGTAATAGAATGCGGCAAGCAAGGGATAGCCAAATAAATGTGGGCAATGTAATAGAATAACCAACAATCGGAAAGGATACAAACATAATTTATTCATGATATTTTGTTTTTTCTGTCCCTTCAGGCGAATGTCCATCGTCTTCAAAACAAAAGTTTTATGTACAATGATATCGTTGTCAGGAGGTAGATATTCCTCGGAGCACCACCGTTTTGAATCGCACCTTCGCAAACTTCCAAGTAGGTAGCTATACGTATAATATATTGAATTATTACCAATATAAATTGTCGGCTGTTTAATATCGGCAATATGATTATTATACTGAATATCCAATATCCGACAAAATATAGGGAATCATCAACCGTGACAAACGAGGTATATCGAGCTACCGTGTAAGCATGCCTAAGTTATCCTATGAATATATCAACATTTTTGAATAATTTATCTTAAATTTCTGAATAAAGTCATATTGAACCCTGAACTAGTTTAATAAGTAAATAGTTTGACTTTACATTCAATCGCAGATACGAGTGTTAGAAACATTCCAGTCTGGCTATCAAAATTAATGAAAGTACCTTCTAAGGGTGCTTTTGTTTAAAGTTGTCTGTGAGCCATCAATGAAAATCTAGCTTTCTATAAATTTCGAAAATCGGTATCGGTCTAGGTATTAGTTCCTAACATTCCCATTTACAACAAAAAAGACTGTCAAACTTTACTCAACTGTAATTAAATAGGTAGGCCGACATTTTCATTTTATTACACAGGAACACCGCAATCAAAACTTACTCCAAAGATTTGGATCTTCATGAAAGTCCTAGATTTGAATCATTTCCTCTGTTTTAGGGCTCAGACTTTTTTCAACAAACATCCCGATTAAAACTAAGAGCACGTGGCTAAGTCAAAGGTTTAATCTATTATAAGGTTCAGCAACGCCTGGCGCGGTCGGTCCATGGATGGGTGACTTGTCATAACGAGTTCTTTCGTGTTTCAGAAGGCACGATAAATTCGTGGGTCCCGGCTAATTTGAACATCTTTGGCAGTAGTAACGGGTAGTCAGAAGCCAGAAAGTCTGACAACCAGTCTTACCAAGGGGTATCGCGGGTATTGGGTTGCTCCTGTAATTTTTGAGGTCAGAAAAGCAATCATCTATGTAAAACACTGGTTCTCAGCTGCATGAGGTTAGACTGGAAGCCGACCCCAACGTATTAAAAAACGTACTAATGAGTTCAATACTAATGACAAAACTTCATCAATTATAACGTCATTATACGAGCAATTAGCTTTTACGGTATATTCATAACATGTTAAAATATGCTATCAGCCGGTTATCGTAACAACACAAATGATAAGTGGCCATTAGTACAAACAGGACGCTGGAAAGTTTCGACACTACGCCCAAATCCACCTGTATGGAGAGATTAACTTCTATCTGCTGGATTAACTGTATACGCATTCTGTAAGTGTACCGATAGGTAAAAATAAAACACAATATTTGGCCGTAAAACATAACTCAGTTTTTGAGCTATTGAAAGAATATACAAACCCTTAATTTTTTTAGTCTCTTGTAAGTACTTGACATGGATAATGAAGAATTGTAAAAATAATCTATTGTGTTACTGAAAAACTAAATACATACGACTTCAGCATAGTAAAATTTTAGGAATGTCGTACGTAATCAAAATTGCCTATCTATATATCCTATCCTATATACCTATCTATATTTCAGATTCCAAGATATGCTATTCATCCATCATCTATACTTACTAATATTATAAAGCTGAAGGGTTTGTTTGTATGTTTGTTTGTTTGAACGCGCTAATCTCAGGAACTACAGGTCCGATTTGAAAAATTCTTTCAGTGTTAGATAGGCCATTTATCGAGGAAGGCTATAGGCTACTTTTTATCCAGGTGCGCGCAGTAATTCCCACGGGAAAGCGGGTGAAACCGCTGGCGGGAGCTAGTAGGTAATATACGTTAAGTAGGTATAGATCCGCAGTCTCATGCCATTTGCATAATTTTACTCCGATTTGTCGAAAGCAATTAGATGAATAATTTACCAAAGCGAAATATTCAATAGAAATAAAATTCCGTAACGGCCTTATCTCTGGTGTGCATTGAACCCTTAAAAGCCAATAACATAAAGCAAACAAGTGGCTAAAAGGAGTGCTTATAGTAAAACCACGTTACCCAATGTTTTATTGTTTACCCAACATCCCAATTTCCTATCGTACCTTTTATAGACTTTCATGAAAGGTTTGTGGGACTATTTCCCTATCCTAATGTAAACGCAGGGTAATTCTAATTCCAAAATTATAAAAGCCAAGGTCACGGGCTCGGCAAAACCGCTGAACTGATTCGAATGAATTTTATTAAGGTAATGAAAATGTAGGTGACTTGTTCACATCACTACTTTGTGGATACGCTACTTAAATTTTCATAGATAGTTGACAAACAAACAAGTCAAGGTCTGGTCTTGATATTATGGTTTTACTGATGCTAGGTACTTATATCGTGGATAAAAACTTATCACTAAGTCTAACTGCCTTGTTTACGCTTAACTTTGTCCCATAATTTAACTTAAGGTACACTAACAACAAGAGCTATTCCTCGAATATTCTAGAAATTCGACCCTACCATTTCTTTTTGACTGTATATTTGTTAGTATTTCCTCGAGCTATCTAATTTGGTATTCCGTAGCCATCAGATATATCAGCATAGCATTGAGAAGTAGATTAGCATGGCCAACGCGGCTGCAGTCATGGTCGTTGCGACTGTACTTGGGTACTCAATCATGTCACCAGTTTCTGGCTGGCAGTAATATGTTAAATGTTCCTATTATTGATTTTATTTATACCTAAACGTTAGTTTTTATTATATCTGCAAAATACGTGAAAATAAGTTTGAATTACGTGAAGGATACATGAACTCGTCATTCTATATTTTACCATAGGTAGGTACCATTGCACGACACAAGGCTCTTCTTATACAGAGAAGGAATGAGTGAAGGAGAGAGTGAGATTAGTCAGGCTATGCGTTAAACATCAGATAGGTTTTGCGAATTCCAAAAATGACCTGCAGACTGAAAGGTTTTAAATTATCAGCAATAAATGTTATATTTATCAGCAAACGATAAGCCAAATGAGAGTCCGATATGCTTCTTTGACATTGAAATCGATACGAAGCCTCGTTTTATTGGCATTTCGCACTTCATTGCACCGCGTTCACCGTTTTGGTCTCGAGAAGAACTCGAAGCTATATATCGATGTGTGAAAATGTCCGATCTACAAATTGTGTTTATTTTTGCATTGATAGATATCGGTTTATAAAGACATAGCTATATGTATATATTCTCCGTGAATTATTCTCCTTACTCTTTCTGATACCAGTCCCCATAATGTAACTTCAAAAATAGATCGGACAGTATTATGGAACTAGTAGGTGAATGTAGGCATTTAATTAGGCTCTGTTAGCCTAAAACAAATTGCTTCTGTGTTTGTCTCCTTAATTAGATTCTATAATGTCACTTCCTTTTGTCTAACTTGGCTATGGAATAATATGTACCTAGTAGGTGTTCGAGGGCTCTAAAAAGCAAATGGTACTAATAACTGTCACTTCGCAATATACATTTCGGTTCCTAACTTTTCTTAAATGGGTTTTGAGGTAGTGTTTTGCGTCAGTTTAATATAATTAATGAAAAATGAATTTATGTTAAAGCAACGGGATTTTCTAGAGCATCAAAGTCCGTTTAGAACTACTTAAGTCTATGTATTCAGAGTTAGAAACATATAATTATTTAGACGGTTTGCGGTAGAAATTGCCGGCTAGGAATAAAAGGTCAAGTTTTACGTGACATTATTTAATTATCTGACTATAAATTAAATACGTATGTTGCGTGCATCTGCCAGTAAGTGTCGATATAATCGAGTAGACGTGTACTGTGCGTGACCTCTTAAAGGTTAAGGAATTTCATTCCATACGAACCGGACCATCCCCAGACCGGACTGTTGAATTTAAGAGCGCACATAACTCCACAACTTTATTATCGGCCTATTTTTGAACTCCGATCGACCTACGATCTCTTCTCAAACATGACATGAAAATTTTGCGATTTCCGTCAAAAAATCTACTAACTTACAGTATGCAAATTTAGAAAGTTATAAATACATTATGTTCATTTTGTTGATATTCTTACTGACTGGCTTAACTTAATTTTATACGGGATTCAGACCGTGTTGAATTTATTTAATTACTACCATCGCTGTAATGATGTACAGCATCTCAAAAATTGAACTAAACGATTTCAACTCAAGTTATACTTACGCGGAAAACTACTTATTACTACTGCTTACAATATTAGTCCTAAATAGCACTGGAAACAAAAAAAAATGGGAAAAACCCGGAGACGTTAAAAATAAATTCTTAAGATCAAGGTTCATGCCTCTCACATACCACTTGTTTTTTTTTTCTTTATTTACATAGACAGAAAATTCCATAAGGTACGGATTTTACCAGCCAATTAATAAACGTCGAACTAGGCACTTTGATGTAAATCATCCATCTAAGTTATTGTACCCATATTAAATAAAATATATTCATAACGTTTTCGATACTACGAACCCTATATTAAATATTATCTTTATTGAAATATTCCACTCTTCAACAAAACTTTCAGCCCTTACAAAGTTATAAGTAAAAAAACTTTTTACAAAAAAAACAAAACCGACTTCACAAAAAAACACTGAAAGGGATAAAAAAATAAAACTTTTCACATGGCTCTAGAAGTCGGTGTCTGCAGGTCTGTTGAATGTGTTTATTTTGCCACCGACTTCTAGAGCCATGTGAAAAGTTTTATTTTTTTATCCCTTTCAGTGTTTTTTTGTGAAGTCGGTTTTGTTTTTTTTGTAAAAAGTTTTTTTATTTTATGCTTTTTCAGTTTTCGGCTCTAAAATAAAACTACATATATCTTTTTAATACCCATACCCACCCGCAGTGACAGTCGGGCGACTGTTATAGTATCATCGACGTAAAAAGCGTACGAAATTTGAAGAGTTTCTCTCAATTTCTCCAGGATCCCATCATCAGATCCTGGTCTCCTTACCATGGGACCACCTGTGAAGAACACCCTTTCAAACAAAAAAAGAATTTTGAATATCGGTCAGCCATCTTCGAGTAATCGGTGAACATACATAAAAAAAAAAAAAAAAAGATACGGTCGAATTGAGAACCTCCTCCTTTTTGGAAGTGTCGTTAAAAATAGCTTGTTAGATAAACATTCTTATATCAAACAAAATTAACTTTTGAAAATTCTAAAGTCTGCGTGAGTCATCTGGCCGTTGAACTAGACATGTGACGACCATGAAACTCGACTACTCAGAGCATTTACCTGAGAATGCTGAATTGAGTTATTGTAACCAATTATACGGTTCCATTATTTAAATTCAGAAAAACATCTGCTTTATGATCATATAAAAACATACAATACAACAAAACTACATAGTAACAACTAAAGTATCTATTTGTAAATGCTGAGTACCTACTTAGTATTGCAATTCTATTGCCTTTCGTCTAAGCAGGCTTTCATTTCCTTTTAATTAGTCAAACGTTTTGCACATTTCCACTTATCTTAATTGTACAC
>NWSH02000505.1:8540974-8553239 GCA_002382865.2 Heliothis virescens
TCACTTCCCATCATTTAATACTATAATGTAAACAAATACGGATTATGTTGGGCGCCATTCAGTAGTAACCTACCGCTACCCAAGTTTCCTAAATAGCACTTTCCGCACGAACGTGTAGATTCTACAATTTTCGACAGGATTTGTTATGTCGGTATTCGGGTTACAACGGAAAATAATATGCACGAATTTTGTTCTGAGGAACTATGATAGATAGTCGTATTTGATTTTCCGAGTTTTGTTTGCGAAACGTGTAGCTAGCATTAGCGCAACCTGGACTACTAAAAGCGCGTTTCTGGCTAACTGCTGGACGACTCCAACATCCAGTTCATTTGTTTGTTTCTTTAATGATGCTCCAGTCATCGGCAGGTGGGTCCTCACGTATGACGCGATGTCGAATTAGACACATTACAAACACCAAAACCACATCGTAGTTTGTTCATGATACCCAAAAGCAAAACGGGCTCTCAAACACCACCAAAACACATGAATACGAAGTTTCTTCTGTTTACGTAGCTGACTATATTCTTTGTTATAAACTCAGACAATGTGTTAATTATCACCCATATAAGATCAGCTTTAATGTGTTAAGTTTGTAGCTGAGAATTACTAACAGGAGGGTCTTAAGATTTATGAGACGTGTCCGGATATAGCATTTGCACCACACATCTCTTTATTCAGACGGACTCACCCACGTCTACAACATCGTGTTAATTTTCAGAAGGAATACTTAGCTTTTCAATCAGTTCAATTTTTTATGACGTCAAAAGAAAGAATTTAGTTTCGTCCAAAGTTATAACATGAAACTGCCAACATTTTGTTAATGGCTGGATGAAATGCAAATAAGTGGAACATAAAACCCGCTCAGGCAATGACGCTACAGCGAGCATTTGGGTTCAGTATATTTACTTACTTTGTCTCGTAGAGGGCACTTGGAGGAACATGCAAAGATAAATTGGAGTTGCTCATCGCCTCAATCTTCAGGAACAATAGCAGATGAGTTTTCATTACTGTACGATCTTTTAAACTGTTTTGCAGACAGCAAGACTGCATTTAAGGTTTACGTCAATTTGCCAACAAGTCTACGACCTTTCAGGTACTATGATTTTCCTAAAATTGCTCTTTAGTCCCGACTACTGAAGTTTGTTTGTATTATGTACAATTAAGATAAGTGGAAATGTGCAAAACGTTTGACTAATTAAAAGGAAATGAAAGCCTGCTTAAGACGAAAGGCACATAGAATTGACAAATACTAAGTAGGTACTCAGCATTTACAAATAGATACTTTAGTTGTTACTATGTAGTTTTTGTTGTATTGTATGTTTTTATATGATCATAAAAGCAGATGTTTTTCTGAATTTAAATAATGGAACCGTATAATTGGTTACAATAACTCAATTCAGCATTCTCAGGTAATGCTCTGAGTAGTCGAGTTTCATGGTCGTCACATGTCTAGTTCAACGCCAGATGACTCACGCAGAACTTTAGAATTTTCAAAAGTTAATTTTGTTTTGATATAAGAATGTTTATCTAACAAGCTATTTTTAACCGACTTCCCAAAAAGGAGGAGGTTCTCAATTCGACCGTATCTTTTTTTTTTTTTTTTATGTATGTTCACGCGATTACTCGAAGATGGCTGGACCGATATTCAAAATTCTTTTTTTGTTTGAAAGGGTGTTCTTCACAGGTGGTCCCATGGTAAGGAGACCAGGATCTGATGAGGGATCCTGGAGAATTGAGAGAACTCTTCAAATTTCGTACGCTTTTTACGTCGATGATACTATAACAGTCGGCCCGACTGTCACTGCGCGGTGGGTATGGGTATTAAAAAGATATATGTAGTTTATTTTAGAGCCGAAAACTGAAAAAGCATAAAATAAAAAAACTTTTTACAAAAAAACAAAACCGACTTCACAAAAAAACACTGAAAGGATAAAAAAATAAAACTTTTCACATGGCTGTAGAAGTCGGTGGCAAAATAAACACATTCAACAGACCTGCAGACACCGACTTCTAGAGCCATGTGAAAAGTTTTATTTTTTATCCCTTTCAGTGTTTTTTTGTGAAGTCGGTTTTGTTTTTTTTGTAAAAAGTTTTTTTACTCTTATAAACTTTGTAAGGGCTGAAAGTTTTGTTGAGAGAGTGGAAATTTCTAATATAAAGATAATATTTAATAATATGGGTTCGTAGTATCGAAAACGTTATGAATATATTTTATTTAATATGGTACAATACTTAGATGGATGTATTACATCAAAGTGGCTAGTTCGACGTTTATTAATTGGCTGGTAAATCCGTACCTATGAGAATTTCTGTCTATGTAAATAAAGAAAAAAAAAACAAGTGGTATGTGAGAGGCATGAACCTTGATCTTAGAATTTATTTTTAACGTCTCCGGTTTTTTCCCATTTTTTTTTGTTTCAGTGCTATTTAGGACTAATATTGTAAGCAGTAGTAATAAGTAGTTTTCCGCGTAAGTATAACTTGAGTTGAAATCGTTTAGTTCAATTTTTGAGATGCTGTACATCATTACAGCGATGGTAGTTAATTAAATAAATTCAACACGGTCTGAATCCGCCCATAATAATAATTAAGTTAAGCCGAGTCAGTAAGAATTGCTACAGCAATCTCAAAAAATTGAACTCCTAAACATGATTTCAACTCCGAATCTATACTCTATCGCGGGAAAACTACTTATTACTACTGCTTACAATATTAGTCCTAAATGCACTGGAAAACAAAAAAAAAGGGAAAAACCCCGGAGACGTTAAAAATAAATTCTTAAGATCAAGGTATAATGCTCTCACATACCACTTGCGTTTTTTTTTTCTTTATTTACATAGACAGAAATTCCATAAGGTACGCGATTTTTACCAGTCCAATAATAAAAACGTCGACTAGGACTTTGATGTAAATCATTCCATCTAAGTTATTGCTATACCCATATTAAATAAAATATATTCATTTAACGTTTTCGAATACTTTCGAACCCTATAATTAAATTTATCTGTTTATTGAAATATTCCACTCTTCAACACAAACTTTCAAGACCATCTCCTCCCTACAAGTGGTATAGTAAAAAAACTTTTTTGACAAAAAAAAACAAAACCGACTTCACAAAAAAAACACGTGAAGGATAAAAAAATAAAACTTTTCACATGGCTCTTAGAAGTCGCGTGTCTGCAGGTCTGTTGAATGTGTTTATTTGCCACCGACTTCTACAGCCATGTGAAAAGTTTTATTTTTTTATCCCTTTCAGTGTTTTTTTGTGAAGTCGGTTTTGTTTTTTTTGTAAAAAGTTTTTTTATTTTATGCTTTTCAGTTTTCGGCTCTAAAATAAAACTACATATATCTTTTTAATACCCATACCCACCCGCAGTGACAGTCGGGCCGACTGTTATAGTATCATCGACGTAAAAAAGCGTACGAAATTTGAAGAGTTCTCTCAATTTCTCCAGGATCCCATCATCAGATCCTGGTCTCCTTACCATGGGACCACCTGTGAAGAACACCCTTTCAAACAAAAAAAGAATTTTGAATATCGGTCCAGCCATCTTCGAGTAATCGGTGAACATACATAAAAAAAAAAAAAAAAAGATACGGTCGAATTGAGAACCTCCTCCTTTTTGGGAAGTCGGTTAAAAATAGCTTGTTAGATAAACATTCTTATATCAAACAAAATTAACTTTTGAAAATTCTAAAGTCTGCGTGAGTCATCTGGCGTTGAACTAGACATGTGACGACCATGAAACTCGACTACTCAGAGCAATTTACCTGAGAATGCTGAATTGAGTTATTGTAACCAATTATACGGTTCCATTATTTAAATTCAGAAAAACATCTGCTTTTATGATCATATAAAAACATACAATACAACAAAACTACATAGTAACAACTAAAGTATCTATTTGTAAATGCTGAGTACCTACTTAGTATTTGTCAATTCTATGTGCCTTTCGTCTTAAAGCAGGCTTTCATTTCCTTTTAATTAGTCAAACGTTTTGCACATTTCCACTTATCTTAATTGTACACAACTACAAACAAAACTTCAGTAGTCGGGACTAAAGAGCAATTTTAGGAATCATAGGTACCTGAAAGGTCGTAGACTTGTTGGCAAATTGACGTAAACCTATTTGAATGCAGTCTTGCTGTCTGCAAACAGTTTAAAAGATCGTACAGTAAATGAAAACTCATCTGCCTATTGTTCCTGAAGATTGAGGCGATGAGCAACTCCAATTTATCTTTGCATGTTCCTCCAAGTGCCCCTTACGAGACAAAGTAAGTAAAATATACTGAACCCAAATGCCTCGCTGTAGCGTCAATTGCCTGAGCCGGGTTTTATGTTCCACTTATTTGCATTTCATCGCAGCCATTAACAAAATGTTGGCAGTTTCAGTTTATAACTTTGGACGAAACTAAATTATTCTTTTGACGTCATAAAAAAGTTGCACTGATTGAAAAGCTAAGTATTCCTTTCTGAAAATTAACCGAGTGTGACGTGGGTGAGTCGCTCTGAATAAGAGATGTGTGGTGCAGATGCTAATACCGGCACACGCTCATAAATCTTAAGACCCTCCTGTTAGTAATTCTGCAGCTACACTTAACACCATTAAAGCGATCTTTGGGGTGTAATTAACACATTGTTTGAGTTTATATACAAAGAATATATCAGCTCTAAAACAAAGAACTTCTTTATGTGTTTTGGTGGTGTTTTGAGCCCTTTTTGCTTTGGTTTCTGAACAAACACTGATGTTGTAGTTGTAATGTGTCTAATCGACATCGCGTCATAGCTGAGACCCACCTGCCGACTACTGGAGACATATTAAAAACAAACAAATGAACTGATGTTGATCGTCAGCCAGTAGCCAGATACGCGCTTTTATAGTCCAGTTGCTAAATCTAGCTACACGTTTCGCAAACAAAACTCGGAAATAAAAATACCTATCTACATAGTTCCCTCAGAACAAAATCTCGTGCATATTATTTTCCGTTTATACCCAGAATACCGACAAACAAATCCTTGTCAATAAATTGTAGATCTACACGTCGTGCGGAAAGTGCTATTTAGGAAACTGGGTAGCGGTAGGTACTACTGGACTGGCGCCCAACATATCCGTATTGTTTACATTATAGTATTAAAGATGGGAAGTGAAAAATAAGGTGAGATCCTTTGCGTAAAATCGGTAGGCCTGCTAGTCATTGTAAAAGATATGTATAGGTAATTCGATTTACTGCGGAATTCAATATTCTAAAATCCAGAGATAGATAGGTTATTGGGAACGGCCGTTAGGATGTAGGCCATAATATGATTTTTCCTCTGCGCCATTTCATTTGAGCGTGCGTGAATGATTTCAATCAGGTCGTGTGATTGTTTTCAATCAATGAAGACATATTGTTTAGCTATCAACTAAATAAACTGTTGAAATTATTATTCTGAGAAGTCTCAATAGAGGATTTAAACTGATGCCTACATTAGTATGATGTCTGTAAAGTTTTTTTATTAATAACCTTTTTGATGCCTCGTTAAAGACCATTCTAGATGTTTTCCTCGGATTATCTCGCATTCCAATGGCTACGTACTTTCCTTCCTAAGCTACCTACTTTCCACACCCGGGTAAAAAAATAGTCTATATCGACTTCCTCTATATGTATATGGCATATCTAACATGATATTTGTTCTGAGAAACTCTTCAACATCATAGATAGATCTTTATCGTGATCTGTTTAGTATTTTTCTATTTCCTGCCTTATGAACCACAAACTTGTCAGGTAACACGTACCCCAAGATATAATGACTGGTTCTAAGTCTACGAGACAAATATTGCTTCAATTGAATGAACATTAGGTACAGACGACAGCAGGTCAACGTATACGAATTCAAACATTAACCTGCCTCCACTGTGAGAAGGTTGAAAATCTATTGCAGAAATTTGACAGATTGTGGTAACTTGATGTGCTGTCGTCTGTACATTTATTCTCGTACAAAACCGCCAAATCTCAGATCCAACCATACTATTTGCAAAGTTACAAGTTGTACCTTTAGAAACACCCACAAGAGTGGGTACTTATTACTTTAGTTTCAGGTGAAATCCAGTTCGGTTCGCTGAGGGAATAACCGTATTCAACTAGGTAATTAATTTCATGTAATATTCAACTTTGGACGGGTACAAGACTTTTATTTACCACATATTCTAGTCTAGGTTAACCTACGTCGAATTGGTATGTGTATATTAAAAAACTGGATATAAAAATAACCTTATTAGGTTCATAAACTTTAATCCAAAATGACTTTGTTTGTTGCTTTATTTTAATCTCAATTGGCTAAACGAGCGTTTTGAACTGTGCATCAAACAATAAACCACTTTTGAACGAAGATTAACAACATAGTAGAAGTGCCACTCGGCCACGCACTCGCTTAGGTCAGCAAAAAGCTATTACGCGACCCAGCGCTCTCAAAGGATGAAAGAATCTTAAAGAAAATTATGTTGTCTTGGAATTCAATAGCAAGTGGTGGCAAGCTGCTGTATTGCGAATCAGTAGAGATGTAATTTTAAATACAGAAAGAATAAAATGTTATGAAGCAGCTTTTTACTAGGTTATTTCAAAGGCTCATAAACCCAGTCTGGCGCCGTGTTAATTTGAGTTTTTATGGATACGGGGGGATTTTGGACTACGTAGATTTAGCACGTATACCTGTACTTTTATTTGGTATACTTACAGGTACGTTACCACAGCTGCATAATTATAATCAATAAGTATTCATTTTAACAACGTTCTATTTTATTTAGGTTTTATGTTTTGAACTCAGTCCGTAATTTATTCTTATTTGCAAACAAAGTTTTCGTTTTCATTTTCATATTTTTTGCTATGTAGTAGAATTTTTTATAGGTCCGAACTGCGATAAAACAAACTTTATGAAATTAATTTTTAAATTGTATTGAAAATACAAACCTATAAAATCATTGGAAAAATATTTACGTAGATACCTAAAGCATGGGTAAATGTGGATTATCTGCAGATGGCAGTACTCTTCTCGTTATAGGCAATTAAATATTGTTGTGGCTGTATATACTGAATGTCTACAATATCGAACACCGCTATACCTCTGGGGCTTTCTTTGACTTTGCAACACATTTCCTTTGCTTTGGTTTCCTTTACTTGAACGGGCGTCTTAAAGCGAACCTCTATTATTATTATAGCTAGGTTTAAAAAACTATGATTTGTGGTTGTATTGTATGTACCTATTATAACGCGTCTCTGTACCTGTTCTTTATCAGGTAATATTTTTAACTATTAACTATATCATCAATCTTTCCAACTGGTACTACATCTTCCGAAGTTTACGCCCAACATAAACAAAACGGGAACAATAAATTATACGCAGTTATTATAAGAAAAAGGAACATTTTCAGTGTTATAATAAAAAAGTTAGGAACACGTTTGACACTTGTTTCCGAAAACCTTGTAAGTGAATTTTCTTTAAACGCGTGTCAAAGGTCTGTCAAACTTTTTTTAATAACAACATTTCTGTTTTTTTCTTCAGATAGGGCCGCTAACTGAGTCAAGATGGCAACTGGGTGGGGCAAGAGGTCAAGAGGCCAGCAACATCGCCATACAAGTCACTCCACCCGATGGCGAAGAAGATGACGAGTTCGTGCCGACGCTGCGCATGCGGCGCAAACTGAGCACGCCGCTCAGTGCGATGCCCGGAGTAACTGATGGACTGATTAGCTTACCAAGTAAGTACATACATTTATGAATAGATGGTAAAATACAGAAACTTTATTCCCGATGAAATAGGTAAAGCAGTTTCTATAGTCTTTAATAACAGACGTTGTATTGTTATCAATTAGAGAATAATCTAGGGTCCAGACAGAGCTAGTTCACAAACTAATTGTCATGATTTCAGATCCTCTCTATTAATAGACGTCAAATTCATTAGTAACCTTACCCTAATGAAGCAGACTCGAAGGTAATACGCAATTTGGAGTGCCGACCATATTGTTCGAGAGTGTCGGTAAATACTTAGTAAATATGGTCTATAGAGCGTTAACTTCAGGCGTTTACTGTAACTCGGTAACTTACAGAATTCTCGTAATTTATCGGTATCACCGGTATGAGGCACTTTGAACATCTGCACGTATCCAATATCAGTTTCAAGAAGGGCTTTCAAAAAGGTTGAGACTAATATCTTAAAATAAATGAAGCTGTAAGACATGTAATAGGAATTTCATTACTTTTCGCAACCGTTGTAATTAATGTAATCTGAACAACCACCCAATAGTTTGGGATCACATACCTACTTTATAGATTTCCACTATGTAACATGGAATAATATTCTTCGTAAGTAATAGGGACTCATCCTTCTCTGAAATTTAATTAAAATTTGTGGTAAACCAAAGAAATTCACAGCATGTGGCGCACGAAGGGTATGACGAAGGTTTTACTAGCTCCAGAAATCTGTCATCAAGTGTTTCACAATTAGTGGCTTTTGGTTATGCGTATATGGACATGCATTAGGTATATTATGTCTACAGATCTACGCGCTTCGCCAACGCGAGCACTGTCGCCGTTGGACCGGACGAAGCGACGCTTCAGCACAATGGTGTCTAGTGCGGCCGCCGCAGCAGTGTCCAGGCGGCTCTCGGCAACTATCGGCTGGTGCCTCGCCAGCCCCACGCAAGTTAAGCCACAAATAGTCCGGCAAGGACGCGCCCTATGCTTGCAATACATAAAGACTCAGATTAGGAGATCAACTTTATGTGCAAAAAAGGTAAACTAGGATTAATCACATTCAATCTCGGAAATATGTTTATAATTCGGTGATTTAAAGGATGGTATTTGTGTACAGCAAATAGTAATGAAACGTTTACAACGAATGGTGGAGACGGAGTGTGGGGAGGAGGCTGTGAGCAACTCGGAGTCGGGGGTACTGGCGGGGCTCCGCGCGCTGTGCGCCGCGCTGGAGAGGAAGCGGCCGGATGCCTTCCGCCACGTCGCGCGGCAGGCCACGCGCGCCCCTTCAGCCATGCTCCGCTCAGACACAGCACTCGCGGAGCTAGCACTAGCTCTAGCGAGACGCATCACTAGAGAAAATATTACGTGGTCCAAGGTAAAAGAATTATGTAGTTTCTATAGCTTGCGGCAATCTCAAACTTTGCAAGTTTAATGAATGAGGTCGCCTTTGTAGAACCACAGGGTGAATCCAGCTTGTGTAATGTCCTTTGTTGTTTCTTGTGTTGGCCATCTATTATAATATATTATTACTAAAGTTTTGGGCCTAGTAGTTAAGACCTGACCGGAATCAGGTACTCCGAAAATCGTTTAAACTTCTGCCAGATTGACTTAAACAGAATCTTCTTCGATGAGTATGAGTGCTAACAACATATTCCACTAACTCCTCTATCTACTGAATTAATTTATCATTTCGATCAAGAGCTTTCACACTAGCGGATTTTCCGATTCGTTCGGCTCCAACTATTGCGTAGGTGAACTTAAGGCTAAAAGGAGCTGTAAAACATTTTTCCTGACATTGATTTCTATCTAAGTAACTAAGATATTGAAATCTCGAAGTCTAAACAAGAAATATTATAAAGAGAAGCAATAGTAATATTTTAGCTTTTAGCAGTTTTTTATCGTAGGTATCTGGAGCTTGGGATGCAGAAATAAAACATGGCATTCCAGTCAAGCGATAATTAGCCCGCTCGTTCACTTTTAATTTAAAACAAACTCAATGAACAGAAATAAAATGTGATGTATTCCAGACAGCAGTGATGGTTTAGGAATAGCCGCACTATGTACTTCTTACGATGACTAAGATTTATTCCATCCAAAATCGGATCGTTTTTCAAGCTATCAGTCAGGGTTCGATTTGAAAGATTGCTCGTTAAATATCTAAAAATAAAACAGGTTTGAGAATAATTCATACGCTTCTTTACTAGATACATATTATTATAGAGAATCTATTTTACAACGTACCTTATTAGTTGATTAGTTGCTAGTCATAAGGGCGAAGTCTGAAACGACTTAATTCTGATAATAGACGGCTCTCTCTGTCTGAAATATGAAGTTCAATAATGAAGATTCCCGGACTTATCGCGAAGCGCGTGTGATTGACAGAATTTTGTTCTTAACTTATGCATCTAACGAGACGAGATGATTAAGCAACTTTACAACGATTTATCGCATTTATGAATAACTTCAAAAGAAGTTTTAATTGAAGTCAATACAATAATACTGAAGTCATTATGTACAATGATTTCAGATAGCAGCTGTATACTGTGTTTGTGGAGCACTGGCGAGGGAAGCGGCAGAAGCTGCTGATGGAGAACCAGCTCTGGAGTTGGTGTCAGCGCCCGCCGCTGCCATCGCTGACCTGTTGCACGAAGATCCTGGCTCATGGATTGCGTCACATGGTGGATGGGTATGCATATTCTCTAAATTGATTTTGAGAATATTTTCTAATCGATAATTCGATAACCCTTGACGATTTCACGAGTAATCACGAGTGACGGCTGAAGTGTCGTCGCTAATTAAACCACTATTGACGGTGACGGTTGTCGGCGATTATAAAGGGCCGATTAGTCGCCAGGCCGTTCGAGAAACTTCGCAGCTAGACAGCGAGCACCGAGTGTCTAGAATTCTGAATACCAAAGTTATGAAATTACTTACTTGGATAGTCGTCTTTTATTTCAATTCATTTCGTATTTTCTTTTTCAGAAGCCATGTAGGTAAATACATAAATTAAATAGTGTTTGAGTTTACATCTACGCGGCAGTCGAGTCCCAATTTTTCTTCATTGTCTTAAAACATTACCTATCCAATTAAGTAAGTTTTTAAGTTACCTCTCAAAATGTTAGTCCGCTAGTTTATGCTTTTATTCAGTAAAAAAATATCATTGGTATTAAATAGGTCTTGGTACCTATGTACTTATACTTTCTTAGAAAAATTGCCGTAGAACTACTTAGTCTTTAAAATTCAACAATCTAATATTGGTGCGTTCATAATTGACTTTGTATTTTAACTATTTTAAAGTGTGTAAAGGGACCCTTAGAAATCTGATATCTATGGCATATTTCTTGGTACTGATTAATTACATCATCAGCTCGCCACTCTTAGCGTAAATTGTGCACCCAAAGGTTCTGCTTGGGCAATATTGAAAATTAATTAACGAGAAATTTAATTAAAATATACTTATGTAGGCACGTACCCAAGAGATAATTTAATTTACTTAAGAAATTAAAATTACCTACCTATTCATGACTGTAATCAAATACTTTTATATATTTAAGCAGGTCCCTAATTTGATTTGATTGAAATCTTAGAGTGTACCTACTTATTGATATGTAAATCACATCTAGGTAGGCAGTAAGCCAATTAGGTACATGCATTCATTGGAGGTAGGTACCTACACTACCTACCTACCAAATACAAGCCAGTAGCCTAAGTAGGTAGGTAGGGCAATTTGGCCGCTCTACTGTTAAAGTGCAACCCACTCTACCTATTTAAAAGCAAGTGTGTAAAAAGTGTAGGTAAATATTTATAAAAATAGTGCGAGTTGGACTCGCGCACAAAGGGTTCCATACCATTACACAGGCCTGCAAAATGAGAGTCATAACTTCCTCTCTGGAATTTGATAGCTGATTCTAGGGTATTTTGGTGCGCTGATTACGAATATGAACTTAGTTTTTCTCTATCACCTCCAGATTTTTCAAAAAAGGCACAGATAGAAAATAGCAAAAAAACAGAAGATTACACATAAAAATATATATTTAAAACAGAACATAGTTCTTTTTAACTTAAAAAACTACTAAAATATAATAACAACTTAACACTAGTCTAAATAACATTTAAATTTCATTTGTGGAACCTGGTCCTTTTCTCCTGGAAGCTTCGGTTGTGCGATTTTCGCTTAAATTTCCAGTTTGGATCGTCGCGCTTCAATAACCAACAATAGTCCGCCATCATGTTGATATTCCATCTTCCTTGATACTAGACTTCAAGTTCTTTCAAATCTTGATGAAATCTTTCGCCTTGTTCTTCGCTAACGGCTCCTAGATTTTCTGGGAAGTAATCAATATGAGAATTTAAGAAATGAAGTTTAATGCTCATATTACAACCCATTACACCCAAATTGGAGATAATTTTGGCCACTATTTCTTTATAGTCGGAGCATTTATTGTTCCCCAAAAATTTTGTCACCACTTCCTTAAATGACTGCCATGCTTGCAACTCGATATCATTAAGTTTTTCATCAAACTTTTCATAC
>NWSH02000505.1:8555247-8575652 GCA_002382865.2 Heliothis virescens
CAAATGAGAGTCATAACTTCCTCTCTGGAATTTGATAGCTGATTCTAGGGTATTTTGGTGCGCTGATTACGAATATTGAACTTAGTTTTTCTCTATCACCTCCAGATTTTTCAAAAAAGGCACAGATAGAAAATAGCAAAAAAACAGAAGATTACACATAAAAATATAATATTTAAAACGAACATAGTTCTTTTTAACTTAAAAAACTACTAAAATATAATAACAACTTAACACTAGTCTAAATAACATTTAAATTTCATTTGTGGAACCTGGTCTTTTCTCCTGGAAGCTTCGGTTGTCGATTTTCGCTTAAATTTCCAGTTTTGATTCGTCGCGCTTCAATAACAACAATAGTCCGCCATCATTGTTGATATTCCATCTTCCTTGATACTAGACTTCAAGTTCTTTCAAATCTTGATGAAATCTTTCGCCTTGTTCTTCGCTAACGGCTGCTAGATTTTCTGGGAAGTATCAATATGAGATTTAAGAAATGAAGTTTAATGCTCATATTACAACCCATTACACCAATTGGAGATAATTTTGGCCACTATTTCTTTATAGTCGGAGCATTTATTGTTCCCCAAAAATTTGTCACCACTTCCTTAAATGACTGCCATGCTTGCAACTCGATATCATTAAGTTTTTCATCAACTTTCATACATTTTGAGGTGCCCAAGTTTTGTCTTGGTTACTTAAAACGAATCCAAAATAACTTTTATAAATATTTTTTACAAAGTCTGTAATACTGTTTCATGTTTTATCACCATAAATTTCCCAAATGTAACAGAAACAATTAGGAGAGTTTAAACAACTTCGCGATGCCATTTTAAAGTTTATGTTGCAAAATGCGCACTTCAACTGTTAAATTTCTAAATCAGTGCGGGAACTTATACAAAAATCCTTTGGTTTATCTTAATTACACCCTTTTCTAACAATATTCACAACATTTTTTTAATATTACCAAATAATTATGTAATAATGAGCTCAGTACTAAATTAAGCCAAAATGACCCGTTTTTGACATGTTTAATGCGAATTACTAATACTTATTATGTAGTAATTAACAAATTACTAATTGGCGTTAATTTCTATGTTCCCTTACACTAATTATATGAAATAAAAATTGAGCTGAATTAAATTAATAACGTTTTAGACATTTCAAAAGGTAGGCGCTCAAACATTTTAAAGCAAAATCTTAAATATTCCATACCAAAAAATCCTGACGTGATGGATTTTTTTTATTATTTTTCTCGTAATCAGCACATCAGAAACTATAAAAAACGTTACTCAGATTTCAAAGAGGAAAACCATTGCAGACCTGTGTTATGTATGGAAAATGAACGTATCTATTACCTAAGTTCAACTAGCCAAAATAGAAAAAAATTTCGGTAACAAAAAAAATAACTTTGTTTTTCATACAAATAAATGATTAACAAAGTTATAATTTGCGGTTTCACACGTTTATTGTATTAAGTAAAAAATTTAGGGGTGTCCCCATTTTTAATTTTTGTATTGGTTGTTATAGCGGCAACGGAAATATATCATTTCAGCTTTCTAGCTATCATGGTTTTTGAGATACCTACAGCCTGAAGACAGACAGCGAAGGCTTAGTAATAGGGTCCCGATTTACTCTTTGGGTACGGAACCCTAAAAACCAAATTGAGTTTATTTATGCTAATCAACGTAAAACCACAAAACGCTCACTACCTACTTGACTAGAATAATCAGGCCCCAACAAAATGTCTGTGTGAAACTGAGCAGTTGACTAATAGTTTATTTAGGTACCATCAAAATGTCGCGCTTAGTTCAACAATTTGTGAACTTTCGGGTTCGACAGACACCTACGTTTCGTTATATGTATTAGGCACCTACGGTTTGTTTTCCCGCATCCCGGGGACCTTCGTGTACCCGGATAAAATATAGCCTAGTTGGGTTACTCGGGGCTAATTTTTCATATCTGTTCAACAGTTTCGTAGCCTTGAGGGTACAAACAATGAAACAAAATGTCCTCTTTATTATTATATTCATCAAGTGTAGGATTGATACAATTTACATTTAGGTAGTAAAATACCCTACACTTACCTTCTTACTTACTTATTTGCATTTTCTCCCAAATTGCATTTTAGGATTCTTTTGTTTTACAAACCATTCTGCTTTTGTTTTTCGTAAAAAAAAAAAACTTTGTTTACAGAATGGTTTAGTGGAGAGACTCCGAGCCAGCGAAAGGGACCAACGATCAGAAAAGAATCTTCGAGTGATGGTGTCCTTCTTCGTGTTCGCGTGCCTGACCTTATTGCTGTTCCGATGGGTTCTCCACGCACATCCCGCGTACAACGAGTAGACCTCCATTTATTTATCTATAGGTACCAATAGATACTTTTAGAAAAAAGTTGTGACACAACGATGGCAGGTGATTAGTTTTAGTCTAGGTGAAATGTATTTGGCGAGAGGCTAGAGGTGCATAATATTTTTATTTATTTAGGTAATCGGACCCTTTATCAAACAGAATCTTTGTGCTTTCTAAAGTTATGCATTACAGATACGATCCAGACCGATCTTACCAATTTTTAGCACCGCCTACTAACCAGCCCGTTTATGTTTAGATAGTACCTATTTTATGCAAAATAATGATAGTTAATTAAAGTGAATATTTTTGTAATAAGTACAACCTAAATGTAATACAAAGTATGGTGTCCATAGAGAACAAAATGACGAGGTGCTGGCTGCTTTTTTGAATAAGCGATCAAAATATTTGTTATTTGTGTAATGATGAAAAATAGTGAAACCTATATGTATAGGTAGAAGTTGTGATAAAACAGAAAGTTTTGTAAATATGCAAATAAATTGTATCATTTACCTATGTTTATCTACAATTATCAACGTCTGCGTGTGCCACCAACGAATATAAGATGTTATATTAAACTCCAAAGATGTAAACCCATAAATTATAAGACATGTTGTAGCCATATTGTCTAAATTATTTATTACTTTACCCACAGCAGAATAATCCTATTACAGTAATTTATAAGTAGCCTGAAAAAAAGTAAATATTTTTTTCTTTAAGTATTTGCTTTTTATTTACCTCCAATTTATTCGGCTTCCAAAGTGCAAACAGTGCGAAAAGGTGCAGATTAGTAAGGTTCACATTGATAAAATCCGGCAAGCGACTGTAACGAAGAACTTCGGAAGAAGCTGGTGGTAACGAGTGTGAACCAGTAGACATTTGAGTAGGTCTCTTGAGGCATAGCGACTGAAAACTTGTTCCCATCTATACCCAGTACAGCACTGCACTATAGCACTGGCCATAATATACCGAGATAAGTAGTGTCTGTGTATGTATGTATGTACCTAACTTAGTAGTTTTGACAGACAGACAGGCAGTTATTTTCGCAATTAAGAATAAAAATATAAATATATCCAAATTGAACACGGGGAAAAAGGAAATAAAAAATAATATATCCAAATTGAACAAGAAAAAAAAACTGAAAACCCAGATAAGAAATTACAGAACAGAGACATGTAATGCCATCTTTCTTATTCGGAATACACTTCTACAAGCTGTGTGGCCTACATAATATCACATAATCTTAGTCTTGGTCATGGAAACTATAGAATACCTATTGGTGTTTTAGGACTGTAACAGTAACGTTAACAAGATAATATAAATTATAAAATTGTGCCGAATTAATACTAATTAGTATTATTTGTATTTTACATGGTTCCACGACACAGCTTATACTGAAATTAGTTAATCATTATTAAATTAGTCTGATGTGTAAATCGGTATTACCTATGTTATAGAGAAACGTAGCTGTGTGCTATTTTGTTTGTTGTAAATGATAAGCATAATAAAGAAAAGAAAAACTAGTTTTGGTAGAATAATTAAAGACGCGTCTAACCAAAGGGTTGAACAATTAATTCAATTATTAGATTCAAAGAAAATAGTGTTTTCTTCTTTGCAGAAAAAAAATAATCGTATAAGCTGAAACCATAGACAAATATTAATTCGTCAAGTATCGTCAAGAGAAAAGCTCAGTGTTCAAAATCAAATCAAAGTGTCTAAAAAATCAAACGGAATTGTTTATGGTCTCGTCAGAAAGCTGAAACAATTGAAGAAATAATAGGCATGTTAAAGCAGAAAAATACATGTACTATAAATATTGCGATAGTGAAATACTTGTGACCAAACTAGCAGTGGATAATCTCATTACTTGTAAGTTAATTCATCCTTGATTATAAGTGTTCTGTATAAATGAATAATAGCCATTGCAGAGAAAAGGAAATCAAAAAAGAACGTCACACACAAAACGTGAGGTGGCGCTATTGTATATGGGGTTTCGTACGGGAGCGAAAGAGATGAAATTAGCTGTCAATGTCAGTACACTATTCACAAATATGACTGAGTCTCAGAATTTATTATTTTTAATTGATACTTACTAGACCAAAATCCCTCAGTTATATTGTATATTGATTGTATTGGTTATTGCTTTGGTAATAAAGGATTCTTATAAACAATAAAAAATATGGCAGCTAGATTGTGAACTGCGGCATTATTTGAGGCCGATTTTTTTACTCGTTGTGTTTACTAAAACTCTCTTTGCAGGTGTAAATGAGAGTAACGATGTGTTATCGCGACATCAAATGAACAGTGATCAAATCTTCTTTAATTGTGTAGTGTTTCGTTGGTACAAAATATCGTAGCCGCAATGATGAAGAGTACGTTACCTAAGGACAAACCTGGCAAAATGAGGATCCGAGCTTTCCCAGTGAGTATCGCTGCGCCAAACATTTTGATTAACATTATTTTCAATTGTAGCCCTTCGCACAAAATAACAATCTTCATTATTTATTTATTTAGATAGCTTAAATTCACATACATTATTGTTGTTCAATTCTTTACTATAATTGTGTAATGATTCGCAATATTTTGTGACTGTGTTCTTTAGTACAAAGTACTTTACTGCATTACCAATAATCTGAATAGTCTGTACTATCAATCAACTAATTGTTTGATTGTATGTTTGTATTAGGCAGAAATCAGGCCATCAAAAAACTTATCACAATATAATGAAGAATGTTCCTATGACTCATCAAAATAACTTGCTCTTTAATTTGAATGTTGTTTAGTATTACAAACTTACCGAATAGTAGGTACTTGTTAGCATTAATAATCACTATTCAGTAAATTACTTTTAAACAAAATGTTTTCATTTAAAAGGTAAGAGCAAAAAATTAACTGCATAAAGAAACTGGTATTTCTATGTTTATAATTGTTTACCTTCTTATGAGGCAATCAATAACAGCAACAAGGAATAATAAACTGTAGTTAAAAAAATCATGACTTGTCCACATAGTTTTTGTTTCAAGAGAAAAGAGGTTAGAACTCCAATCTTTTTAGTATGGTAACACCTGAATTAACTTAACTGTCAATGTGATTTAAAAATAGAAACCAATTTATTTTCCTTTAGAACAAAATTTTTGTATTCAATATGTCATAATTATATTTTTGATGACAGGAGTGAAAATCAATCCAAAGATAAACATTCTTATTTTTTCATACTATATATACTTAATGTTTTTGAACTTCTATTTTAATTTTGTACCATGTTGGTTTAACACCCAAAGATATTAATTTTCAAGATGACGAGAAAATTTCAAGTGTGGAACTATTCCGAACCATATTACCAAATGTATCCAGACACTTGGGTGTGTACTGTTTAAACAAGAGAACTGTTGTAGTGACTTGTGATATGTTTTGTGTGAATGATGCAAAACACTGTGTTACCATTACAGATGACTATGGACGAGAAGTATGTGGAGAGCATATGGAGTTTACTTAAAAATGCAATACAAGAAATTCAAAAGAAGAATAACTCCGGTCTCTCCTTTGAAGAACTTTATCGCAATGCTTACACCATGGTTCTCCACAAGCATGGTGAGAGACTTTACACCGGGTTGAAGGAAGTTGTCACTCAGCATCTTGAAACAAAGGTAAACTGTTCAGTTTTTATGAATGCACAATTGATCTAAGTGGTTCTTGCGTGTTTACATTCTATTATCTACTCTTCCAGGTGAGGGAAGATGTTTTGCACTCGTTACACAATGGCTTCCTGCAGACCCTAAACAATGCTTGGACAGATCATCAGACTAGTATGGTTATGATTCGAGACATACTCATGTACATGGACAGGGTATATGTACAACAAAATGAAGTGGACAATGTGTACAATCTGGGACTTATTATTTTTAGAGATCAGGTTAGTAAATTGATTTGATGCAGTTTTATTAGATGTTTATACAAATATCTAGTCTAGTATTATAAAGAGGAGAAAAATATTTCTTTGTTTGACTACTGAACAAATTTACAAAATTATTTGACTACATTATATCTAGGTATGGGAAGAAGTTCCTTCGGCACACTGGTGGAACCTTGAGTAACAGCTAGTATCAAAACTGATAAACAAATTATTGAAGTTTATATCCAGTTGTGTTATTCTTCAATTATGAAGTATATGTTGTGACCAGGCAATGTACTGGCATGACATGCAAATTGAGCAAACTGAATGCAAAAGTATTCACATTTTCCTTCAGCCATTGTATAATTGTGATTTAACCTATGCAAATAAGCAGTTTTGTTTTGTAGAACCCATCCATTAAGACTTCCTCAATGTAAATTATTTATGTAATTTAATTCATGTGTAGTTGTTTCAAATGGCTTTTGTTATTATGAGGAACTTGTGCCTAGGTCAGCAGAATGGTTCAAAGGAAAAAGGTTCAAGGGAGATCATAAGTCAGTTTCTTGTTTTGATGATAACTGACTCTCTACTGGGTTAATCTAACTTTGTCACAACATCCACTATGCTTCAAAAAGCATGTTTACCATGATTCACAGAAGCAGTTACATCTGCCGAGCCTATTCCAAACAATGTTCAAGGCAAATCCAGGTTCTACCAATTTGATGTGCCTTCCGAAACATTATAGAACGAAAAATGGTCCCCTATCCAAGGATCGACCGCGCCAAGCGCTGCTCAACCTTACGATCGATCGTTCTGGGCTTTTACTTAGTCAGGAGCACTTCTGTGACGGATTCCAGCGTGCCCCCTTAAAATGGTCTTAAAATACTTAACAAGATACATATCGCATGTAAAGGTTGTTCGCTACGGGTGCATCCGCGACCACCTGCGTCAGACGCTACTGGAGCTGGTGGCCCGCGAGCGACGCGGCGAGGTGGTGGACCGGCTGGCCATCCGCAACGCCTGCCAGATGCTCATGGTGCTCGGCATCAACTCGCGCGCTGTCTACGAAGAGGACTTCGAGAAGCCCTTCCTGCACCAGTCTTCGGAGTTTTATAGGGTATGTGACATACTTATTCAATGATCATGTTGCCGATTGGCTTTTCGCGTAGTTATTTTGCTTTCCAAATAGAGTCATATTTTTAGGCAAGGGAAAACCCGACACGATTTTTTCCAGGTTGACTGGCTGACTTATGCCTTACAGTCCGACAAATTTTGTATGAAGCCTTCATATAAAATGTTCTGTAGTTGTAACCTTCGATTAGACACGAAATATAATATTGTCTGTCCACCCAGATGGAATCTCAGAAGTTCCTGGCGGAGAACAGCGCGGCGGTGTACATCAACCGCGTGGAGGCGCGCATTGCGGAGGAGGCGGAGCGCGCGCGGCACTACCTGGACGAGAGCACCGAGCCGCGCGTCGTCGCCGTGCTCGAGCACGAGCTCATCGAGCGCCACATGAAGACCATCGTCGAGGTATGCTGGCTCTGCGGAACTCATATGTGGGGACTGGCCTGAGTCTACCTTAGTTATGAATTGGCTTGTTTCTGCCAACGGCTTTTTCCCGTTCCCGTGGGAATTTCTAGAAATCCTTTCTTATATCGCGTGAGAGTCTTAAGATGAACCTCAGTGCCGAATTTCAGCTTTATAGGTTCCCGGGTTTGGGCCCTGCGTTGATGAGTCAGGATTTTTTATATGTATAGAAATGAATTGTTTTGGTGGCATCGAGTTTTTCAATAACAATAGTATCACTAAATCCCATTAAAAAAAAACTGAATTTCATAAACAGAAAGCACCACAGCTGATCATATAAACTGTAATCCAATGATAGTATGTAAGCTTCCAGCTGTCATTAGACCATCTTTGGCAGTTGTTATGGGTAGTCAGAAGCCAGAAAGTGACAACCAGTCTCACGAATGGGTATCGGGTTGCTCGGGTTACTGGGTTGTGGAGATCAGACAGGTAGTCGCTCCATGTTAAACACTGGTTCTCAGCTGGAGATAAAGATTAAAAGTCATTTATTCAAAGTAAGCTGAAAATCAGCACTTTTTGAAGGTCAATGTTTACAAAAGACAGCCCCCAAAACGCCCGCCCTTCACCACTTCCTATGTGTTTTTGCTGTGTCCGGTTAGACTGGAAGCCGACCCCAAAGGCAAGGCAGTTGATGATGATATAACGGTATGGTGGCAGATGGAGAACTCGGGCGTGGTGCACATGCTGATGCACACGCGCACGCTGGAGCTGGCGTGCGTGTACAAGCTGCTGTCGCGCGTGGGCGAGGGGCTGCGCACCGTGGCCGACGCCGTGTCGGCGCACCTGCGCGAACAGGGCCGCGCGCTCGTCACCGACACGCACCACAACACCAACGCTATCACCTTCGTGCAGGTAATACTCGAAACAAAAATCATTTATTAGCACAAAAAAACACGCATCCTTTCTCTAATTATATAGGGTCACATTCAATCATTGCTTGTAGGTAAAATCCTGAAAGTCTAACAGCCAGTCTTACTGAGGGATATTGGGTTGAAACTGGGTTGAGAACCAGTTACTCTATTGAAAACTGGTACTCAGCTGTATCAAGAATTTTAAAAAGGGAGAATATCTGGCAAGACATCATCAAATGTAGCCATAACTTTTATTAAAATCCTTTCAGTAATTTGTGTGAAAATGTTAGAAGTGACTTTTGCGGCCGAGCATCATTTATTACAGTATAGAAATACTGTCACGTCTGTTATAGATATTAAGTCTAATCATCAATTTATCGTTTGTTACAGAATCTGTTAGACCTGAAGGACAGATTTGATCATTTCCTTCAAAACTCGTTTAACAATGATAAGATTTTCAAACACATGATTGCGTCAGACTTCGAATACTTCCTCAACTTGAACAGCAAATCGCCAGAGTTTTTATCGCTGTTCATCGACGGGAAGTTAAAGAAGGGTGAAAAAGGCGTAAGTACCTGCTCAAGTAGACATACGAATAGAAAGATATTGTGGCTGTCTAAAACTTGACTTTTCCCCAGATGAGTGAACAAGAAATCGAAGCTGTGTTGGACAAAACTATGGTACTGTTCAGATTCTTACAAGAAAAGGATGTGTTTGAGCGTTATTATAAGCAGCACTTGGCCAAACGATTGTTGCTCAACAAATCTGTCTCTGATGACAGTGAGAAGAATATGATCTCTAAACTGAAGGTTAGTTGTAGTTGAACTAGTACATCATACGGCTATATATTTATCTAAGTTATCCAAAATATGAACGCTTTGTTGATACATATTTTGGTTTTTAACCATTCCCAGAAAGAAGGTTTACTTAAGGATGTTGAACCGCGAGATTTTCAATGTATAATCGGAGATGTCTCGCAAATAGAGAATTCCATAAGTGACTAAATGAACAATCCGTCCGCCTCCCCATCCTGTCCACATATTTCTGCAAAATTCTTTACCAATTATAGATGGACATTTTCGTAAGTGTCCTATGTGTATCATATACCGTTGGTAGTTCTTTTTCTACCGTAAAAAGTCTGCTTAAAGTCTTGGTGTGTTGTTTCAAAATCTATTCTTTGCTAATGTTTTCAAAATTAATTTGAATAAAACCAAGATACGGTTTAGGTAAAGAATTTTGCAGAGAATTGAGACTTTAAGCAGGGTTAAGTAGTCATATCGTGTTGTTAGACTAATTGTAATGTATTTGCATTAATTGTAATAATGTGCAGTAAAGTAGAGACTATTCGCCTGGCAAAATTTATTTAAATACAATAATACTTGTGCTGTTTTCAGACTGAATGCGGTTGTCAGTTCACATCAAAGCTGGAAGGAATGTTCAAAGACATGACCGTCTCGAACACCATAATGGAAGAATTCAAGGAACATGTGCTGTCATCCGGGGTGAATCTTTGTTATTTCTTACCTTTGTCCAGCCGTTAGTGGCGGTCTTGTTATCACAGTCGAGCTGACTGTAAGTCGTCACTCGCAGGCCCTTCATTGTAAAAATTACGTTGTTCAATATTTTCTATAACGAAATGGTGTATTTTCAGATCAATCTTCACGGCGTAGATCTGTCAGTGCGCGTACTAACTACCGGCTTCTGGCCCACACAAAGCGCGACACCAAAATGCAACATACCTACGGCGCCACGGAATGCATTCGAAGTTTTCAGAAGGTAAACATGACTCCGAATATAGTAGAAAAGCATCTTGCAGTCATAATTGCGATTCTATTGTTAGTTTTTACAATTTTACGTCTAAACCGCTAAAGGTTTAATATAGTTGTCTATTTTTCTTTATTATTTATTTTATACTAGCTTTCCGCCCGCGGCTTCGCCCGCGTGGAATTCGGTTCGACACACAGCGCCATCTACAATCCATCCATCAAGCAAACAATATTTTTGTTTTCCCTCGGGAATATCTATTTTTTTCGGGATAAAAAGTACCCTATTATTTAATCCGGACTTCTAACTTTACGTCTGCAAAATTTCAAAGCAATCGGTTCAGTAGTTACGGCGTGAAAGCGGAACAAACAAACAAACAAACTCACTTTCCGATTTATAATATTAGTAAGGATGAACAAAGATAGTGAGATGTCTCTACTTTGATTTCATTCTTCGTCATATTATTATTGAATATGAATGTCTACCGCATCATGCGCTGTGTTCGCTTTCTTTAGTCCCACCGTATAGACCGCAAGGAGCTACTAAAAAATGTGACGTTATGTTTAGCTTCTACCTAGCGAAGCACTCGGGGCGGCAGCTGTCGCTGCAGCCGCAGCTGGGCAGCGCGGACCTGAACGCGACGTTCCGCGCGGCCGCGTCGTCGCCGCCGCGCTCGCCGCCCGCGCCCGCCGCGCCGCGCCGCCACATCATACAGGTGTCCACCTTCCAGATGTGTGTGCTGCTGCTCTTTAATAAGCGCGAACGACTCACTTACGAGGTATGTACCTACCATTCATTTATATACCAAACCCCATATTAGATAGATAGCACAAGACACATCTTAAAATTTTGCGGTCTAAAATATTTACTTCTTACCTTACAACTTGACTTATTTTGTGCACAGTGTTCCCGTTTCCCATCTAGTGCTTAATGATAAAGTGAACCTTATATATTTCCCCTTGCAGGAAATACTCAACGAGACTGATATACCAGAGAAAGATCTTGTCCGGGCCCTACAGTCGTTAGCGATGGGTAAGCCCACCCAGAGGGTGCTCATCAAACAGCCGAAGACAAAGGAGATAGAACCATCTCATCAATTTTACGTGAACGACGCCTTTACATCTAAGTTACATAGGTAAGACTACAAAAAACATTAGAATACACTAATTTAAATAAAGTTTTTTTTTTAACATGTTTTTCCTATTATCAGAGTTAAGATCCAGACGGTAGCGGCCAAAGGCGAATCTGAACCGGAGAGACGCGAAACACGTAACAAAGTTGATGAAGACCGCAAACATGAAATCGAAGCGGCCATCGTGCGCATCATGAAAGCCAGAAAGAAAATGGCGGTAAGTTATAAAAAGTTTATTCTGCAATTTTATTGTGTAGCAAATATAACAGGAAGACTATTACTAACAATTGAACCTTTTGACAAAGTACAATATAAATGTGGTGTCCACAGCACACACTATTGGTCGCCGAAGTGACGGAGCAATTGCGTGCACGTTTCCTCCCGTCGCCAGTGGTTATCAAGAAACGCATCGAAGGGCTCATTGAACGAGAGTATCTCGCTCGCACGCCTGACGACCGCAAAGTCTACACTTACGTCGCATAGGTTTGTAGCGACATCTCAGCATTGCTCCGATCGATTTGTGTAAAAGCAGCTTCAGTTTATATTTACTGTCTTCTTTGCTTTTCAATATATTTTATTAGACTAAAATATTCTTTGAAGATTAATTATGTAAAAATATTGTAAATACCAATATAGCTCTAGTACCTTAACGTCATGTACTATGATAGTTTACCTCGTTTCCTTGATGCGGCTACATTAAAAACTTCCTTTATAACACAATGTTTTATTAACTTCTCTTTTGCCTCTTGGATTTGGCTAATACTTACGAGCTCTCGTTGGGTTGACGTGGTCTAATTGAACCTAAAATGGGTTTTATTTTCAGGCCACCACAAACTCAAGATCGTTATGTCCTTGAAGGGGATGCCAAGTTAGAAGTGATAGAAGTAACAAAAGTATTTAAATTATTTCAAAATAAAAATTATTAGTTATTATTCAAGAGTTATTTTATTTGTAAAAAGCAATATTACACAACAGTATATAGTTACAATTAACGTGTTAGACATGTGAATACAGCCGTTTTCGGGAAAGGGGAAGAAGAAATCTTTGGGTAAATGAATATTTAATTGTGGACCTCCAGCATATTGAATTACACTTGGCTTGGTCAGATCCACAAAATTAACATCAATAGTAATTACCAATGAAATATCTTCTATATTAAAGCTAACGTTTCTAGTTGTTACTTCGTATTTAGCTGACAGAATTTTATTCTGACCCGTGTATGATCTTTCGTCGACATTAGCGAACATGAAGGTAATAGAGAGCCTGTTGATTAAATTATAACAGTAAAGTTTAAAGGTGTTTTCATTGTACTCTCCATAAACAGGATCTCGTTTATTGATGTCTATAAACATATTTATCCAATTATTATCGGCAATATCATGTGGATTACCAAATGGAGAAATGGAAATATTACTGTTAAGCCTAAAAAGTTCCATTATACCATTTTGTACTTTGTTGCACATGTTTTTTGGTAACGTTGTTTGCGGATGTACATACCGGCATTTATTTCTCTTATTGATGCCAAACGTTACAATGTTACTTGTTGTGTTGGATAAAACACAAAGTCCATTTTTGTTCTCGGTAAGTAACATACGCCTCCTCGTTTCCGAAGTATTATTGAAAAAATTGTCGGTATGGTTACTCTTAACGTATGATGCAATAACTGGTAAGCCGTGGATATATCCTGGATTTCCACTTAATTCTAATACATGGTCTATAGATTTATTAGACATATAAAAATTAATATTGATTTCTTGCAACATGAACGGTAATACATACGATATATTTTGTATGTGCAGTTTTATCGTCGCGTTCATTATTTTCAAATCGTAGTANATCCATCAAGCAAACAATATTTTTGTTTTCCCTCGGGAATATCTATTTTTTTCGGGATAAAAAGTACCCTATTATTTAATCCGGACTTCTAACTTTACGTCTGCAAAATTTCAAAGCAATCGGTTCAGTAGTTACGGCGTGAAAGCGGAACAAACAAACAAACAAACTCACTTTCCGATTTATAATATTAGTAAGGATGAACAAAGATAGTGAGATGTCTCTACTTTGATTTCATTCTTCGTCATATTATTATTGAATATGAATGTCTACCGCATCATGCGCTGTGTTCGCTTTCTTTAGTCCCACCGTATAGACCGCAAGGAGCTACTAAAAAATGTGACGTTATGTTTAGCTTCTACCTAGCGAAGCACTCGGGGCGGCAGCTGTCGCTGCAGCCGCAGCTGGGCAGCGCGGACCTGAACGCGACGTTCCGCGCGGCCGCGTCGTCGCCGCCGCGCTCGCCGCCCGCGCCCGCCGCGCCGCGCCGCCACATCATACAGGTGTCCACCTTCCAGATGTGTGTGCTGCTGCTCTTTAATAAGCGCGAACGACTCACTTACGAGGTATGTACCTACCATTCATTTATATACCAAACCCCATATTAGATAGATAGCACAAGACACATCTTAAAATTTTGCGGTCTAAAATATTTACTTCTTACCTTACAACTTGACTTATTTTGTGCACAGTGTTCCCGTTTCCCATCTAGTGCTTAATGATAAAGTGAACCTTATATATTTCCCCTTGCAGGAAATACTCAACGAGACTGATATACCAGAGAAAGATCTTGTCCGGGCCCTACAGTCGTTAGCGATGGGTAAGCCCACCCAGAGGGTGCTCATCAAACAGCCGAAGACAAAGGAGATAGAACCATCTCATCAATTTTACGTGAACGACGCCTTTACATCTAAGTTACATAGGTAAGACTACAAAAAACATTAGAATACACTAATTTAAATAAAGTTTTTTTTTTAACATGTTTTTCCTATTATCAGAGTTAAGATCCAGACGGTAGCGGCCAAAGGCGAATCTGAACCGGAGAGACGCGAAACACGTAACAAAGTTGATGAAGACCGCAAACATGAAATCGAAGCGGCCATCGTGCGCATCATGAAAGCCAGAAAGAAAATGGCGGTAAGTTATAAAAAGTTTATTCTGCAATTTTATTGTGTAGCAAATATAACAGGAAGACTATTACTAACAATTGAACCTTTTGACAAAGTACAATATAAATGTGGTGTCCACAGCACACACTATTGGTCGCCGAAGTGACGGAGCAATTGCGTGCACGTTTCCTCCCGTCGCCAGTGGTTATCAAGAAACGCATCGAAGGGCTCATTGAACGAGAGTATCTCGCTCGCACGCCTGACGACCGCAAAGTCTACACTTACGTCGCATAGGTTTGTAGCGACATCTCAGCATTGCTCCGATCGATTTGTGTAAAAGCAGCTTCAGTTTATATTTACTGTCTTCTTTGCTTTTCAATATATTTTATTAGACTAAAATATTCTTTGAAGATTAATTATGTAAAAATATTGTAAATACCAATATAGCTCTAGTACCTTAACGTCATGTACTATGATAGTTTACCTCGTTTCCTTGATGCGGCTACATTAAAAACTTCCTTTATAACACAATGTTTTATTAACTTCTCTTTTGCCTCTTGGATTTGGCTAATACTTACGAGCTCTCGTTGGGTTGACGTGGTCTAATTGAACCTAAAATGGGTTTTATTTTCAGGCCACCACAAACTCAAGATCGTTATGTCCTTGAAGGGGATGCCAAGTTAGAAGTGATAGAAGTAACAAAAGTATTTAAATTATTTCAAAATAAAAATTATTAGTTATTATTCAAGAGTTATTTTATTTGTAAAAAGCAATATTACACAACAGTATATAGTTACAATTAACGTGTTAGACATGTGAATACAGCCGTTTTCGGGAAAGGGGAAGAAGAAATCTTTGGGTAAATGAATATTTAATTGTGGACCTCCAGCATATTGAATTACACTTGGCTTGGTCAGATCCACAAAATTAACATCAATAGTAATTACCAATGAAATATCTTCTATATTAAAGCTAACGTTTCTAGTTGTTACTTCGTATTTAGCTGACAGAATTTTATTCTGACCCGTGTATGATCTTTCGTCGACATTAGCGAACATGAAGGTAATAGAGAGCCTGTTGATTAAATTATAACAGTAAAGTTTAAAGGTGTTTTCATTGTACTCTCCATAAACAGGATCTCGTTTATTGATGTCTATAAACATATTTATCCAATTATTATCGGCAATATCATGTGGATTACCAAATGGAGAAATGGAAATATTACTGTTAAGCCTAAAAAGTTCCATTATACCATTTTGTACTTTGTTGCACATGTTTTTTGGTAACGTTGTTTGCGGATGTACATACCGGCATTTATTTCTCTTATTGATGCCAAACGTTACAATGTTACTTGTTGTGTTGGATAAAACACAAAGTCCATTTTTGTTCTCGGTAAGTAACATACGCCTCCTCGTTTCCGAAGTATTATTGAAAAAATTGTCGGTATGGTTACTCTTAACGTATGATGCAATAACTGGTAAGCCGTGGATATATCCTGGATTTCCACTTAATTCTAATACATGGTCTATAGATTTATTAGACATATAAAAATTAATATTGATTTCTTGCAACATGAACGGTAATACATACGATATATTTTGTATGTGCAGTTTTATCGTCGCGTTCATTATTTTCAAATCGTAGTAATAGAATTCATAATCTATTTTCAATGCTATATTAGTGCACACAACCTCCGTGCATGACGCTTCGTTCAAAGTCTTGTTGTAATTAGCGCAAATACCATCTTCACATGCAAGGATTGTCCAATTAATGCAATGAAGATTTGTGCAATTCTGTAATATACACAATTTATAAAAAGCATTCTAGAATCAAAAGAAATAATTACAATAGAATATTACTTTACCAAAGTGGTACTGTTAAATGTTTTGTCAGTAGCACTAATAACCAAAGCTTCATCAGAAGTTTTCAAAATATTAAACATTTCTAAATGCTCAAGTTTGACATTGCATTTTATTTTCTCCTTTTTGATAAATTTAATTGGTACTCGATCAGTACAGTAATGGTTAACCATTGGTGCTGGGAAATCTGAAAAAGAGATGAATTAAGTAGATTGCTTTAAATTCAATACTAACAAAGTTCAGGCATAAAAAGTTATACAAACCTAAATAATAAAATATACCATTTTTCAACAGCCAAATAGGATCACCTTGTTCATACAAGGTTTTCTTAAATTCATATGAAGGTTGCTTTTGAACAACATTTCGCCACATGTAATGGTTATCAGTTGATGCCAGATTATACTGGAAATAATATAATACATAACAATTAAAGGTACTTAAATATTAATAAGTAAATAATTAATATGATATTAATTTCCTACCTTCCTTAAAATTCGCTTATTAGGTAAGTTAGTCCTAACAACACACAACAGATTATCAAGCATACTGCCTCCATATCTCTGTTCATCTAATAAATGTGTGATACATCCATCAATTTCTCTATCTTCCTTAATTGTATCTTGGCATTGGAATATTTTGAGTTCATTTTCAGAGCAGTCTTGATCACAACAGCAATATAAATCACATACATTATACTGCAAAAGAATAATAAATAATTAATTTATTTATACAAAGGATTCTGTGGTTGCAATGCCTGATAGGTTGCTGGCTTGAAATACTTACCAATAAGTTACATTCACAATGTAAATTAAAACTAACTTTAGATGTAGTACTAGGAGCATCAGATGATTTGTTTTTTATATCAAAGAATGTTATTTCTGTGACATTATCATATTCAGTGCTTGTGAAATACAGCTCTGTAGTGGTCGAAGTGACATCGGTTTCAGAAGTATTTTCATCATAAAGGACATCAAATATTGTGGTGGTTGCATCTGTTGTTCCTAGGGATGTTTCTGACCATGAGGAGTTATTATAAATCTTAGACGGGGATGTGTTTTTTAATGATTTACTCATGACATGTGTCCTGTAGTAAAGAGCATGAGGCTTAACACTAATATTCTTCATCAAGTCCCTGAGAACATCTTTTTGTGTGGTTACATTGAGCGTTTCATCAACCTGAACCTTCTCTTGTATGTAATCCATGACACAAAATTGAATGAGTATTGATAGGACAGTAAAAGCTAAATATGTAATGACTTTCATTTTTCACTTATACTCTACTCCAAATTGACTAAAATTCCGGAGCAATATATTCACTTGCAGTTGAACTGTCCCTTTTGACTGAGTCCTTAATTTAAATCTGTAAATATAAGCATAATACATATAAATAATAGTCATAAAAGTCATAATTTACAACTAGAATATATAATGACTTACCTATTCAAACCTAAATTAACAATATCACTTTGAATGAGTTGATGAGATCCGCCAAGAAAAAATTGACGAATTCTGTCAGTAATAGAAGTTGCAGTCGGTATCCAGCAGTTCACATAGATCGTATGAGGCCCAGGCACCGCAGGTAAGCTGCAGCTACCATATCCTACTATCCAAGAGCGTCCTATGGAATCGAGACAACTAACTTGCACTAACAATTTCGGCCAACCTGCACAATAAAATACGAAAACAAATAGATTTAAAAAAATATAAAGAGCTATAGTATTATTCAGTTGTTGAACATATTTACCTTGGATCCCTTTCGTTACGTAGTGGATATCAAGGGGATGAGCCCAGATTACAGTCTTATCGTAGTCTGCCTTCCCAGAAATTGTCTGCCCCTCGGGGCAGCCTGAGACTAACGTCCAGTTGGGACCTAAAACAAAAACAAATTTTATATTAAACGAATGTAAATCTAAATTGTCTTATTATTACGTAATGCAACAACTTGCCGGCTTGAAAGGAATATCGACAAAATAAGGAAGACTTGTCGTGAAAATTAGATGCGCACTGCAGCTGTCCTAAAATATGCAATTCTGCCATGAGATAACGTTAACTAACTTCATAAAGAAGCTCATTATTCAAAACAATAGCAAAAGTTTAACATCAAACGAAATATTTTTGTTGATAAACTGCGTAACCATGGTAACAGACTGACAGTATTTACAGTGTTGCCATTTATAATATCACGTTCGACTTATAATAACGCCAACCGCGCCATCATTGCCGTCGGTTGTTTTTAATTTATTGATTTTTTTCCTTACTTGTTTACTCGCCAGTTCAAATTACAACCTCAACAATATTTGTATTTGTACTACCTACTCACCTTATCTTCCGTATAGCCAATTGGATCACTAATTATTAGTGTTTTACATAGAACGACACGATTGCCTATCTAAACTCGTCAACCCTGCTGCAGCTAACTTCCGAGCACGGGTACCATGTTGCCCGTTTACCTCGCACGTGCACCTCCACCAGCCAATCATTCCTTAAGATATGGTTTTGCTGCTATAACGCACAGTGTTTGAGCTACCATATAAAACTTGGCTAGGCAACCTGATACCTATTAGCAAGACATTGATTTCCAAAAGAATTTTGGAGTGGGGATGGTTCCATTAGATACTTCTAGGATTCCGCCTACCAAAGATATGTATAACTGTCAGCCGGACAGGACTCATATTTATCGTGACTTCCACCGAGGGGAGTGGTTCGTTTAAGTCAAAGATGCGATGCGGAATATAAATATGTGTACACTAGCTTTGCCAGCGATTTCACCTGCTTCCCGAGGGTACTACTTACTGTACCCGGATAAAAAGTAGCCTATTAGATATGTTATTCTAATACATAAGCTATATTACTGCCAACTTTGATCAAAATCCGTCTAGTAGTTTTTGCGTGAAAGAGTAACAGATATACATCCACCCTCACAAACTGTCGCATTTATAATATTGGTAGGACATTGTTCACAAATAATAATAAGTTGTGTGAAAAATATATTGATATTGAAAAATATTCAATAATGTCTGTCTCTCAAAATGGATGTAAGGGTCCCGCGGTACTAAGGAGCTGCTCCTCATAGATATGGTCATTAGCCAACAGGTTCGGCGATCCCGAAAGAATCTGTCGACATGTTGGATAGATTATAAGAAGGCCTACGACTCGGTCCCCCATACGTGGCTCAAGAGGGTGCTGGAGTTGTATAAAATAAATACAACTTTACGCACCTTTCTTGCGTCATGTATGGGGCAATGGAGAACGGTCCTTCACTATCCAGGATGTCGGCAAATTGAAGGGACCGACGAACCTATCAAGATAGAGAGGGGAATATTCCAGGGTGACAGTTTGAGTCCACTTTGGTTTTGTTTGGCATTGAACCCTTTAAGCACATTGATGGAGGGTTCGGGGCTGGGCTATCCTTTGCGGAGAGGGGGTCAGGTTGTATCCCATCTGCTTTACATGGATGATCTGAAACTGTTTGCCACTACTGAATTGCAACTGATGAAGCTACTGAAGGTCACTGAAACATTCAGTAGTTGCATCAGGATGGAATTTAGTGTGGACAAATGTGCAGTCATGCATGTAAAGAGAGGGGGAATTGTAGAATCTGAGGGAGTTCAGCTCTCAGATTCTATAAACCTGAGATCACTCTCCGCAAATGATACCTACAAATACCTAGGTATGGCGGAGGGGTTAGGCATCAATGTGGCTGACATGAAGCAAACATTGAGGGAGCGATTCTTTGGCCGCCTGAATAAGGTTCTTAAAAGTTCCTTATCAGGTGGCAACAAGGTCCGCGCCTTTAATGGTTGGGTCATGCCAGTCCTGATGTACTCCTTCGGCATACTCAAGTGGACTCAAACTGAGTTAGACACCCTGGATAGAAAGGTCCGGACACTGCTGACTGCAGAACGGAGGCATCACCCACGATCGTCGGTAATGAGATTGTACATCCCACGGAAATGTGGAGGCCGAGGTTTTTTAAATGCCAAGACACTCCACAACCGTGAGGTGTACAATCTCAGGGAATATTTCCTTAAA